>JAVKOQ010000095.1:0-181033 GCA_031835245.1 Balamuthia mandrillaris | reverse complement strand
TCTCCGCTCACCTTCTCCAGCTCCTGCGTCGAGGACAGGCTAATGTCCGGCAACAGCTGAGCCAACAGCTTCAGGACGTCCACCGCGGAGGCGGTGTTGGGCAGGACGGTGCTAGTTGGGGCCAGGATGGCGGTCACCTCCTGCGTGGTAAGCGGAGCGGAGGCCATGAGACCGCCGGTCACGCCGGGGATGGTGCCATCCACGACGGGCACGAGGCCCATGGAGCGAAGCTTTCGCGCCAGTTGGATGTCTGTCGTGATGTAATGGATCTTGTCACCGTAGAGTCTTTCAGCCAGCTCTTCTTTGCTCTCCTCTTCCTCTTCTTTTTCTTCGTCTGCTTCTTCAGCAGATCTTCTTTTGCCTTTTCCTTTCTTTTTATCCTCTTCTTTTTTCTTGCCTTTCGCCTTCGTGGCGGCTTCCTTCTTCTCTTGTTGCTTTCCGTCCTTTGCTTCTTCCTTCTGTCCCTCTGCTTCTTTCTGCTTCTTCTCATCCTCCTCTTTCTTCTTCTTTTGCTTCAAGTAGAGCTCAGCCAATGCAGTGTCGTCAATTATGATCTTCTCCACTCCAGTGTCCAACTCCTCCTCTTCCTCTCCGGCGGCGCTCAGCTGGACCTCCTCGCCAGAGGGCAGCTTGATCTTGTCGCCGCTTGGAATGCCCTCAATAGTGTATATCATCGGGGACTTGTGACGAAGTGCAAAGGAAAAGATGCACTCCACCACTGTCGCTACCGCTTCTGTAAGTTTTGTTTATAAGTTCATTGAAATGAGAAGAACATATGGAGAATAGAGAAGAAGGGGATAAGCTAACCCTTGGGCAGTTCGTTTTCACAAATGAAGACGACGAGACGACGGTCTCCGTAGAGGCGCGCAGAGTGGGCTGGTTGTTCGTTGGTCACGGCGCACATGGACGAGAACAACGGAGAGGTCAGCACGCCGATCAGAGGAAGCTTCATGTCTTTGATGAGCTGCATTCCTGTCAGTATGCTCACCACCTTATGTGCGCATTTTTGTTTGTTAGCAGAAGAAGAAGAAGGGGAGAGCGGCAAGGGAACAACAAAAGGAAAGAGGGAAGAGAGAAACAGAGAGCGAGAGTAGAGTATAGGAGAAGAGAGAAAGAGAGGAGAGAAGTGGAGAGGAGAAGAGAAGAGAAGAGCGAAGGAAGAGGAAGACAGCGCGCAGAGGCAAAATACTTACGCCTACAGAGGGGAAGGCGTCGATCACAGGGGCGCCATCACAGTCAATGCTCTCAAACTCCAACAGCGTCAGGTCCTCCCCAAAGTCTTGCTGTGTTGTGCCACGAAGTGAGCTTCAATGCAAAGGAATGAAAGGGAAACCTAGACGACGAACCTTCATGATGACTTTGTGTCGTTTGACGGTGCCGATGACCTCTTCAGGGGTGCGGTTGTCCTCCTCCTTCCGTCGAAGGGAGACATTGTCGGTGTCTGCCTCCTTTTTTTCGGCGGTGCCCTCCTTCTCTCCGCCTTTCAAAGGCTGCGCTTCGGTCGTCGTTGTGGACATGTTATTGTGCTGTAAAAAAAAAAGTTTGCTATGTAAAAAAAAAAAAAAAAAAAAATTGGGTGTTGTTGGTTCGGTACAGCTCGTAAGCTTGCCTGCGTTTGCCAGCTTACGGTGCGTGGAAAAAAAGTTAACGCAGTCCGCCGAGTAACACCGCGCTATATTTGTTTCATTATCATTTCATCGTTCTTTCCTCCAGTTTTCCATAAGATTTACATCAAATTTGCAGTCTATGATTTTTCATTGGTTAGATTTATCCATTTTCCTGTTGGTAGATAAATTAAGCGTCGACTTGTGACAGATCATGTCGACATGAAAGTAAGACTTGGAAGAAAAAACGAAAAAGGATGAGAAGAGGAGAGACCGGCGCTTCTTCTCCGTGGAACTGGAGCCCAAGGAGCGGCCTCGAGCCCCTCCTCCTTGCCCGCTTTCAGCCCTTTTGCTGTTCCTTCTCTCATCCCAGTGAGGAGATGGACAAGCACCAACGTTCTTTCCTCTGCCCGGCGGCCGCTTTTCCTCCGCTTTCTTTGCATCGACCCCTCCTCACTCCTCATCGCTCTCCCTCTCCCCTCTCCTTTTCCTCATCAACCGCAGCAAAAAGGGGAATAGGCTCTCTCTCCCGCTTTCTTCACACCCGTGTCACCATCGGCGACACCTCCCTTTCGCTCTCTCCTTCTCCTCCTCCTTTCCCTCCATTCCCTCCTCATCCCCCGAGCGAGGGCCACCGCCAAACGGCTGACGGAGACGCAGGAAGCCCTCCACGCCCTCCGTTGGATGCTCCAGAAGGAGCGGCTCGGCCAGGACATGCTGCTGTTGGGTCCCCCTTCCGAGGGGGCCATGAGGCGCCGCCTGGCCTTGCGCTTCTGCGAGCTCACCCACCGAGCGGCGGAGCTGGTGTCGCTGTCGAGGGACACCACGGAGGCCGACCTCAAGCAGAGGAGAGAGATTCGGGGACGCACGGTAATGCTTGTTGGTTTGTTTTTTTTTTTTTTTTTGCTTTTCCTTTCATCCAGACTTTTCTCGTTCTCTCTCTTTGCTGCTCTCCTTCTTGCTTCACTTCTCTTCTCCAGACTTGTTGTTGTTGTTGTTGTTGTTCTTCTTCTTCTTCTTCTTCTTCTTCTTCTTCTTCTTCTTGTTTTTTCCTGTTCTTCTGCTTCTTCTTGTTCTTCTTCTTCTTCTTGTTCTTCTTCTTCTTGTTCTTCTTCTTCTTCTTCTTCTTCTTCTTCTTCTTCTTCTTCTTCTTGTTCTTCTTCTCGTATTCATCTGTTTCTTCCTAACGAGTATATTTATCACATCACATCAGACCAAAGCGCAGTGAGAGCAGCAATAGAAGGTCGTGTGCTGATTTTAGAAGGATTAGAGAAAGCAGAACGCAACATTCTCCCGTTATTGAATAATCTGTTGGAAAACAGAGAAATGGCTTTGGAGGACGGTCGCTTTTTGATGAACGCTGAACGTTACGACAAGCTGCGGGCCACTCGCTCTGAAGAGGAGATGAAAGCGTTGAACGTAGTTCGTGTTCATCCCAATTTCAGAGTGATCGCTTTGGCTGTGCCGGTATCTTCTCTCCTCTGCTTCTCTCATTCTTTAGTCCTTTCGTTCTCTCTCTCTCTCTCTCTCTCTTGCTCTCATTCTATTCTATTTTTTCTATAATCTCTATTTCTCTCCTCTTCTGACTCGCTTCTCTACGGTGTAAATAGGTGCCACGATTTATGGGCAATCCTTTGGATCCACCACTACGTTCACGGTTCCAAGTGTTTAACGTTGGCCCTCTCTCTTTAGATTCACGCCTTTCGCTTCTGTCGGAGCAGTATCCAAACGTGCCAACGGATACCATTCGCAGATTGGTTACGTTCGTCGAGTTATGTCAGCACGTAGGAAAAGGTTAACTGTTTAATCTCTTTTTGTTGTTGCTGTCCATCTTTATACCAAGTTCTGTCTTTTTGTTTTCGTTTTGTTTTTTCTAACAGCACCAAACAGACAAAGAATTCGAAGACCTAGTAGCTCAGTTGCCGCCCTTCCCAGAGGAAGCATTTCTCTCCATCACAGCCACTCTGGACAAATTTCCATCCAAGACCATTTCCATCCCTGACCTCATAGCAAGGGCTTATCCTTTCTATCTTTGCAATCCTAATCCGGATCACAACAAGTACCAAAGAAAAATAGTATCCAAAGCTCTCCTGAAAGCTTTTGGAAGCGACACCTCCTCATCCACTCTTCTTCTTTCCCATCATTCCGACGTGCAAAGCAAACCAGATGAAAAAGAAGGTGAATGGAGGAAACAAGTGCAGCTGAGATATGGCGGAGGAGCTAACGAGACAGTTTCGGTAGATGTGAGAGCAGGTCCTCACCCACCCGCTTCTCTCCCTCATTTTGTGCCAAGTTCTGCCTCGTCTGCTGTGCTTGCCAATATGTTAGTGGATCATGCTGTCGATAAAGGTATATACTTCATCCTCTCTTGCTCTCTGTTGTTCTCTGCTTCTCTTTCTTTTTCTCTCGCATTCTCATCCTGTTTCCTCTTTCGCAGATATCTGTATTATTGGAGAGAAAGGATCTGGAAAGTCTACAATTGCTCGCCAGTTTGCTCGCATGTTAGGATATGAGACAGAGTGCATGATGCTCTACAAAGACATGAGCACCCAAGATTTGTTACAACGGCGAGCAACTGCTTACACACAAGAGTTCGTATTCACCTTTCTTCCTTCCTTTCTTTTTTGTATTTGCTTATGTTGTATCTTTATTTGTTTTCTTTTACTTATTTTATTGAAAAGTGAAGAGGGTTCTTCCAACAATCGCACACCAAGCTCTTGTTGGGAGCCGAGTCCTCTCATCAGAGCTGCTATTCATGGAAGAGTGGCTATTCTAGATAACATTGATCGGCTACCCATTAGTACCCTTTCTGTCCTGCAAAATCTCATCTGCGAACGACAAGTATCTTCTTCCTCTCTCTCTCTCTCTCTCTCTCTCCCTCTCTCTTTTGCTCAGTTTTCAAACTTTAATTTATTATTATTCAACATACCACACAAACAACAGGCAACCTTAATAGATGGAAGAAGACTTGTCCCCAACGAAGTCTTTGAAGAATTACAAAAAGAAACGTCTCTGACCGCTGAAGAACTCAACCAAAGGGGCATCTTTGCCGTTCATCCTTCGTTCCGCATCGTCGCCACTGGCAACTTTCCCTCCTCTTCTCATCCTTATGTCACTCCCGAACTTCTCTCCATGTTTCGTTTTCACCAAATGCCTCCATTGCTTTCTTCTTCTGCTTTTAATTCATCTTCATCGCCTTTAACAAGAAGAATTGAAGAAGTATCAAACAAAGAAAGAGAAGAACAACTCTTGTCTTACATTTTACAACGTGAACAAAAAGAAGAGTTGAGCTCAGAAGCAATGCAAGCTCTTCGTTCTGTCATCAAGTTTGCTCTATTACTCCGTTCTTCGTCATCTTCTTCTTCATCTGCTCTCGGGGTAGACTTTCCGCTTCGAACGTGGTTACGATGTTGCCGTAAAGTCATTCATCATCCGGGAGAAGCCAGTGACATCCTGAAAAGTGCATGCCTCTATCGCTTCCTTCCTCCTCTCTCCAAACGCATCTTTGACGATCTTCTCTCAAAAGCGGGCCTCTCTTCCTCTCTTTCTCCTTCGTCTCGTTCTTCTTCAACTATTTGGAGAGAGCAGAAGAAAGAGGATGACAGTTATCATCACTTAGTACCAGAAGTGTTGTTTCACAACATTCCTTCTCATGAACGTTTGTTGGAAGCAATGTATAGAGATTTCGTGGAAGAAGGAGAGAACTTGTTGTTGATAGGTCCGCAAGGTGTTGGCAAGAACAAACTCACCGATCGGTTCTTGGAGATGTTGAGACTGCCTCGCCAGTATGTTCAATTGCACCGAGACACCACTGGTATCTTTTCCTTTCAACACTCCTCTCCATTCTTTTCTATTTCTCTTTCATTTTGTTACTATTCTCGGTTCTTTCTATACTTTTAGAATCCTCTTCCATTTCTTACTTCGTTTTTCACCATTCAACAAACCCAACAAAAAAAAAAAAAAAAAAACAGTGGCATCATTGACTCAACAACCATCATTACAAGATGGTAAAATCGTTTGGGAGGACTCTCCTCTAGTGGAAGCAGTTCGTCAAGGCCACGTTTTAGTGGTGGACGAGGCCGACAAGGCTCCACCTGAAGTTGTTTGTGTCTTTCAGTCTTTGGTGGATGGTGAAATGACTCTGGCGGATGGTCGACACATTGTTCCTTCTTATATGGTAGATCATAGACCAGACAAGAAGGAAGGAGCAGAAGGGAAGAACGTTATTGTGATGCATCCAAACTTCAGGATGATAGTGCTGGCGAATAAGCCTGGCTGGCCGTTTTTGGTATGTATTTGTTCTTTTTATTTTTGTTCGTTCTTTACCTCTCCTTCGTCCTTCTCCTTGTAACGCATTAAACGATGTAGGGAAACGATTTCTTTGCTGAGTGTGGCGATCTGTTTAGCAGGTCAGTATTTCTTTCTCGTTCGGTCACCCTTTATTTTTGATTCCAAACGAACAGTCACCCGATAGACAATCCGGATGTCGATTCAGAACTTCAATTACTCCGAAGCTACGCTCCAAACGTGCCTCTATCAACGTTAACCTCTCTCACTAAAGCTTTTGCTGAGCTTCGTTTGTTGGTGGAAAACGGACAACTCACTTACCCTTATTCCACTCGCGAGTGCGTCAACATTGCAAAACATTTGGAAGCTTTTCCGAATGAGGGGATAGAAAAGGCTCTGCTCAATGTTTTCGCTTTCGATTGCAGTCCGCTTTGGGGTGATCCTGAAACAAGACGACGTATTCAGGAAGCACTCGTTCGTGCTGGATTGCCCCCGTTGTACGGTGCCGAGGATGGTGAAGCATATGGTGTGGGAGGCGCGAGAGGGAAGGAAAGACTCGAGTTGATTCTTGATTATGACAACTCGCGTGAGGTATTTAGTTGTTCTTCTTGTTCTTCTCCCTGTTCTTCTTCATATGCTAGGGCCACATTTCTCCTTCTTATTTGTTTCTCATCCTCTGCGTGCTTATATTCTGATCAATAATTACCATCCAAAGGCCAAAGCACCAAAACATGGCAAACACGATCCAACCAACAGTCCTCACGTGGGAGGCAACACTTGGGCAGGAGGCACAGGAGGAGCCGACACAGCCGGTTTAGGAGGCAAAGGAGGCCCATACCGTTTGGACGCTGGTCATCCTGTTCATCAGATCAGCGACGAGGAGAAGAGACGAGTCTCAAAGGAAACGAGGGATGCAGCCAAAGCCATGGCGAGAGAAGCTTTGAATCAAAGGCTGAAGGATATAGACATGACTTTGGATCAGGCTTCCGTATACGAAGACTATCTTTTCTCGGTTAAGTCACAGGTATGTTTTTATTAACAGAACACGAAGGAGAGAGAGAGAGAAGAGAAGAACAAAAGAGAACATCAATGTAACTGCTCTTGCTCTCTTTCAGATAGGGCAACTTCGGGTTATATTGGAAAGTTTGCAAGCCAAATCCAAAGAAAGAGAATGGCTACGAAGACAAAGCTCGGGGGCTGAGCTCGATGAGGGAGCTCTAGTAGAAGCGATAGCGGGCGAGCGCGGCATCTACAAACGTAGAGGTGAGCTGTTTGATTGTCAACAAACGAACAAATTTTTCACGCTTTGGTTCTCTCTCTCTCTCTCTCTCTCTCTCTCTCTCTCTCTTGTTCCTTTGTGTATGTTTGGATTAGGAGAGAATACGAATGTGTTTTTTGGACCTCAGAAACAACCAAAGAAGCTGCGTTTTGTGATGGATGTCAGCGGAAGGTACTATCCCTGTTCTTTTGATGCTCTTCTTTTCTTCCTCTTGTCATTATTAATCCATATTTTGTTACTCTAGCATGTATCGATTCAACAGCTATGATGGTCGCTTGGATCGCATGTTGGCTACAGCAGTACTGGTATTGCATCTTTTGTCTTTCATTTCTTGCGAATGTGTTAGTTAACCAACAGTTATGCATAGTTGATGGAATCGCTTCACGGCTATGAGCAAAAGTTTCATTATTGGATGGTTGGCCATTCTGGTTTGGAGTTTCTTCCTTTCTTCCTTGTTTCTTTTCAACTTTTTGTTTGCTGACATACATTTTTCAGGCGATTCACCTTCCATCCCGTTTGTATATCCTACGCGGATACCCCAAAACAGAAAGGAGCGTTTTCAGGTCATCCAACGTATGGCTGCGCACTCTCAATATTGCATGTAAGACAAAAATCCCTTGAGGCCTGTCTTCTCTCTCTCTCTCTCTCTCTCTCTCTCTCCTCTTCTCTCTCTCTCGCTCTCTGATGGCTCTCTTCTTGCAGGAGCGGTGATTACACGCTAGAAGCCACAAAAATGGCGATAGAAGAACTAAGCAAAGAACCAGGAGACGAGCATTTTGTCATCACGTTGAGCGATGCCAACTTAGAACGTTATGGCATTGCTCCTGCTCGCGTACGTTATTTTTCGCTCCGCTTTGTTTTTCCAGGTTTACTATGTTCTTACATTCCTGTCTCCGCAAATAAAAGCTTGGCCAAATCTTACAAAGCAACCCCAAAGTGCGAGCCAATTGTATCTTCATTGCAAGCCTTTGGGACGAAGCCGCAAGGTACCAGCTCTCTCTCTTCTCTTCCCTCTTCTCTTCTTCGCTTTAACGCGAACCATTTGCATGGTCTCTCTCTCTTTCTCTCTCACTCTTGTCGGTGAAACCCTAAACAAACGCAAAAAACCCATTAAGGATAAGCAGAGAGATACCACCAGGCCTCGCCCACGTTTGCATGGACACCAAAGACCTCCCTGCCACCCTTCAACGCATTCTTGCCACCACCGTGCTTAAGTGACCTTTACCAGCACAAAAACAAAATAAACAATAAAACGACCGGGGTCGTTCGATAAAAGCGTTCAGCGAACTGAATAAACAGGCCAGCCTTGAAGAAACCGACCGAAGCCAAAAACACAGGGTGCACCCTCCGTGTGGGACGAAGCCAAAAACAAAAAGAATATGTCCCAACACGTTCCATGCAAGCGTACAGCAGCTCGTGAAGAGGACAATGACCGCACCGCAGCAGTAACGCGGCCATGCTTTGTGGAAGAATGCCTAAGCGATGAGCTGTTGTGCCACGTGTTGGCGATGCTGCCAGAGGACGCGGTCGCGCTGGCCGCCAGGACCTGTCGTCGCTGGCTCGCTTGCTCCTCCCCACAATTCCGACACAAGCTTTCCGTCCGACGTCTGTGCAGCAGCTTGCCGCTCCTTCAACGGGCTTTCGACAACGGGTACCCCATGGATGAGGGGACCTGCATGGCGGCGGCTGGAGAGGGTCGATTGGAGGTGTTACGATGGCTCAGAGAGGAGAAAGGCTGTCCTTGGGACGAGACCACCATCCGCAGCGCAGCCACCAACGGCCGGTTGGAAGTGTTGAAGTGGGCGGTTGCCCGCGACTGCCCTTGGTTTTGGGAGCGGTACGGAGTGTGCAGCACGCACCTGGAGGTGCTGAGGTGGGCGCACGAGCAGGGCTTCCCCATCAACCGCTGGTCGTTGAGCTTGGCAGCTAAGCAAGGCGCACTGGAGGTGTTGGTGTGGGCGCAAGGGCACCGTTACTGCTGGGACACAACCACGCACATCTATGCAGCCGAAGGGGGCAGCCTGCAAGTGCTCCAGTGGGCCAGAGAGCAGGGATACCGCTTCAACAGGCTTACCTGCAACTCAGCAGCAAGGGGTGGCCATTTGCAAGCGTTGCAGTGGCTGCGAGCACATGGAACCGAGTGGGATTGGACGACTTGCCTCGCGGCCGCTGCGGGTGGACACTTGGAGGTGCTGCAATGGCTCAGCAAGGGCGGATGAAGCTGGAAGTCGGAGCAAGCAAATCCCCCGCGTGGCGGCTGAAGGGGGGCACCTTCATGTGTTGCGATGGGCGAGAGAGAACGGCTGCCCATGGGACGAAAACGCTTGCGCAGCGGCAGCAGAGAAAGGGCGACTGGAGGTGCTTCAATGGGCAAGAGAGAACTGCTGCCCTTGGGATGAAAAAACGTGCTCCTCTGCTGCTGAGAATGGACACCTGGAGGTGCTGCAATGGGCAAGGGAGCACGGCTGCCCTTGGGACGAAGAAACCTGCAGGAGCGCTGCACGCGAAGGATACCTGGGCGTGCTGAAGTGGGCAAGACAGAACGGGTGCCCTTGGGACAAAGACAGCCGCGCTTCCGCATCTTCCCGTTGGTGTTTGGACTTGTCCCAATGGGACAAAGACAATGGCGAGCAGCCAGATTGAATGGGGCTTGGGCTTGGTCTTGGCTCTCTGTCTCTTTCTCTCTCTCTCTCTCTCTCTCTCTCTCTCTCTCTTCTCTCTCTCTCTCTCTATGTTGGTTGGAGGCAGGAATACCAACGAGGAGGTTCTTTTTGGCCAACAAGGATCAGCGAGAAGTAACATTAACATTGTTCGTTATTACGACTATCGTAACAAATAAAAAAAGCAAAGAAGCAAGCAAGAGTCCATTGCTGCAGCCCCATCATCCTCTCCCTTTCCTCGGCCGCTTTCCATTTAAAGTTCTTCCCAAAGAACAAGCGCAAATGGACACAAAGGCGAAGCATCACCGCTTCCATCCTTTCATCCTTTGTCCTGTCGTTCTTCTCTCTTCTCTCTTCGTCCTTCTCTCTTCCCAACTCATCATTTCATTTGAGCGGCGATCTTCGCCAAACTTGAGGCACGCTCAGGAAGTAATGGTTCTGCGGTCGCCTGTACACCAACGGGTCGACCAGCCGGGAGCCAGGAGAGCCGTCCTCCCCTGCTCGCGGCGAGGGCGGCGTCACTCCCAACGACGGCACCTGCCGGTTAACCTTTGCCAGATCCAAATGCTCAGACGCCTCGTTCTCGTCGCCGCTTGTCGTCGTCGGAGAGGAGGAAGCAGAGAGCTCTCTGGCGGGCAGAGAGGAGGAACGACGAGGACGAGGCGGCTTCTGGCTGCGGAAACGGGAGCGGGGTCGTCCTGTTCGTTTAGGCCTCTTCGTTGCTTCTCCTCCTTCTCCACCTGTTTCTATTTCTTCTGTGGTGGTTTCTTGCAGTTCCACGAGAACCATAGGACCTAGCCGAAGGCGTGGCACCATCGCCACCGCTTCTTCTTCTCCTTCTTCCTTCGTCTTTTCCTTCTCGTTTTCGTTTTGTTGTTGTTCTGTTGAAAGAGGAGTTGTTTCGGATGAAGAGGAGGAGGAGGAGGAGGAGAGGGTAGAACCAGTTGAGAGGAAATGCCGAGCGTTTGATGGAGGAGAAGAAGTGAAGAGAGCAGAGGTGGAGGAAGGCTCTGAAAGAGAAGTTTTGGTCTCATGAAAGGGCGTCGTTGTTGACGAAGAGGAAGAGGAAGAGGAAGTGGCGTCCACAGCGTTTTGTTGGAGGTGATTAATCATCTTCGTTCCGTAATAAATATTTCAAAAAAAAATAAATAAAAAATAAATAAATAAACAGAATACAGAGCGAGGGAAAGGAAGAAGAAGAAAAAAAAAAGGGGGTGTTGCCTCAAATCCCTTTTTTTGCTATTGGATCGGTCTGCTGCTTCTGCTTCGGTTGGCGACCTTCTCTCTCTTCTTCTTCTTCTCTATTTTTTTTTTTTGTTAGGAATCTCAAATACTGCACAAATCGAGAACCATGGGTGCTCTTTTTGTGGTCATCATATTTTTTTCGGGAATTGATGTTCAGCACGATTTGGCGTCAAGTGGTGCTCGTTTGGTTCACTCCAAAAGGAGCAGAAAAGATGCACTTTTTGAGCCCTAATACTGCTCGTTTGGTTGTCCTTAATATGAGGGTTCATTTATACGGACTTGGATAAAAAAAAGCGTTTTTTTTATATATTTTTTTTTACGTCTTTGCTTTTGCCATGAGTTGCTTGAGATAGGCGCAACTGGGGAGCGGCTCCTCCGCCTTCTGCCGAAGAGAGTTCCGCTCCGACTCGGATATAAATATGCTCCTGGACTTGTAGAGCAGACCGTGTCGTTGCTGCTTTTGTTGAACGCACTCATCGTTCAGCACTTTTAATGTGACCGCCTCAACTACGCTCTGAACAAGCGTTTGTTTTCGAGCGGAAAAAGAAAAGAAAATGAGCTTTAAACGAATGCACGAAAGAAAGAAACCAACACAAGTAAGAAAGCGCGGTAAGGAAGAAAGAGCGAACCTCTACACGTTGCCGACTCTCCTTTTTTTCGGAGGGAGGAATGTCGGAGAGGAAGTCTGACTTTACAAAGTAAGTGACGTTTAGATTTTTGGTCTGTCGTTCTTGTACATAAGCTCCTGTTTTCTGTGGATGTTTTTGAGAAGACAAACGTTTAAAAAAACGAGACAAAGTGAAAAGGAAAGTGAAAACTTCATCTAAAGAAAACAAAAAGAAAGAAGGATAGAGATTAAAGGGAACCTGTAAACGAAACAAATTGTATTCGGGAGGATCGCTGAACCAGGAGGCCGAGAAAATGGAAATGATGATCAAAAATAGGAGAGGAAGCATCTGGAAGAAGGCGAAAGAGGAGAAGAAGCTGTCTGCCTCTGGAGGACCTCGTCCCATTCGTTGTCCTTATTTATTTATTTGTTTATTTATTTGTTAGTTCATTTCAACAAAAAGAGATTCAAGAGCGAAAATGAAAGAATAAATAAACAAAAGGATGAACAAACCAGTACGACGCGAAGGAAAGGCATATGCCCGGTGAGAGTTGCTATCATAATAAAAGTTGGTCTGACGAAAGACGTTATCCGTGCTTTGGTGTTGACGCTGTCTTTGAACGTCGTTACCAAAGAACATGTTGAAGATCTCTTCTGCAGTCATATCATCAAAAGTAGCATAAGCGCCGTCACCAAACGAGAAGGAAGAAGAGAAAGGATCTCGTGGGCCGCGTCGACGTCGTGTTCTGTTGGAAGCAGAAGAAGAGAAAGGAGTGTCGCTGCAGCCGTGTAGGTCGTAGTGGCGACGAGTCTTGCTGTCGCTTAGAGTGGCGTACGCTGTGCTGAGCACTTTGAAGGCCTCCTCTGCATGTGGAGCAGAGTTCTTGTCTGGATGCATTTTTAGCGCCAGCTTTTGTTTTTTTGGAATTGTAAGAATCAGAGAGAGAAAAACAAGGAAAGAGGTGAAGAGAGGCAAGAAAAGAAACAAGAGCAAGAGAAAGAGAGGAAAAGAAAAGCAGAAGAACGAAGAACGAAGAACAAGCAACAGAAGCAGAAGCAGAAGCAGAAGCAGAAGCAGAAGCAGAAGCAGAAGCAGAAGCAGAAGCAGAACAAGACTGAAGGAAGGAAGTAGAAGAGCATAAGAAAGGAGCAAACCTTTCGATAGGCTTTTTTAATTTCAGCCTCGTCAGCGTCCGCTTTGATGCCCAACACGGCGTAAAAGTCCCGTTTGTTCTTGAGGATGAGGTCCACCGCTGCCTTTTGTTCGGGCGTGTAGGAAGGCTCGCTTTGTTGCTGTTGTTGAGAAGAGACCTTTTCTCCTTCTTGTTTGCCTTTGTTGCGTGCTCTGTCTTGTTTGGGCGCTGTGGCGGTAGTGGAAGAGGCAGCAGAAGAGGAGGAAGAGGAGGAAGAGGAAGAAATGCGAAGCTCGATTTTGCAAATAAAAGTGGAGGTCTCCTCGGAGTGGAAGAGAGAGAGCGACTTTTGGGCAAACTTTAGCGCTCGAGGGAGGTTTCCCTCCCTTTCGAACCGCTTCGCAAGCTCCAAGCATCTATCCGCCTATTATCATTATCATTGTTTTTTTTTTTGACATTTTTGTTAGCCCGTTTATTATTGTTGAGTGATTGATTGATTATTCATTTGCTCCAAACAACAAAAAAAAAACCATAGCATACCTCATCTCGATTGCACTCCATGTGTGAGATCCCAAACTGTACACCGCTCAAGTTGTGGAAAAAAAAAAAAGGGCCTACGACGACGAGAGCAACACTTTTTCTTCTTTTTCTCTTTCTTTCTTCTTTTTTTAAGGACGAATGACGTCATGTGTCGACGATTTCAGATCAAAAAATAATTTTCAAAGCACCAACCAAAAATCAGAAATGCTATTCACAAATTTATTTGTCGACTAACAGATTATTTGTCGACAGAGAAGTCTCGCGGCGCTTCCCTGGAGAACGAGGGGAGTGGCGTGGCGCTCGTCGTTCCGATGATCCGATTGCCTTCACCGACTCGCCTTTCCTTCCTTGGGAAACGTGCGTCCTCAATATGCTGCGTATCGTAAGCTTCCCTCCTACTCCTATCCTCCATCCTTCCGCTAAGGATTTCATCCGTCTTCTTTCGCTTCTTTTGCGTTGGTCCAAAATCGTTTGTCTTCATTTTGGCTCCTGTGTATCGTCCTTTCGCCTTCTCCTCCTCCTCCTCTTCTTCTACTTCTTCTTCCACACCGTCGTGATGATGAAAAGACCTCCACCCCACCGTCTCCACAATCCATTCCAACAGCTCCTCCACCCCTTCCACCTGATGCTCATCAAACGGCTGCGAGTTGATGATGAGAAGCTCGTTTGGGACTTGCAGCACGTCTCTCACGCCATTCTTGATGATGGCAAAACTTTGTCGCGGGACTGAGAAGGGATTGGTAAGGACATGCAGAATGGGTACTCGCGCCCTCTCTTCCACGAACTTGAGGTAACGCAGCATCCGAGGATGCTCTTCCTCGTCCACTAAGACGCGACTAGATGCATTGTGCACGAAGACCAACAAGTCTACTCCTCGTTCTTCTTCATCTTCCTCGTCTTCATCTTGTTTTCTTCTTCTTTCCTTCTCATCATCGTCGCCGTCATCCGCCTGTTCTCCACGTGTTTTGTTGTTGGCAGGAGAGGATGAAGACGAAGAAGAGCAAGAAGTTGGAAGTAAGAGCTCAGAGAAACGTTGGAACTCTTCGTCGGAGAAGATGTGAATGCCGAACTCTCGAAAGCTGAACATGCCAAACTCCAGGCGAAGAAGTTTGTCGTTGGAGGGACAGCGAGAAGGAAGCACGTGGCTGGGGAGGAATGGATTCTCTTTCACCATTTGTTGGCAGATGAAATTACAGAGACTTGTTTTACCCGCCCCACTTGCTCCAAACAGCTGTTTGTTATTTGAACGAAAGAGAATGAGAATAACGAGGAAGAGCACCAAAAAAAAAAGGATAGGAAAAGAAAAAGCAAGGCGAAAGAAAAAAAAATGCGTTACGCACCAAGATGTTGAATGGAGAGATACGAACATGACGAGCCTCACATCCAAAGTCCGAAAATATGGCAACTGTAGCAGAACGACTGCTGTGTCTTCCCAACTCGAAAGCAGCCGATGAAAGAGAATGGTGTTTGCCTTTTTCATCGTTATTACTGTCCAAGGGCAGAGGAAAAATAAGTTCTAAACGTCTGCCATGGTCAGCTCTTTTGATACGGGTTGCCACTGTTTGAGCGCCTTCAAATTGGAGACAAGCTGCTGTACATACGTCGAAGCCACTCCCTTTTGCATGAAAATGGAAACAAAAATAAATGAAATAAGAAGAAAGAAGAAAGAAAGAAGAAAAGTTACCTCGTAGTTGTACTTTGAGCTTTCTTCCAGGTCTCGGGTGTGCAGTAATGCGTTGAATGTGAGGCATTCGCAGAAACGGAACAGCTCTGGCTGATTTTCTTAACTGCTGTTCTTTCTTATCCTTTTGTTGTTGCTGTTCCCTTTTTTCTTTCCACAAAACTGATGTAAGAAGCGAAGAGACAGCTGATGAAGATGAAGATGGAGATGATGAAGAATATGTGGATGTTGAGGAAGATGGATCGTAAACAATGTTCTTCAATTCTGGAAATCGTAGCATGAGTTTCATCCGTAATGTGTTAATGCAACGGCTATAAATGTCCAACAAACAACGAACTTGAGGAGGATAGTTCTCATCGCTCTCTGCGGGTCGTTGCAGCTCTTGCCCGTGTTCTTCATCTTCTTCATTCTCATCATCGTCTTCATTAAAACTGAATATAGGTTTCTTCACTTTTGCTTCCTCTTTTTTAAGTTTTTCGTCCTTATTCTTCTCAACTTGTTCAAGTTCCATCACGGTTCTTTCTTCGTTTTCTTTTTGTGATTCATATTTTTCTTCCTGTCCTTCCTCTGGTTGCTGCATTATATGGGCTTCGTGTTGTTGTTTCATCATTGAAGGAAATGAAGAGGATTTGCGCAGGAAAGCGTTAACGTCGAATTTTAACATAGAGGGAATACGATGAAGCGAAACTTCGTTCTTGGAGTCCATTATGAGAAAGACTTCGCCAGCGGGTCGATAGGTGGTTCCCAAGAAGGACTTCATCTCCGAAGCTAGAATGTATGAACTAAAATACTATAACATAGGTTTGCAAAAGAAAAAAATGAGAGGGGGCGAGAGAGCAGAAAAGGAAGAGAGAAAAAAGCAACAACGGATGGCATACCTCGTTCCATCTCATTCGTCGTATGTTTTGTTGTAGCTTCTGATCCGCCACAAAAGTAGGCCCAAACGTTACACATCGGAGATTTACATCCAAAAAACATGAAGAAGCAGAAGCAGAAGACATTCCACCTATACGCTTTTCTGTCACATTTGGACCTCTTTTGTTATTTGGTTGCGGTAACGAAGACGGAGCAGAAGAGCTTGCAGGATTGCGTTGATGTCGGGAAGAAGAGTCTGAAACAGAAGGTGAAGAAGCGGATGGAGATAAAACAAGCTTGCCCTGTTTAGATAGCGAAGAGAGAATTTGAAGCATTACAAGAGAGGCAAGTACGCCGCCTTCACGGCAGCCGCTTAGCACAAGGTTCTTTTTGTTCCTCTCTCGGCAAAGAGAAAGAAAAAGCAGAGCGGGAATCCCAGAGCTGCGCTCCAACGACTCTACAGTACAGGATATGGAATAAGAAAACAAGAGAAAGAAGATAAGCAGGAAAGAAGAATATACCATGAGGGACTCCTTCATGCCAAGGAAGGGAGACCGTGTCTTGAGCGGGATACAAAGAAATAGAGGCGGGATCCGCCGCGCCTTGTGAGCTTGGAGAGAAGACTACGTACAGCGTATCTATGTCTTCTGCTATGATGTACTTTCTTGATGGGTGCTGTCCACAAATCTTTGTTTGGAAATAATACAAATAAGAATAGATGCCAACATCAAATAAACAACAAAGCGACAAAAAAGAGGAAGAAGAATAAGAAATGGTGAAGTTCGCTCTCCAGTTCAACGAACGAAGGAGGAGGGAGGAGGAGGAGGAGGAGCAGGAGGAGGAGGAGGAGGAGAAGCAGAACAAGAAGCACAAGAAGCACAAGAACGAGAAGAAGCAGAACAACAACATAAGACAACAACAACAACAAGGTGAAAGCAGAAAGAAACAGAGAGAGAGAGAGAGAGAGAGAGAGAGGAAACGCTTGGCCCGTTACCTGGTAGGCAGAGAGCGACAGCAGAAGGTCTTCCTCGTCCAAAGTCCACAGCGGCAAATCCATTCTCTCCATCCAAGAGGAGGCAGCGGACTTGGTTTTGTTGTTGCTGCCGTTATTGGTATTGGGGGCTGTAGAGGCAGCGGTTGCGGTGGCGGGTTTGGCATAAATGTCCTGCAAAGCCTGACAGAGGGACAGAGCGGAGTGAAGGCCGCGCAGCTGGCTGCCGTCTTTGACGCCGAGCAGCCTGGAGAGAGCTTCCACATGCTCCTCCTCCACTTCGTTCAGAAGAGCAGAGCGAAAAATAAAATAAAATAAATGTATGTAGGCTTCATAAGAACAATGAAAGAGCGATAGAAGGGGACAAAGGAAGGAAGGAAGGAGGAGGAGAAGGAGGTTGTAGAAAAAAAACGACCACGTACGTTTCGAACTAGATGTCCCCATCTACTTATGGGGAAGAAGCAAGGGGGCAAGGCGCTTTCTTTTCTTCCTTCTCTGTTGCTTTTTTCTTGTTTCTTTAATTTAATAGTTTCGCTATCATGTCGTCGTGATAATGTTCAAGACGACATGAAGATTTAGATCAGATGGTGATCTTGATCAAAACACCAAGATAACACGTCACGCTTATATTCCCCCCTTTTGTCTCCGAGACTCCTCAAAGTGGACCAGACCTGACGCTCGTCTTGCGGCGCTTCAGTGTAAACGGAGGGATTTTACCTGAGTCGGACGCGCTGGATCATCGATGTGGCATCATGTGTGCGCGCGTGTTCCTCCGGAAGGATTCTTCTCTCCACTTTTCCACCCTTTTTTGCTACAATTTACTTTAAAAGGACAAGTGGAATCGGATGAATTAACGTACGTTTCGGTGATTTTTCGGGATCATCAAGGGTGGATGTACCGATGGAGGTGGGCTGGTGCCCCCATAGAACGGTCCACACGTGGGGACCCTCCTATCTGTGGACACGTTTTGTACCGGCCCTTTCCCCTGCAGGTTCTGTTGTTCTCGAAAAAGCAGGAAAAGAGAAACGAGGAGGGACGACCCGGCACTCCCCCTTCCTTGCTGCGTGGGAAGAAAGAGAGAGAGAGAGAGAGAGGAACAACAAAGCTTTGCTCTTTCTTTTGTGCGTGGGTTCAACCTCGCGACACACTTTCCAACTCCTTTTCAAAAAAAAAAAGTAAAAAAAGAACATCCAAGATCACCGATGCGGTGTAGCGGGGCTAACCCTAGGAAAATAGTGGCGGTGGAAACTCATCGGTTGACCGGGTGTTAAATACCAGCGGGCCAAGGGGGGGTGGATTGAAAGCCTCGGTTTCTCAGCTCCTGGCTTGTCTAACAAATTCCCCTCCTGCAAGGGAACATCGGTCGGCTGTTGCTGTTGTTTGGGACCTCATTTATCAATTCCTTGAACTCCTTGACCCCCAAGGAAGCCGAATCGGGGTTCGTCTTAGTGCGGTTGGCAATTGGCCCCCCAAAAAAAGCAGCAGTCCTCAATTCGCTCAAAGAATAGAGAAAATACCCCTGGTACCTCTCTCTCTCTCTCTCTCTCTCTCTCTCTCTCTCTCTCTCCCTCTCTTCAGAAGACCTCATTCAAAAAACGAACATTTTTTTTTAAAAAAAAACCACAAGAAAAGAAGCAAAAGCCAATGGAGCCCAGTCTCTTGATGCAAGAGAGGCAGCAGCTGATGGCGCTCCAGCAGGAGCTCGCCCGGATTCGTCAACAACGACGGGAGTTGCTGCTGGGGGGAAGACGGGAGGCGACAGGTTCAGCTCCTTCTCTCCCGCCCCACCCGGCTTCACCCCCTTCCCCGATGCCACACCCTGTCATCCCCGCTGAAACGAATCCGTTTTTTGTGGTTGGAGCTCCATCTGCCTGCTCCTGTTCTGCCTCTGTGGCATCTGCGCTCTCGCCGGGTGAACACAGCGTTTCTACCTCATGGTGGTTGGAAGAGCTGGGGGTAGGGCATCATCAACATCATTATCCCTATCCGATCCAACGACATCCCCCACCATCCTCAATCCCCGCTCAAGTTCCAATCCACTCATCTTCATCTCTTCGTTATGGTCGTCATTTCCTCGAAGACCGGCTTGGACACTACCCACCAGCCGGTAGATCAGGCGCACAGCGCGAGCCATACCGTCATCCCCACCAACAGCCAACTTCTATTTATTCCTCTGCGTCTTCCTTATTCCATGCGCCTTACTCTTTCCACGACCCTCAGCGACAACAACCTGAACTTTACCATCACTCTCCTCACGGGGACGACAGCTCCTACCAAAGCTACGCAAGTTACTTCCACGCGCAGGACCCTTACCGCAACGATGACAGCCATCTGGTGGGGGATGAGACAGTTGTAGATCAAGACTGTATATGCAGTTCTTGCTTTCCTTCTCCTCTCGAAAATTCAGGTCTTCTTGCTCATCATTCTCATCTACATCCACATCATCATGGCCGTCATTATCATCGAGCAGAGCAAGAATCCTTGTATTTTGATACCGGAGGATCATCTAGCGACCCTTCCTTTTTATTTCCTTCTCCTCGTTCCTTTTCTTCTGCATCTTCTCCTTTCTCGGCAGACTCTTCTCCTTCTGATGCCATCATTCCTGCTAGTAACAACATCGAAGAAGGTCTGCTCTGTTCATTACAGCAGCAACAGGAACCAATCAACGATCACAAAACCGAACACAAACCCCAAAAGGCCCTTCTCATCAACGAAAACAACGACACGGCTCTTTCTAATCAACGTCAGAAGAGAACAAGAGCAGGAAGCAAAAACAACGGAAGAAACCTCTCTTATCCTTCTGGTGAACAACAACAACGTGGTCCTTGTTTGGTCACTTCGCACCTGCAAATGGTAGCCATCGCTTTGGACATCATGCAAGTGTACAGGAAGTTTGTGTGGGCCACCTCTCCCTTGCACCCTGCCGCTTTGAACGAGGCCAACGTGAGGTATTTGTTATGCACGGATGAGGGTCTTGAGGAACGAAGCTCCTTGGCGTTTAACGTCAACATTTGTCTTTCGATAGGTTTGTGTTATTGTTCTCGGTGATCTCTTCCCTTGCTCTTTCTGTCTATTTTTCTCTTCTTGTTCTATCTCCCATGTCTTTTCTTTCCTTTTTGTGTTTCCTCGTGCCCTTTTCACTCCATCTCTTACGAGACAAACGAACAGGAGCAGCAATGTTAGGTCACATGGCGTTAGGACAAGACTTTTACGCCAAGGCAAGCGAACAGTTGGAACACCTCCTTCCCTCCATCCCCCAATCGTCCTCTTCCCCTTCTTCCCCTTCTTCCCCTTCTTCTAAGCCGCTGGGACCTCCCTCTAAAACACCAACACCATCCAAAACATCTCCTCCAGCAGACTACTCCATCGCTCTCGGTCTTACCACATTTGCCTTTCAAACATTGGCCAAGAGTATGGACGTGGAAGCGTTTACGCGGTACCTCACGGAGGCCATGAACATCTGTCAACGACTGGGAGCATGGAACAGCGATGTCTACGTTCGTTGCCTTCATGCAATTTCCTTCCATGAGAACACGACTCAGGAGGACATCAAGCAACTTCGTTCCGAGCTGGAGAGAGTGAGAAACTTGCCTTACTTTCCAGTTACTACTACCACAGCTTCTTCTTCATCAAAGAAGATAGATAAAGAGAAAGAAGACGGGGATCCTAATGGTGATGGTTTGTCGGCTCCTTATGAGATGAAGAGAGCGAGGAGGAAGGACGCAGAAGAGAAAGGGGCAAAGGTTCGAGGTAAACCCTCGGTCAGAGCCATGATGCAGGAAGTTTTACCGGTTTCTATTCGCAACCTTCGTCTCATTAATTCTGGTAGTGTCTCTTCCCCATCTCTTCTCTCATTCTCTTGTGCTCTCGTACTTGCTGTTTTCTCGTTCCATCTTTCTCCTCTTTCCTTGTTGCTCACCAACATTTGGTTATTAACCTTTGCAGCATCGGGTGTCATTTCAAACGCGTTGGGAGGCATTATGTTGCTCAAGCGTCGATTCAAACCACAACGACAACTCTCTCCACAAACTCGTTCATTGCTGCAACAAATGTCCGAAGCGTTGGACTCCTTGGAGCTAGAGCTGAAGAACGAGAAGCAGGCCTTCGCGCATGATCCGTTGCCAGCGGCCACTGCGATGGCCTTAAAGTTTGTTATTTGGGGGCTCAAAGCGGAATGCGCTCGGCTCGCCAATGACGAGGAGGCCGCTTTGCGATGGGCCAAGCGCTTCTTGAAGAAGTCTCAACAGGATGACTTTCGGTTCGTTTGTGTTTGTTTATCTCTTTTTCTTTGCTCTTTTTTGACAATAGCAAAATTAACAAACAGGTTTCAAGTATGTGGGCTGGAACAAGTAACACAGATGGTGCTGACGGTGTTCCAACAATACAGCCCGGACGATCTTCTCCCACAACAACTTAATGCCCTGGCTCCTTTGGCTCGCGTAAGCCCTAGCATGACCGCCATTTGTCACCACTTTTCGTCTCCTCCTGTCTCCTCCTCTCCCTCTCCTTCTTCCATTTTGGAGGAAAGCAAAAGTGAAGTGGGGGGAACAGAAGACGCGTTGGACGAGAACGCTTTCCCCAACAGTGAGTTTGTGAAGCAGTTGATGAATCTTCATAACGACATTCATTTGCCGGTTGGTCTTCTCGACAAGCAACAACTAAGAGGAAGAAGGGGAAGGAAAGGAGGAACTACAATGTCCATGATGACACCGCAACGACAAACAAAGATGAAACAAAAAGGAATACGAAGGTGGTTTGACGACGATGAAGAACGTGATTATCATGAACAAGTAAACAACAGCCTTGACGGCGAAACAAACGAGAAAGAAAACACAGCAAGACAAGCAAGAAGAGAGTGGATGACTGCTTCTGCTTCGTCTTCTGGTGCTCCTCCGTTCTCTCCTCCGGACCAACAGCAACACCAACAATATTCTTCTCATTCTTCATTTATGTTTGTTCAACAACAGCAACAATTGTTGAAATGGCATTCCACCAATCCCCCCCTGCCCTCCTCTTCCTCCTCTGCTTCTTCTCCGTCATCATTTTCTTCTTCTTCTTCTTCTTCTTCTGCTTCTTCTGCTTCTTCTGCTTCTTCTGCTTCTTCTGCTTCTTCTTCCTCTTTTGCAATGACTTCAACGTTAATGCCCTCCTCAGAAGAAACAAGTTTTGGACATGAACGGGTTTGAACGTGAAGCAGGTTTCCATGATCCCTTCTCCACATTCTCCTCCTTCAGCATGTACATCTACACCACAATTTTGGCCCTCACTCTTGCATTCTGTATAAATAATGATCACAGTGAAAACGGAACGGAAAGAGCCAACGTTGAACGAGAAGAGAGAGCGAGAGAGAACGAGAGAACTATAGAAGAGAGAAGACAGAAGTGAAGAGAGAAGAGAGAGAACTCTAGAAGAGAGAAGAGAGAACAAGAACGATAGAAGAGAGAGAAGCGAGAAGAGAGAAGAGCAGAGATAGAAGAGAGAAGAGAAGAGAGAGTGAGAGAATGAGAGAATGAGAGAATGAGAGAGAGAAGAGAGAACGAGAGAGAAGCGAGAAGAGAGAAGAGCGGAGAGAGAAGAGAAGAGAAGAAGAAGAGAAGAGAAGAGAAGAGAAGAGAAGAGAAGAGAAGAGAAGAGAAGAGAAGAGAAGAGAAGAGAAGAGAAGAGAAGAGAAGAGAAGAGAAGAGAAAAGAGAATGAGAGAATGAGAGAATGAGAGAATGAGAGAATGAGAGAATGAGAGAATGAGAGAATGAGAGAATGAGAGAATCAGAGAATGAGAGAATGAGAGAATCAGAGAATCAGAGAATGAGAGAGAGTGTAGCGAGAAGAGAGAAGAGCGGAGAGAGAAGAGTTTTTGATTGTGGATTGGTGTTTCCGAAAGTCAGGCAAGATCATTCCGATCATTCATTCATTAATTTTTCGGGGAATTAAACACAAAAATAAAATAGAAAAGAAACGTAAAAGTGTTTGCAGGCAAGCGGTGAATAACGAGCAAGTGAAAAACAAAAACAAAAGAATGCAGGACGAAAAGCCGGTCAAGAAGAAAGGGATAAAGGTAACGCCTTAGGCTCTCCTTCTTCTTTGCTCCTCTCTTTTCTCTGCTCTCTTTCTTTCTCTGCTTTCTGCGCTTCTCTCTCTCTCTCTCTTCTCTTTCTTCCCTCTTCTCTCGCTTCTCTCTCTCTCTCTCTCTTCTCTCTCTCTCTCTCTCTCTCTCTCTCTCTTAGAAACGAAAACCTCACAAACCAAAGGGCGAGAAGCGAAAGGAACTCAAGAAAATGTTCTCCAGCGGACGGGTAAAGCGGGAGAAGAAGAGCAAGGACGACAGAAAGAGTCCCCGAAAGGAGGAAGAGACGAAGCAGCCGAAGCCGCCCAAAACGAAGAAAGAGAAGAAGAAGAAGAGAGAGAAGAAGAAGGAGAAGAAGAAAAAGACGACGCCGACGACGACGAAACAACCAAAGGCAAAAGCAGAAGAGGTTTCGTCTTCTTCTTTGGAGGCTTCCTCTCCTTTGGGACGATGTTTGGAGGAGTGCGGCTGCGA
Organism: Balamuthia mandrillaris; assembly: GCA_031835245.1. NCBI lineage: Eukaryota > Discosea > Longamoebia > Balamuthiidae > Balamuthia > Balamuthia mandrillaris. Next base: position 157,614 of record JAVKOQ010000095.1, on the reverse strand, counting down.
GGAGTTTTACGGCGATGGCAAGGAATGCCAGAACTGCGGACACCAAAGAGAACAACACGAAAAAGCGAGGCAAGCGACAGCGATAACGGTAACGTCGTTGGACCTTCCAACAAAGAAAGAGAAGGGAGAGGACAGTGAGGAAGAGGAGGATGAAGAAAGCGAGAAGAATGAAGAAGAGGGAGAAGGAGAAGAAGACAGCGATGCGGATGACGAAGTGGAAAAGTATAGTGACTCCAAGAAGAAGAAAAGTGCACCGGTCTCGCCGTCTTCTTCTGCTGCTGCTTCCTCTTCCTCGGCTGCTTGCTCCGCACAGACGATGGAAATAGCTGTTGCTCCTCGTATGGTTTTACCTTCTTACTCCGTTTCTTTCTTGTCGTTTCTCATCTCTTCCTCGTTTCATCTTTCTTTCATTCTTTCGTTCTTTTTTGTGCTTCTTCTAACCGGTTGGGCATTGCATTCCGCATTGTGAAGTGACGGTGGAAGAAATGACTCGAAAGTTTAAAGAATGCATCATCGATGGACTCGTCACAAACTTTTCTTGGGAAATCAATGCAAAGGTTTCTTTTCTTTCTGTATCCTTTCGCTTTTCTTTATTTCTCTTTTCATACGTTCTCTTTTTTCTTATGTTTCCTCGAACTTCTTTTTCTTTGAATGTTTGTTAGTGTTAACCATTGAACTGAAATAGGAATTGGACTTTCAACAAAGAATGGGAGAAGGAGCATCTGCCAAGGTTTACAAAGCGGCCTACAGAGGGCAAACCGTTGCCATCAAACTTTTGAAGGACCGCGTTGACGCTGCTCAAATTCGTGACTTTAAGAAGGAATTCGCTTTGTTTGGGTAGGTTTTCTTCTTGTTGTCCTGTTCTTCATTTTTCTTCTCCTTCTCTTTTTCGTATCCTGCTGGACAAGTTTCTTTTTTGCTTTGTATTAACCCTCTTTAATATTTTTTTACAGTTCCGTTCGAAGTCCACATATTGTTTTCTTTTATGGAGCATGCCTTCAACCCTCTCTTTGTCTTGTGATGGAATGGTGCGAGAATGGAAGTCTTTACGATCTCATGAACAACAAAAACTTTACCCGGTCCTTCGACTGGCCGTTCTTCTTTCGCATCACCACTCAAACCGTTCGTGGACTCAAGTGTTTGCATGAATGGAAGCCTTGCATTGTTCACAGGTCTCTTACTGTTGCGTTTTGGTTGTGTGTGTTGTTTGTTTTTGTTCATTGCTGACAGTCAACAAACAAACGAAAACAGAGATCTCAAAAGCCTAAACCTACTGGTCGACCACGGCCTCACCGTTAAAGTGGCCGATTTCGGCCTCAGCCGCAGCGCGGAGGACAACCTCTCCACCTTGAACAAGCTACGTGGGACGTATGCCTACACGGCCCCCGAGGTTTACTTTGGAGAACGGTACACCACCAAAGCGGACGTCTTCTCCCTCGCCATCATCTTTTGGGAGGTCCTCTATCGGACCCTTCACGGTTGTTACAGAGGCCCTTACGCGGATCACAAGCAGCTCATCTTTGACTTTCAGGTCATCATCCAGACGGCAAAGAACAACCTGAGACCGACTTTGCCGAAGAAGACGCCCAAAGCGATAAGAGAGTTGTTGGAGGATTGTTGGGCGAAAGAGGTGGAACGGAGGCCGAGTTCGGGGGACCTGTTGACGAGGTTGAGGGAGGTGGAGAAGGAGTACGAGGCGAACAAGGCGGAGTGGGATCAATGCATTGAAGCATCTTCTTCTTCTTCTTGATAAACCAATTGTAAACACTTTTATTCTTCAGTCTAAAAGCCATCATCTATGCGAAAGATGGACTTGGATGGATTGTGAAACTTCTGCTCGAGTTTGTCCAACGTCTCCTGATCCACAAGCGTGAGGTTGTCAGCGATGCGTATGAGGAGAGACGCATCCAAGCCCGCTTGTTTCTCTTTGAGATGCTTCAGAATGTCCTCAAAGCTCAAGCTCAAAAGTTGTTCCTGGTGAATGATGAGAATGGCTAAGGCCAGTTTGAAGAGGTAGGGAAGGCCTTCCACGAAGAAGACGTCCCAGAGTTGAACCACCACGTTCAGCGGTAATGTGTAGACAAAGAGAGTGGAGAACCATTCGGAGGCGTACAGCAAGGGGATCACTCCTTCTTTCTTCTGTTGTTGTTTTAAAAAAAGAAGGAAAGTTTTAAAATAAACACAATATCACAAAACGAGCAAAGATCAAACGAGAACAGCAAAACGTACGAAGTGTAAATGAAGGCGAGGCATGCATTGCTCAATAAGATGCGTCAGTTGAAAGAGGGAAAGCCGAAGGAGTGGTAGCCCGGGTCGAAAGAAGCCATGCAAATGATAGTTCTTTATCAGTTGACACATCGCCCAAAAGGCGTGCTGCTCGTCGAGGTAGAGCAACAAGACTCCGGCCACGAAAGACATGCTTTGGCAGTAGCCCAGCTCTTTGTCAAGAACAGCGTACGCTTTGAGCACTCGAAGTAATAATGTTTGGCTGTTGTTTTGTTTGTAAAGTAATGAGAAACAAATAAGAGACACAAGGGGAGCAACAGAAAGAGTGAGAGAACGAGAGAACGAGCAGAAACAAAGAAATAACAAACCCAGGACCGCCTCGCATGGCGTAGAAGGACAGTTTAGGGAGAGTGCGATGAATGTCTCGTTCTATGTACGTCTCAAATGGAGATTCCTTTGAACATAACACCTGAAATGGAAGCCAAACAAAAGTCAACAAAAAAATGAAACAGAAACAGAAACAGAAGCACAACGAGAAAAGAAAAAGAGCATAAAGAAGCAATAAGGGATGCAAACCTCATAAAGACCAGGATTCTTCTCAACACACTCTTCTGCCCCGGTCATGATTCTCCAATAAGCCGGTCTGACCTCTTTGGGCAATCCCACCCTCACCACACGACGAACCTGCGCAAAGGCCTCCGGATCTCTTCTCTTTATCGTCGCAATGAGCAACAACCACTTTCGCTCCATTTTGGGAGCGTTGGTGTTGTTCGTTCTTTGTCCAGTGCTAAAAGATGAAGAAGAAGAAGCAGCAGAAAGAGAAGAAGAGGAAGCTGCAGCTAAACGGTGAATATCAGGAGATGAGTAACGCAGAAGAGGGTTGTATTGTTGTTGATTGTGTTGTCGTTGAGGTAGAAGTTGTTGGTCGTTTCTTTGTTGTTCCTCGTCTTGCTGTTGTTGCTGTTGTGGATGAACAAAAGAAGCACCAGAAGGAGGATAGGAAGAAGAAACACTTCCTGCTCTGCTTCTTCCTCCTTTTTGTTTTGGTGGCTTTTGCTGTTGTTCTTCTGCTTGTTCTTGTTGATGTTGTTGTTGTTGTTGTTGTTGAAGAAGAGGTAAAGGAGCAGAAGAGACATGTTGTTGTCGTTGTGCAGACGAAGAACGATGAAGAAGAGGAGAAGTTGGCATAGAAAGAGAAGAAGGGGGAGGAGAAGAAGGAGAAGAAGAGGTTGGAGAAAGAGAAGGAGAAGAAGAAGAGAAGAACCAACCGGAGCGATCTACAAGTTTTTTGAAGAAAGAGAGTGGTGAGCTTCCGGTTTGTGGCGGCGTTGCTGCTGGCGATATTCTTCGCGGAGTAGATGGGAGAGACACAGAGGAAGAGCGAGGGTAATGATGATGATGATGCAAACCTGAAGAAGAATGAAGAGAAGAAGGAGGAGAGGAGAGAGCAAGAGGTTCGCTGTTGTTGTTGCTTCGGGTCAAGGAAGAAGACGAAGGAGTTGATAAAGAGTCACCATGGTGGCGTTGTTGAACGGGCGGCGTTTCTTCTGCCTCTTCTTCGTCTTCGTTTTGGTATTGTGGTTGTCGTTCCGTTTTAACTAGTTCTTCCTCCTCCTCTTCTTCAGTAGTTTCTGTCTGTAGTTCTTCTTCCGTAACTTCCTCCTCAGCCGACTCATCGCTTCCGGTCGGAAGACGCCGCGCAACATGTTGGGAAAAAGAAGCAAAGGAAGGGATGGGTTTCGGCAAAGAGACCGTTGCTGAATACTTTCTCCTCCTCCCATTCTCCTCTTCTTTCGTCTCCTGTGTCGCTGCTTCTTCTGCTGCTTCTCTCCTCTGTTGTTCTTCTTCTTCTGCTGCTTCAATTGTTGAATGGTTGTTTGTCTCTTCCATCAAAGCAGAAAGCTCAAATTCTTCTTCTTCTCTCTCGTCTTCTTCTCTCTCGTCTTCTTCTCTGCCTTCTCTGCCTTCTCTGTCTTCCTCAAGAGGAGGAGAAGGGGGAGAAGGAGGTAGAGGAGAACCTTCCGTTGTGCTCTCTGGCGGTGGCGGCGGCGGTGTGGCCTCCTGGGGTTGTTGCTGTTGCGGTTTGAGAAGAACAGGGGGAGGCCCGCGGCTCAGCTTTCGGGTCTGTTGCACAAAGAAAGCTCGTTTCTGGAGGTACTGCTCCTCGCTCTCCCCGGCAAGCAGCGACCACATGGCCGGGGCTCGTTGCTCCATAGCTTCCCGTCCTTGTCTCTTGCTCTTTGAGAAAAAAAAAAATTGAAAGAGATTAAACAACAAAACACGACAAAAGAAGAAGACGAAGAAGAAGAAGAAGAAGATACTCAAAGGATACTTGTGGAAAGGTTGGCTTGTAGGAAAAACAAACAAAACAGGTGGTCTTTCTTTTTTTTTTTTTTTTTCGTTGCTTTCGTTTTACTGTATTTTTTTCGGTTTTTTTGGTTTTTTTTATTGGCAATAAGCTGGTGGTAATGGTGTTCGTGTCGACATGAAATTAGAGTCATAATAGGTTGGGCCATCGAGGTAGTAGGTTGCCTCTTTTTCCTTCTTTTCCTCTTGAATTTTTTCTTTTGTCTTTTTTATTTAAATCTGTTCTTTTTTTTTTTTAACTTTTAGTTTTCCTTTTTCTTTTTTCTTTTTTCTTTTTTCTTTTTTCTTTTTTTCTTTTTTTTGTGGGTTATATTGTTCAGAAAAGAAAAAGTAATGTGCAAGCCATAAAAAAAACAGAACGAAAAGAGAGAGAGAGAGAGAGAGAGAGAGAGAGAGAGAATTATATCCTCCTGGTGAGTTCCTCTCCTTTGATGACGGCCACGATCTCCTCCCTGTCCAGCGTTTCGTACTTGAGGAGGGCCTGCGCCAACAGCTCCAGCTCCTTCTTGTGCGTCACCAGCAAATCCTTTGCGTATTGATATTGTCGCTGGTTGTTGTGTTGTTTTATAAATCAGTGCAAGAAAGAAAGAAAGAATGTATGAAAGCAAGAAAGAAAGAAAGAAAGAAACGACAAGGAAGGAAGGAAGGAAGGAAGGAAGGAAGGAAGGAAGGAAGGAAGGAAGGAAGGAAGGAAGGAAGGAAGGAAGGAAGGAAGGAAGGAAGGAAGAGGAAGGAAAGGAAAAGGAAGGAAGGAAGGAAGGAAGGAAGGAAGGAAAAGGAAGGAAGGAAGGAAGGAAGGAAGGAAGGAAGGAAGGAAGAGAAGGAAACAAGTGTCAAGAAACAAAGAACGTACCTCCAACAAATCTTTGACCTCACGATCGATTTCACTCTTTCTGACGTCGCTCAAGGCATCCCTGTCTCCCAGGTAAACATAGCCCACGCTCTCGCTCATGCCCATTCGGGTGACCATTTCCGTGGCCAACTGCGTGGCCGTCTTGAGGTCTCCCGAGCATCCGCCCGTGACGGCGTCCTTGCCAAAGATCAGCTCCTCGGCGGCCCTGCCGCCCATGGCGGTGGCTATTTGGGCCATGGCCTCCTTCCTGCTGATGCTGTGCTCATTCTCCTCAAGAAAAGAGACCATGCCGAGAGCGTTGCCTCTGGGCATTATGGTCGCCTTGTGAATCTCTCCGGCGCCTTCCGTGAACAGCCTCACCAGAGCATGACCGCCCTCATGGTAGGCTGTCGACTTGGCCGTTTCCGGAGTGATGGCAGCGGATTTCCTGGCGACTCCCATGATGATGTCGTCGATGGCTTCGGAGATGCATCCCGTCGTCACGGCAGGCAGATCCAACAGGGTGGCCTTGATGGCGGCCGTGTTGACGAGGTTGCGGATGTCCGCACCGCTGAACCCGCGAATGGCACGGGCTAACCGCTCCGAGTCCACGTCGGGTGCGGCTTTCACTTTGGAGAGATAGTAGTCCAGAAGCTGTGCGTGTGCGAGGAGAGGGGAAGAATGAAACGATTAAAAAGAAAGAAAACCAACAGTCACAGAACAAGGAAACAAAAAGGTTGTAAAAAACACGAAAAAGAATACCTGTTTGCGTCCACGTATGTCAGGATAATGAATGGTGATCTTCTTATCAAACCTTCCGGGCCTCGTCAACGCCGAGTCAAGGGCCTCTGGATAATTCGTGGCTGCGATCACAATGACCCGATCCGAGGATTGAAAGCCATCCAACTCGGTCAATAGCTGGTTCAGCGTTTGGTCGTGCGAGGGCGAGTTATAGTTCCTCCTTCTCGTCTTGCCCACGCTGTCAATCTCGTCGATGAAGACGATGGCGGGGGCATTCTTGCGCGCCTCCTCAAAGAGGTTACGAATGCGCTTGGCTCCGACGCCTACAAACATCTCCTCAAACTCGCTGGCAGAGGCAAAGAAGAAGGGCACGTTGGCCTCTCCGGCAACGGCTTTGGCGAGCAAGGTTTTGCCGGTGCCTGGAGGACCGCTCAAGAGCACACCCTTGGAGAGCTGCGCGCCGAGACGCTCGAATTTCAAGGGGTCCCGCAGATAGTTGACAACCTCTTGCAGCTCGGATTTGGCCTCGTCCGCACCGATAACATCACTGAAGCGGATGGGCACGTTGGTTGCTCGTTTGGTGGTCATTTTTATACCCAGGGGATTGGAGCCTGCGCCGATAAGCGGACCCCTGTAGTTTTTGTTTTGGTTTTGTTTGTGTTGAGATTAGAAAAACTATGTTTTCATAAAAGAAATGGTAGAAAAAGATGAAGAGAAAAAGAGGACGAACGAAGAGAACCGAGGTAAGAGGAAAAGAAAAACGTACGCAATAAAACCAAGGAACAAAAGGCCCAAAGCAAGTTTAAAAAGGGAAGCAACAATGTTAGAAGCCTTGTTCCACGAGCCTTGTTGCACCACCGTCACTGGAATAGGGGCTCCTTGCTTGAGATGCAACAAGCTTTCCAAGGTAGGAGGAGGAGAGGCAATGGATGACGGTGCGAATGGAGCCGCGCTTTGTAAGGACGATGATGAGGAAGAAGCGGGTGAAGCAGCACGACTGCCACCACCAAGAGAATCTACAAAGAGAGGAAGAAGGCGACGAAGGTGGGTTGGGGTGAGCTGCCTGGTGTTGCCTAAGGCGGTGATGTATTCGTATACCATGGCCAGACTCTTTGGATGGTCCGATGACCGAAGTATAGCCTCAAAGTTTCTGATAACATCATCGTAGTGACCTGCTCTGTTGAGTGACTGGTTTTTTGTTATTTGGTAAATATAAGAAGTTCAGAGAGCGAGAGAGAGAGAGAGAGAGAGAGAGAGAGAGAGTGAGTGAAAGAGAAGAGTACGGAGAAGGAGTGGAAGGGAGGACAAGAGGAAAGAAAGAAGGGGAAGTAAGAGGAGGAGGAAAAGGAGAGAGAGAGAGAGAGAGAGAGAGAAGGGCACAAGGGGAAAAATACCTGTAGGTAGGCCAGATCAATTTTTTCGCCCAGTTGTTTGCGTAGACCTCTTCTTCCCATCGTTAGTCCTTTTTTTTTGTTTTAAAAAAAGTCATTTTGCCAATCCAATAAGTAAGAGAGAGAGAGAGAGAGAGAGAGAGAGAGAGAGAGAGAGAAGAGAAAGAGGGGAAGAGAGGAAGAAGCAAACAACAAACCTGAAGCAACTTTCTGAGCGGTGGTGGAAACGGTTGTGCTAGTGGTGGTGGTCGAAAGGGGAGAGGAGGAGGAGACGGCAAAAGAGGGATGAGAAGGAAGACGAGCGTAGGAGCGAACGTTCTTGTGGAGAGAGCGAGAAGCGGAGAGAGGAGGCCGAAGAGGAAGAAGGGAGGAAGAAAGTGAAGCATTTGTGAATTTGTTGTGGCTTCCTCTCAACTGCATATGAGTAGATAATAAGGAACGAGAAAAGGAAGAGTATAGCCGAGAAGACGTAGAAGAAGTAGCAGCCATCCCTTTTATTGCGTGGGTTGGGAAAGGAGAAGCAGAAGAAGAGGATGAAATCCGGAGTCCTTTCATTTTTTTTTTAAAAGTCACACCTTGAGCACCCAGACCTTTGTCCGTAACGTCCAAAAAGAAAAGGGGGAAGGTTTGATTCGTCGCTTCTGCCTCTTTTTGCCCACCCTTCTTCCCTTCTCTTCTATTTTCTGTCTGCTTTTTCTTCGCTGGCCTGCACACGTCATTGGGGGAATGGATTTTGCTGATATTTGTCACGACGACACGAAAAGAGAGCAGAGAGAGGAGAGGAGAGGAGAGAGGAGAGGAGAGAGGAGATAGGAGATAGGAGAGGAGAGAGGAGAGGAGATAGGAGAGGAGAGAGGAGAGAGAGAGGAGAGGAGAGAGCAGAGAGCAGAGAGCAGAGAGGAGAGAGCAGAGAGGAGAGAGGAGAGGAGAGAGGAGAGGAGAGAGCAGAGAGGAGAGAGGAGAGCAGAGAGCAGAGTGGAGAGCGGAGAGTGGAGCGGCTCTCCTTCTCCCCACTAAATCTTCGTTCGTTAAAAACCGAGAGAGAAGAGGTGAAGTACTAAGGTGCATTCTCGTTCATTTCTTTTTGCAGATATTCTGTTGAACAAACGAATGGACGCGGTGCTGGCAGACTTTGGGCATGCGGGCAAGTGGAGCTCGGCTGTCCCCAAGAAACGGTCCTGCGGGTCCTTGCACTACACCGCACCGGAGGTGCTTCTCTCCCACCAATACGTGGGCCCGGAGGTGGACATCTGGTCCTGCGGGGCCGTGCTCTACTTCATGCTCACCGGCAAGGTTCCCTTTCAGGCGGACAACACGTTGGCAGTGACGAGACGTATCCGCAGCGGCGCAATCAAGCTGCCCACGTATCTTTCGGCAGAGGTCAAGGACTTGATCACCAGGTTGCTGACGCCGCACTCCTTCAAACGCATCCACATGATGGACGTGCTGCAACATCCTTGGATCAAGAACTCTCCCCGACGGCATCGTTCTTCTTCCTTGCCTTCCCTGCCAAGCATTTCTTCCCTCTGTCCCGCTACCATCGCTGCCGTCATGACGCCTGGCGGTAGCACATATTCTCCGCCTCCACCTCGTCTTTCTTCCTCGGCTTCTGCTTCTTTCTCTTCTTCCTCCTCCTCTTTTTTCTCTGCCTCTCCATCACGTGCTTCTTCTTTCTCTGCTCCTGCTTCTTCTGCACAGCAAAACAACAATAACGATGAGCACCACCACCGCTCACCGCTAGAACAACAACAGCAACAACCACCAAGAACGCGGCGGCGGAAGCTCAAGACTCGGCTTGTGGGTCGGCGGTATCGCTCCCAAAGCCCTTTGGCCACCATCACCGAGGAATAGAATCAGCTGCACGCATTGTATGTATACTCTGAGGGTGTACGCTGGTGAAAATGTGAATAAAAGCATGAGGTTAGTCTGTACTCTACTCTCTCGGCTTGTGGAGTACATTGTTCATTTTTTAGAGCTGTAGATATCAGGGTCAGCGTGTTGAGGCTTGCGCAGGGTCTTGGCGAGGTCTGCCTCCCAGTCGGTGTTGAAGACGCGGGTGAGGTGGGCGGCCTGAATGCGCACGCTGTCCAGGTGGGTGAGGCCGACGGCCATCACCGTCTGGATGTCCTCCTCGTCCGTGAGGTCCTTGTTCAGCTTGAAGTCGCGTCGGGCTTTCTCCTTGACCCACATCTCTCTATTTACAGTGGGCATTTGCTCTGCTGCCTTTTTTTTTTAAAAAGAAAGAAAAAATAAATAAATGAACCACAACAAAGAGGTGAATGGGCAAAGGGGCCAGCACTCTCTACCCGAAAGAGACTTTTGTACAAGCGAAGGATGTCCGACCGGGATGCTGGCACTTTGACCTTCTTGCTCATCTTTTTGTTTTCTTTCTTTCTTTCTCTTGCCGCACAAATGGAGCACAAATGCAACACAAATGCTGTTATTATTGTACAGTACTTGTGTACCATGGCCCTTGCACAAATGGAGCAACAACCCTGAAGAATTCGTTCAAAAATGTTGCTCTACAGGAATAGGTCATTTCGTCCTCAATAGCTGCACAAATCGACCTCGTTTGATAGAAAAATACAAAAAAAAAAAAGATTGAAAGAGATCTCTTCTCTCCCTCTGCTTCATCTTTCTTCCTCTGTCTGCCCTCATGTTGTCCCTTTTTTCGTTGGAGACCTTGCAGCAGGTGCGTTACGAGGCGGTCTCCATCTTGCAGCACGGCCTTCGGCAGGTGCCCTGGTTCAACGTCACCATCATCGGCTCCCTCGTCTTCTTCATGCTGGAGTGCTACCTGGACTTTCGGCAGATCCGACGCTTGGTCACCCCGCAGATCCCCCCTATCCTCCACCAATGGGTCACCATCGATGAGGAGCGCATGAAGAAACGTAATTCTTGGGTACGATTACCATTGAAGAGTTTTTTTTTGAATCTTTTATTTATTTATTTATTTTTTTATTTATTTATTTTTATTTTTTGTTTTTTTTTATTTTTTTATTTTTTTAATTTTTTATCTCATTTTTTATTTTATTTTATTTTATTTTTTAATGTTATTTTTTTTGTTATTTATTTATTTATTTTTTGTTGAACAAAAAAAAACAGAGCATAATGAGACACGTGTTTCATGGCATGCAAGCCACCCTGATGTTTGTGGGGGAAGGGCTCGTGCTGATGAATGAAGGGCTGGTCTGGGTTTGGTCCTTCACTCTCGTTTTGATGGGTTTCTTCCACCTTGGCCCTGAATATGAGGTTTACTTCTTTCTTCTTTTTTCATTTTTCATTTTACTTCTTTTTGTTTTGTTCTTCTTTCTTCTTGTTCTTGTTCTTGTTCTTCTTGTTCTTCTTGTTCTTCTTGTTCTTCTTCTTCTTCTTCTTCTTCTTTCTGTCTTCATTCATCGTTATTTCGTCTTCCTTCTTTTTTCATTTTTTTCTATGCTTGTAGCTTTATTTTCATTATCTCTTCCTTGCTTGGTCTCACCTTTTCGTTGCTCTTTCCTTTCTTCTCCAGATAACCAGAGGCACTCTGTTCGTTCTGCTGGTGAGCTTTGTGACGTCTATGGTAAGGGTTCCTTTCGCTCTGTTCAAGCTGTTGTGTGTAGATATGTCCTTTCGGGTGGAGCGGTTGCCGGCCATTCTTTGGTCGTGGTTTTGGACGCAATCCAAGATGTTTGCTCTGTCCTTGTGCGTTGGCATTCCTCTGATGATGTTCGCTCTCGCGTTGCTCAAATGGAATCTGCGGTTCTATTGGCTTTGTAACCTTCTTTCTTCTCTTCCACCTTTTCTCTTCTTATCAACTTTCTTCTTTGTTATTGCTCCTTCTGTTTTCATCTTCTTCCTTCTCGTGCTAATTGAATCTGTGACACAAAAGACATGTGCATATTCATGACGTTCATAGCTGTTCTCTTTACGGACATCTACGACATTATTGCTCCTTTCTTCTACACTTTCTCCGTTCTTCCTTCGGGTGAGCTCCGTGATGAGATCACTCGCCTTGCTACTGCACTTCGCTTTCCGCTCTCTCAGATCCTTGTTCTAGAAAAGAGTCCCAATTTTGTTGCACACTCCAATGCGTACGTTGTGACAGTCATCTCTCTCTCTCTCTCTCTCTCTCTCTCTCTCTCTCTCTCTCTCTCTCTTCCTCCCGTGTTCCAATCAAACACTGACTGATTTTATTATTACTTCTATGAATGGATGGATGAAAACAGTTTTCTGATGGGCTATCGCTTTTCAAAGAAGATAGTACTATATAAACCACTGCTTCATCAGCTCAAAACCAAAGAAATCCTCGCCATCATTGGTCATGAGATTGGCCACCATGTTTACTTTCGTTCGTGTTTCCGTTACTTTGTTTGGCTATTCTGCTTCTCTTTCTGTTTGCCTAATTTCAATGGCTTCATGGCACTACCCTCAGACACTCTCAAAACGTTGGTGATTCAGTTACTCAGCTTGGCTACGTTCATCTTCCTCTTCTCTCGTGTAGTTTATATGCCAGAGTTTTATGCCAGCTTTGGCTTTTCCAAACCCGATGTACTCTCTCTCTCTCTCTCTCTCTCTCTCATTTTTTCTCTTTCGTTCAGTTGCTCACATTATTTCTGGGCAGGCGGCAATCGGCTTGGTCCTTTTTTCTTATATCTACTCTTCTTTCGCGAATCTGTTGCACTGGCTTACCAACTCTATCAACCGACGGTTCGTTATTTCTTTCTCCAGTTATTTTTTCTATCTTACTACTTCTCTGGTAACAAATCCTTTTACTAGGTTTGAGTTTTCAGCAGACGCCTATGCTATAGAGAATGGTTTGACGAAGCTTCGTAGTGCTCTCATCAAGATTCATGCCAACAATCTTTTGAACGTAATGCCAGATCCATGTTATGCCCATTACCACTACTCCCACCCTTCGTTGGTCGAACGGTTGGAATGCATCGAGCGGTTAACGAACTCCGCTGCTTCAATGGAAAAGAAAGAGCAGTAAACATATGTATACCATGACGCTTATCTCTTTTTTTTCAAACTTTCCGGCGCAAAGTGACTTGGACAGGATCAGCTCAACAGTACAAGCGCTTCTTCCGTTGGGCCCGTTGTGTCTTCTGTCTTATCTTTCGGCCTTCGTTCTTTTCTTGCCCTCCGAAACAAGCTGCGTAAACGCTTGAAAACATGGGGAAAAATAAGACACACGAAATAGCGAGTTCAGAAAGAAATATACAATTGTTAAGGATCATTCTCTTCATCCATGCTCACGGTCATCACTTCTTTGGTGCCGCTTGACCTGCTCTTCTTGGACCTGCTGGGAGACTTGCCAGTGTTTGGCGACCTGTCGCTTGTAAACATGCTGCTGAACTTTCCTTGTACGATGAGCGTGAAGAAGTTCCACCAAAACCTGCCTGTCGATGGGCCGACGCAAAAGTTGAAGAACAGCAGCAAGCCCAGAGAAGAGTACCCGATGCTCCGCAACACCGCCAACCCATAATTGTGCACTTCCGCTGACAATGAGCAAGCCTCACGATCCAAGATGAGACATCTGTAGTAGTCGGAGTAACCCTCTTCGATGGTGTCTTTGGCGGAGACCACTCGCAGAGAATAGGCGAAGATGAACGTGATGAGGCTCAAGTAGATGAAAATGAAGATGACCACTCGGAAGTAGGTATTGCAGGCCTTTTTCAGTTCTTTCATTTGGCGGGCGAACTGCATGAGGCGAACCAAAGAAGCCAAGAAGAGAAGGGTGCCAACCAACAGGATGATACCGATGGGAATGGCCCAAAACACCAGGAAATAAACATCTGCCGAATCCAACGAGCAACTGTATTGTTGCTTTGGATTAGCTCTTCTTCATTGTTATGGAAAGAGATAGAGAGAGAGAGAGAGAGAAAAAAAACAGAGGAGGGAAAGAAAGAACGCAGGAATAAACTCAAACGAATGGCGTACAAGGTGGCTCCAGGATTGAAGGAAATTTGTCCAGCTGCAGCTGGGATAAGCATGAGTAAACAGGGAACTGCCCACCCGCAAACATGCAACACGACCTGCAGGCCCACTGTCCATGTTTTTGTGGTCGGCAGCTTCTTTCCAAAGTAAACCTGGCCAGCAAACGCAAGTTAGAACAATAAACACCTGGGGAATTCGTAACGAGAAGAAGAAAGCAGAAGAAGACGTAGACAAAGGAGAAGCAGAAGAAGCAGGAAACATACAGAAAGGAACATGTTAAAGGCGATGATGCCCCACCACATGGTGCTCGACAAGAATCCCATTTGCACCAACCAGCCTTGGAATGTGCACAACCCCGATTCCACCGACAGATCTTCCATGCGGAAGGTAATCACCAACGTGCCACCAGCGGCCTTGCTATCAGGAACGAGATACGCTGAGTCAAAGCCACACCACGTATTGTCGTAGCCAAAGAACGTGGGAAGGATCATGCCGACTGACTCTGCATGCGCAGATACAGCGGCCATCAGGATCAAGTTCGCAGGGAATTGCCGCAGCTTGCTGTGGAGGGCGTAAGATAGAATGACTACCAAACTCCCTGCCTGTTGAATCATTATGGTAAGCTGGAGTGGAAACAAAACGAGAAAAAAGAGAAATGTCCAAACGAACCCAAGAAAACCAGCTCAACACGAGCTGCAATATCTGCACCGAATCGTACTGGTCTTCCGTATAAGCAGGAAGAGGACACTCGAATGCACAATTGTTGGTCTGGCCTAGGTTCTCCAATGGCGGTTCGCACAATAACTGAGCCCCCGTGGAGTCCAATTGGTTGCATTGTAGCTGATGGTCAATTCCCGATGGCAGGGTGACGGAGTAGTTGTCGGTTTGATAGAAGGGTTGGTCATCAAAGTCCGTCTCATTGCAAGTGAGAGGACGGGCATATCCAGGTGGGAAGTAAAGACCTAAGCCAATGACCGCACCAACAGCCGCGGCGTCCTCACTACATTCATTTACTGTTTGTTTTACGTTTGTGAGAAGATTACAGAAACGCATGGGTGATACAGCGCAAAAGAAGTTTTGAAGCAGTACCATATTCTTCGCATCTGGTGCGACAAGTTTGAACTGGGGTTGGGTACAGCTCCCCTGTAATGTTTGCGCAAGGTCTCAAGAACGTCGAGCAGGCAAGACGAGCCCACATTCCCCGGCACCGAGAACTGAGGGAACCGTCATCACCCATAACACCCACCACGTTCACGGCCGTGCGGATGGGGGTCTGCAGGGAGGCCAGAGTCCAGTTGACCGGAACATAAATACGCACGCCTGGAACTGAAGCGAAAGAAAACGTTAGGACTTGTTTCCTGAACAACATTGTGAAGTTCAACACACAAAAAGAGGTCCGTCGTTTTTTTGTTTTTGTTTCTGTACTGCACCTTTGCAGAAACAGAGAAGAAGAGAAAGCAAACAGGAGAAAACGAAAACAAACCTTGCCATTCCTCGAACTGGCCGCAATAGGAAGGTTCCCCGTCCCAAGGAACACACGTCTGGCCCTGAACGTGAAGAATCCACGATGAAGCCAGCAGTAAAGAGACGAACATCGAAACGTTGAACAGCATTTGTAGCCCCCCCCGCAAAACCGGAGTAACGTTTGTAAGTTTTATAACAAAAAAAAAAGGCTAGGAGTTTTCAAAAAACAAACCGGGCTGACGGCTATGCACTGATAAACTATTCTATTAACTTTCGATTAACTGTTATATTAATCATTTTCAACATAAAAAGATAAGCGATCGAAGGTCCTGTGGCTCAACTGTGCCGAACAAGTTAAGCTATGGGTCTGATCGGTTGACTGGCAGCACAAAGCGAATAGCGTCGCTAGCGTTTGACCGGAACAATGACACAGACACAGAGCTTTGCCTCGCACTCTGCCCGGAGCATAACCTCCGTGACTGTTTCTCCATGGCGAGAAGGGAGTGGGTGCCTCTGTTTTGAAGGCCAGATGTGTTCCCTGTAACTTCTGCGTTATGATATTCTCACTTGAGCGGTGTTCATGGTTCCCTTTCCAGCTGAGGGGTTCGCGTGGCGTTCATCTTTTCTGGAGGTCGTTGGATCGAGAGGTTGGAACAGTCCGGCCCACCAGCTAACTGCTCTCTCTTACATTTAAGAATGACCTCTGAGGAAACAACACTCTCTCAGGCCAACGCATTACCGAGGCCCGGTTGTGGATTCAGGAAAACAGAGGAAGTGAACAGAAAATAGGGAGACGTGGCGTAAAAGGAGAGCACAAGAACAAGCAAAAGCTCTCTGCTACTCTCCCGCAGAGAGGCTCAGCCTGAAAAAGGGGGAACCTCCTGCATGCCTACCTCATCATCAGGATAGAGGGGGAGTTATGTTCCCTGACTGAATATTTCCTCTTAAGCGGTTTGAACGGGCACGACATTCCACCTGTAAGGGCACGAAGATCATTCGCACGAGGCCTTCTGCAAACTTGTTGCTGTTAAAAACAACATAAAGACATAACATAACATAACACAAATAAAACAAAAGGCAGGCTTAAAGAGAGTTGCTGTTTCACGAAATGTCAGCGACGAGAACAACAACGGCCTCGTCGCAACAGCAAACGCGCGCGCCACACCTCGATGAGCTCCCTGCAGAGGTTCAGCGCCTGGTGGTCAACTCGCTCGAGCTGCAGGACAAGCTCCGCTTGCGTCAGGCCAGCCGCCGTTGGTTGGCCCTGGTGCACTCCTCCAGCCCTGCTCTGCGAAGAAGCATTCGCGTGGCTGCTCTGAAAGGCGCTTCTAGGGCGCTTCGCCAGGACTCTCTCTTTTGTTGCGGTGGCGCTACGGAGCTTTCTCATCCCCTTCGGGTGTCCTTCCAGAAGAGTGTGGCACCGACGACAACAAACGAAGGAGAAGGCGAGAAGCTCGTTTCAGGGTTTTTGTCCTTTCCGCTGATGAACCCTGAAGGTACGAGGCGTGGAAGCGTGGAGGAGCTGGAAGGAGAAGCGCTGGCGGGGCTGATAAAGTGTTGTTCGGCGGCCACGTTCGGCAAAGGCAGCAAAGAGGTGTTGGACCCGAGCTATCGTCGTGCGTTGCAGCTCTCTCCCCACTATTTCCTCACCAACTTTGTCCCTTCTGAAAATGACATTCTCGACAAGGTTCCAACTCTCTTCTTCTTTCTCTCTCTCTCTCTCTCTCTCTCTCTCTCTCTCTCTCTCTCTCTCTCTGCTCATCTCTTTCTTTTTCCAAACACGAACTCCAACACAACAAAGATAAAGAGAATACTGGCGCCAAACAGCTGGAAGGTGCGAGCAGAGCTGTACAAGCTGAACGTCTATCCGGAGGGCGGACACTTCAAAGCCCACGTGGACACACCGCGGGGAGACGGCATGTTCGGCTCCTTGGTGGTCTGCCTGCCGACATGCTTCCAAGGAGGAGAGCTCGTGGTGAGACAGGCGCCATCGGAGGTGGTCTTCGACTTGGCCTCAACGACGATGGGCAGCGCAGCAGGAGAACAGCTTGTGGGAGATGATGGCGGTAGGGAGGCCAAGCAGACCCAGCAGTTGAGCGAGCCAGAATGCGAGGCCAAGCGACCACAGCCAAAGGAAGCACACCACGAGCGCTGCTCGGTGAAGTGGGCGGCGTTTTATGCGGACTGCGAGCATGAAATCCTTCCCGTCACGGCAGGGCACCGCATCACCCTCACCTATAACCTTTACAGCGAACGTGCCCAGCACCTGGAGGAGCACAAGAAGGATGACGAGGAGAAGGAGAAGGAAAAGGAGAAGAAGGAGAAGGAGGCGTATAAGAAGGAGGAGGAGAAAAAAGATGAAGAGGAGGAAGCACAGAAGAAGTACAAAACAACAGCAGAGAAAAAAGTGGAACCCAAGAGCCCAAGAGAACCCGAATGCAAGCAGCCCCAAAGGAGGAGAGCAAAGAAAATAGTAGAACCCAAGAACCCAAGAGAACCCGAATGCAAGCAGCACGAAACGACAGCAGAGAAAAAAGTTGAGCCCAAGAGCCCAAGAGAACCCGAATGCAAGAAGAGGAGCATGGACGAGGAGGAGAAGGAAGAGGCAGGCTTCAGAGCAAAGAAAGCGCAAATGCCCAAGAGCAAGGCGAGGAAAACAGAAGGCGAGTTCCCACAAGCGAGTAGGACCAGTGGCAGCCCATCCACGGTCCCCACCAAGCGCGTGTTGGACATGGACATGGTGAGGAAGCACCTCGCGGCCATCCTTGCGGACCCGGACTGCTTTCCCGAGGGTGTCACTCTGGCCTTCCACTGCCAGCACAGCTATTCGACGGAGCAGTTCTCCCAAGCCCCCACGCTCTCCGCGTTGCTCAAAGGCTTTGACGCGCTGGTGCAGGAGGCTGCCACTAGCCTCGGCTTGGAGACCTCCCTCCGCTGCTTCTTTGCTCTGGATCTCTGCTCATCGGTGCCATCAGAACTCAGCCCAAAGGCCTTGCTGGTGTTCGAACGCTTTCCGAGGAAGATAGAGATCACGAACGAATGCGTTGGCGAAGGGGAGTACGACAATGAACTCGAGTACATCTGCGCCAAGTTCAAGCCGAAGCTTCTCGTGGAAGCCTTCCCACCGTTGGACCCTTTGTTGCAGCAACGCGCAAGAGAGGCAGAGCTCATCAAACGGCTAATCGGTTCCAGATGGATGAATACAGAGAGGCAAGCGCGCAGGCAGGCGCAAGAGATTGTCGAAGAAGAG
Source organism: Balamuthia mandrillaris (assembly GCA_031835245.1). Classification (NCBI taxonomy): domain Eukaryota; phylum Discosea; order Longamoebia; family Balamuthiidae; genus Balamuthia; species Balamuthia mandrillaris. Next base: position 139,424 of record JAVKOQ010000095.1, on the reverse strand, counting down.
GGACGCGAGAGGGAGAAACTTGAGAGAGATCTGCCGAAACAACCCGTGCAGTGGTGCACCGACAAGCCGCAACTGGCCAAAGACTTGGTTGTGGCGGTAACGGCGGCGTATGGCAACGAGCCTTCCACCGAGTGCTTTTACGCCTCGGCCATGCTCTTCGTGGAAATTCCTCCTCCCTCCTTCCCAACAGCAGGAGAAACCTAACCATGATGCTCTGAAGAGAACGAGAGAGAGAGAGAGAGAGAGAGAGAGAGAGGGAGAGAGATGATGACAGGGAGAAGAACAGAGGAAGCACCAAAAAAAAAAAGGGAAAAAAGGAAAAACCTTATGTTTGCGTTTGTAATATTAAAACGAAGAATATAACCACCTTTCTAGACAATGCGTTCAAGCTCTTTGGCGTAGGCGAGGGTCTGGCCGATTACATTGATGGAGGGGATCTGAGGCAGCTCCTCCTTTTTCTTTTGAAGATTAATCGTATCGCCCACTACCTCCCATCCTCTCTGCGTGTTTTTTTTAGCACAATGGAAACGAATGAGAAAGTCTTCTCGACAAGAAAGCCGCTTCAAAGAGAGAGAGAGAGAGAGAGAGAGAGAGAAACACGAACCTCAGCAGCATAAGAGAGGAGAGACTCGCTGTCCCTAAAGTGTAAAAGCTCTTGGGCAGCCTTTACTGAAAGAGATTCATATGCCTTTTCACTGCATTCTGCAATTTCATCTCTTTTATGACCATATAAATGAGCATTCAACCAAACAAAAAACAGAACGAGAGAGAGAGAGAAAGAGAGAGCGAAAGAGAGAGAGAGAGAAAGAGAGAGCGAAAGAGAGAGAGAGAGAGAGTGAGAGAGCGAAAGAGAGAGAGAGAGTGAGAGAGAGTGAGAGAGAGAGAGAAGAGAGTGAGAGAGAGAGAGAGAAGTTACTTAAGTCTAGTCTCCAACAAGTACTCCATGAAGAAGGAATAAGTATCAGAGGGGACGTCTTTGGCCGCCTCAAAGACTTTGTTGTAGGAACCCTCCATAATGTACTGCTCCAACATGACAGGGTGTTTGATGTAGACATTCTCGTGTTGCTCTACCGGGATCAGCTCCAGCTCTGTGTGAAAGTCAGAGATGCGGTTCAGCGCCAACAGGCGAAGCAGGTTCAATCCCAAGATGGTGTATTGGAGAGGTGAAGGAGGAAGATCTTTGAAGCGGCTGATATGGCAAAGAGGAAAAAGCAGACAACAATGCGACTTTAGAAAATAGAACAAGAAGGAAGAAGAACAACAAAAGAGAAAAGAGAACAGACGAAAGAGGCAGAGAACGAAGCGAGAGAGGGAGAGCAGAGTAGGCGTATTACTTTGAGTCATAGTAAGTTTTGAGTTGAGCGAGATGGCGTTCAAACGAGGCAGGGTCCCGTTGCTTCACTGATAACAAGACCGCATGTTCCAATATTTCCCCTTTTTGATCGAAGGAGGAGGAGGAAAAAAAGGTCAAATCTTCAGCTGAACAAAAAAAATAGTGAAGTTTGTGATGCTTTGCCACGTACTTGAGATGAAGGCTTCTCTGAGAGCTTCTGGGGAGACATCTTTTCCAGGCAACAAGAATGTGAAGTTGGTCATCAAGATCTTTGTGTAAGATTCAGATTAAGAGAGAGATTAAAAAGGCGTTCGAAACAGAAAGCCACTGGCAGGGAAAAAAAAAAACAAGCAAGTACTTTGAGGTCCGTGAGCATCTGCGAGGCCTGCTCGAGGTTGGTGTTGCTGCTCTTCACCTCATCCCTAAAAGCGTTGAATTTCTGGGTCACCTCACCGATCGAAGCCATGCTAGGCGAATTTGTTTTTTGTCGTTTGTTGGTTCTCTCTCTCTCCCCACCACCACTAACTACTTTCTTTCTTCACTACTTTTTTTTTTTGGTTTTCTGCCAACAAACAAAAAAATGCGTGGATAAGGCTGCTCGATTTCTGCTTTTTTGCTTCAGCTTATCTGCACAGTACAATAGCTATTTCAAGACGACACGATTTAAAGGTTAGTCAAAATTTACTCCTTTTTTGACAATTATTCGAAAATCGTTTATTTCAGTGATTATTTTCAATTTTTCAGGAGAAACTTTTCCAGGTATTAATTTAATAATTTGTCGACACAAATTTACAAGCAAGATGAGGATGTCCGGCACCAAGCCCACGCTCACGTACTTCAACTTTGCTGGTAGAGGTGAGGTCCCCCGCCTGATCTTGGAGCTGGCCGGTACAGACTACGAGTGGGTGGGCCTGTCGTTCCATGGCTCCGAGGGCGGAGATTGGGGGGAGTACAAGAGCCAGCACGGCGAGGCCTTGGCCTTTGGCCAGGTGCCACGGTACCAGGACCCCGAAGCCGGGCTTGACCTCGTCCAAAGCAACGCTATCACTCGCTGCCTTGCCCAAAAGCATGGCTTCAATGGTTCGGTTCTGTTACTCCTCTTTTCAGTTTGACTCTTCTTTATGTCCTCTCCGTCAAACTGCCTCCGCTCCCAACAAAAAGGTACGAACGAGACGGAAGCTGCTCTGATCGACATGTTCAACGAAGGCATTGGCGAGTTTGGTTTATGCGGTGGCAAGGCTGTGTTCGCACCACCAGGGGAGGACCCCTCCAAAGTTGCCGAGCTGCGTGGCAAGTTCCTCTCGGAGGACCTGCCCAAATGGTTGGGCTTCTTCGAGCGCGCCCTCGCCAAGAACGGCACCGGCTACTTTGTTGGGGAGAACGTCTCCTATGCGGACCTTCAGCTGCTGGTCGTGTTGCACTTCTTGTTCCGGATGGAGGGCGTGCGTGAGGGCTTGGAGCACTTTCCTCGAGTGAAGGCCACCTACGAGAAGCTGGCTAACCTGCCCAAGATCAAGGCATACTACGACTCAAAGCCCTACAGCTTTTAACCAATAAGAAGAAGAAGAAGAAGAAGAAGAAGAAGAAGAAGAAGAAGAAGAAGAAGAAGAAGAAGAAGAAGAAGAACAAGAAGAACAAGAAGAAGAAGAACAAGAAGAACAAGAAGAAGAAGAACACGTAATAATAATTAATATATTCTTTTTTAAGGGACGAAAAGGAAAAGAAAAGAATGAAAAGAAGGAGCGCAATTGTTCAGCACACCAGCGAAGAGAATGAGGCGGAGGCTCAACGGAGCTCCGAGAAGCATCGCATCACTTCGAAGCGTCGTCGCGGGTACGTGAGCAATGGAAACAAAGCAGAAAAGCAAAAAGAGACCGAGGAATTCCTAGACAGCGGAGAAGATGAGGAAGACTCCAACTATGAAGCAGAGGAAGAACCGGAAGAAGAAGAGGAACCGGAGAAAGAAGAAGAAGAAGAAGAAGAAGAAGAAGAAGAAGAAGAAGAAGAACAAGAACAAGAAGAAGAAGAGGAGGAGGAGGAAAAGGTATCTGCTAACTCCTCCTCTCCTTACCCACCATGGGTAGAATATCCCAAAGGACAATCGGGCAGCGAGCCACTTCCTAAAGGCCGCAGCGCCACCGACGACCGCCCTCTCCTCGCCTTTCCCTCACGCGCCTCCTGGCGAGCGTGGCTCTGCGCCAACCATGTCACCGGCAGCAATGGCATATGGCTGGTCTACATGCGCAAGGGGAGCAACCTGCCCTCTGTCACATACAACGAAGCCGTGGAGGAGGCGCTTTGCTTTGGTTGGATCGACTCCACGTGGAACAGTTGGGACGCTCAACGCAGCGCCCAGCTGTTCACGCCAAGAAAGAAAGGCAGCGTCTGGTCCAAGCTCAACAAGCAGAGGGTGGCCAAGTTGGAGGAGCAAGGCCTGCTTCAACCTGCCGGCTTGGAGAAGATCCAGAGAGCCAAGGAGGACGGTTCCTGGTCCCTTCTAGACTCTGCTGAGGCCTTGGAGATCCCTGAGGACCTCGCTGCAGCCTTTGAGCGGCATGGAGGCAAAGGGCGGACCCATTTCGAGTCCTGGGCACCCTCCGCCAGGCGGAGCATCTTGGGATGGATCTCGCTGGCCAAGAGACCCCAAACCAGAGCCAAGAGGGTGGAGGAGACAGCGGCCGCTGCGGAGCAAGGCAAGAAAGCCCTCTCTTGGGCTGGTCCCAACAAGAAGAAAGAAGAAGAATCCCAACCATCGTAATCTCATGTCGACACACAGTACCTGACATTCATGTCGTCCTGTAATATGTCGACACCTTTATTAACCGCCTTTTCGTGCAACAAAATAAAACAAGAACAAAAACAAACAGGATGGGCGGCAAGCTGACTTTGTGTTCATGTCTCTTCATGCTATGGTGCCTGGTTATGTGTCGCCACACAGCACACGCACAAGAAGAGGATCCTGTGTGCAACCCCGACACTGGTGCATGCTCTTTGTTTTCCGGCGCTCAGCAAGCCACGATGGGCTTGAACAATGGCCAAGTGTCTAGAACGGTGGAAAGCGAGGACGCTTCTTCTTCACAACAAGCGGCTCAACTTCCAAACAACGGGGCAGAAGAACAGCTTCGCAAAGACACAAGAGAGAAAGAAGAGCAGGAGAAAGGTAGGGAGACAGGAACAGAGGCGGAGCAAAAACAGGAATTTGAGCTGAAGTTAGGCAAGGAGGAGCAAGAGCAAGAGCAAGAGCAAGAGCAAGAGCAAGAGCAAGAGCAAGAGCAAGAGCAAGAGCAAGAGCAAGAGCAAGAGCAAGAGCAAGAGCAAGAGCAAGAGCAAGAGCAAGAGCAAGAGCAAGAGCAAGAGCAAGAGCAAGAGCAAGAGCAAGAGCAAGCAACAGCAAGAGCAAGAGCAACACCAAGGAGAAAAAGAACAAGCAGGAGAAACAAAAGACAATGGAGAGAATCAAAAAGACTACGAAGAGAAACAAGAAGTGGAAGAGGACGAAGAAGTAAATGGAGGTGCAATAACAATGGAAGACTTATTAGCAATCCAAGTGCAGGAACGAATGCTAACGGACGAAGAGTTTCGGCTCTACCAAGAGAAGAAGAGAGGAAAGAAGCTCAAGAAAAAGGAGGAGAAGAAACGCAAGCAACACAAGTTCGGAGAAGAACTGTTAGTGGAGGATGAGGAGGAGATGGAGCGAAGATTAGCCAAAGAACGACAGCAGCAAATAGAATTAGTGGAGCAGCGGATCAGAGAAATAGAAGAGAGGGCCAGGGAGGAGAGGATGTTTTTGTTCAACAACAAAAAGGAAGCGGAGAAAGAGAGAGACGAAGAGGAAGACGCAACCTCCAAACCAAGAAAGAGAACCGTCAAAGAGCTCAAAAGAAGGAAGCAAGTGTTGAAAGCGATGGAGAAAAGGAATCAACAAACTGCATCTGCTTCTTCCGCTGGCTCAGACTAAAATAAACCAATGATGAAACCAAAAAGATACATGTGAAAGGCTAGTGTTTGTTCCGCTTGTTAACAATAGAAAGAAAGAAAAAGAAGAAAACCTTCTTAATCTGAGTATTCATCTGGTTCAGGGGTTCCTGCTCCATACCAAGCTCCGATAGAGCTTCCTCTCATAGATCCTGTTCTTTCCAATCGGTTCAGAGGAGTTCGCTTCTCCTTGATAGGAGATGAAGCACGCGGCGATCTTTTCTTTTGTTTTCCCTCCGATTTCAGCCAACTCTTCCTCACACCCTTTTTCTTTTTGTCTTTCTTTCCTTTCTCTTCTTTCTCTTTCTCCTCTTTCTCCTTCTCTTTCTCCTTCTCTTCTTTCTCCTTTTCTTTCATCGATTGAACAACTCGCTGGCTCTTTCGCTTCTCTCGTAAGGCTTTTCGTTCTTCCTCGTTGTACCAATGCTCCTCTATCCATTCTATCGTCTCCGTTAGATCCAAAGTTCTACCGTACTCTGCCAAAGCGGGAAGCAAAGAAGCGTCATCCATCGGTAATGGTTTGGAGAAATGAGGCTCCACTCGATGATAATTTTTGCCTAAGAGACATCTGTTCAATTGTTGTTCGTGAAGGCTGCCACCTTCGATCATCAAGGTGGCCAACCATGGTCCCCACTTCATGATTCCCCAATCGTGTTGGTCACCATCTATGAATTGTGATGCTCGACCTTTTTAAACAGTGTTGTGTTAGATGGCAAATGTAGGAGTAGAAGAAAAGAAGCAGAGTGTACCGGTGCCAAGGGAAAGAACATGAAGCTGATGAGGTTGTTTGGGATCGGCTGCGTTTTGGTTCATAAGCATGCAGATGGCGGTGAGAGCCGGGTCGTTGGTCATAACAGCCCCGTCCACCTGTTTCCTGTAGCTAGGAAAGAATGTAGGCGCAGCTGCGCTTGCCAATACGCAATCCCTATAAGCAACAAAAAAAAATGAGAAGGAAGAACAGAGCAGAAGAAAGGGAAGAAAACAAACCACACGGGAACGTCGAGCAGTTCTCTCGGGAACACTTCTTTGCCAGCGCTGTAATACATCTCCCATTGCTCTTCCTCGGGTTGAGCAGCGTTTTGAGCTGGTGCACTCTTCTGGCCAGCATTGTTAATGACGCTCTGCTTTCGTGACGGTCTCAAAGTAGCCGATCTCCCTTTATCATGTTCTTCTTTCTTTTGCATTTTTTGTTCAACCACCAACATTGAAGAGGAAGGAGTTCCGCCTTCTTCTTGTGTAGTTGCCGTTGTTGCAGAGGCTGGAAAGGCAGTCGCCCTTCGGGTCGGTTTCATCGTGTGATAATGTAGCCCAACGTCGCTTCTGTTTCTGGCATGTCTTTTAGTTGGGCGATTGAAGCGAGGGTTGGTTGCTGTTGAAGAATGAGAACCGCTGCTATCACTGTTGTTGCCATTATTGAGTTCTGGCGAGGAAGATGCTAACGTGGCGGAGGAAGTATCTCTCATTTTCTTTTTCTCGAGGGATGGAGCAGAGGATGACAATGCTCCTTCTTCTGATTTTCTGATGTCTTTTTCTTTGTCTTTGTCTTTGGCTTTGTTTTTGTCTTTGTCTTTTTTCTCTCTGTCAGAAGAATAATTGAAGCTATTCTTTCGTTTACGAATTTCACTGGAAGAACGAGCGGAAGAAGCAGAAATGACAGAAGCCGCCGCAGAAGAAGGAAGCGGCGATGGAAGTTCCGGAGTGCTGAGACGATTCTTTGTGACGCTTGATGATGGTGAGAGCAAAGAAGAAGAGGATGATGGTGCTTCTTTCGCAATAGTAGCTGCAACAGACGATATCACAGGCTCGCTTTGCATCACTCTTGGAGTCTTCTTCTCCCTTTCTCCTGCCATCAAACCTCTCACCCTGATGATGCTTTGGCTGCGAGAAAACTTCCTCGGGAAACTCACATTGTTCTCATCACCAGTACTATTGATGTTTTCGACTTCCGCATCGTCTTTAGGCCGATTCAAATACGACGAAGAATTGGATAATAAAGAAGATGAAGAAGAGGAGGAGGATGACGAAGAAGTAATCAATCGGTTGTTGCGCACTCTTCGTCTCTGTGGTTGAAGAACAGCTGACTCCTTTTGTGGGATGTTATGAAAGACCTGCGCCTCCCACGTTCTCTCGTGAGTCTCCTCCTCCAATTCGTTATCCAACAAGAATGAAACCAGGAGCAGTCCCTTGGGGCATTCTCCCAATCGCTTTCCTTTCAACAGCTCCGCTCCTATGATCTTCAAGTTGGTTGGATCAAACTTGCACTCTCTCAAACCCATTCCGGAACGAAGACGTCCTCTCGGAATGAACGCTCTTGGTCCCACAAATTCAAAGAATTGTCGCACGAAGGAAGGGGAGCGCCCTGTGGCCAGACCAGAGGCCACCATGCTACCCGCCGATATACCGGCGAAGAGGTCGCAGCGTTGCATGAGGTCGGGAAAGACCTCAGCCAGGCGTTCGAGGATCACGCACTGCACCATGACTTTGAGGCCGCCGCCATCCAATGCAATCACCCGTTTATGGCCGTCGTTCAGGCCGGATGGTAACGTTGAATACCCTGTAGTTTGGGTTTTTAAAAAAATTGTGTGTGTTTTTTTGTTAGTTTCAATCTTCTCTTTTGGCAAGAAGAAAGCGGAAAGCAAAGAGCAAAGAGAGCAGAAGAAAGACGAATGAAGAAATGACGAGAGGTACAAACATGCAGGAGTAGGACAGGCTTCAGCCTCTTCCAGGAACTGACGCATTACATTCCTAAACTGAGTGGCTAATTACCACAAGAAAAAGCACAGCAAAAAACAAGAAAAAGTTAAAAGTAAACTCTAAAAATGAAGACGGAAAAGAAAAAACGTACTCTTTTCCGTTTCTTGAAGACCGTGACTGGAAATACCTCCAGTTTCAGCACTTTCATCTTTGTCTTCGAGGGTAAGGCCTTCACTGAGGATCGTCTCTTCATCACGTTGATCGTTTGTGGAATCACGCAACAAATGCTTACTGAGGTGTTTTTGCTTCTTGATAGCGTTCTCCCATCCTTTGCTTGACGCGATGCTATCCGTTACGAATATGAGATGTTCTTCTTCTTCCTCTTCTTCATCATCGTCTTCTTCATCGCCTTCTTCATAATCATCATCCTCATCCTCTGCTTCTGTTTCTGTTTGTTCTTCTGCTTCCTCTTGAACTCCGTTGCTCTGTGAATCTTTTCGTATTAGAGAAGAACTGCTTCTACTCCTTCTTCCTTCGTCTTTTTTTTCTTCGACATTGTCTTCTCGTTGTTGTTCTCCGTCGTCTTCATCTGTAATTCGCAGCTTGAATTCGGTATTGAACTGGTTTTTGACTTGAGAGATGAAGAAGGAAGCTGCATCAGCTGAGGCGAAGTATTTGCTTCGCTCGTTTCGTTCTAGCGTTTGCGTTTTTGTTGGATCTATATCTATCAAGCTAAGTGGCACTTTGTGCTATTTTACGGAAGGAAAGGAAGTGAGATGAGGTGAAACAGAAGGGAGAATAAAACGAGAGAAATGGTACCACTGAGTATGGAGGTGTAAACCATTCGAATCGTTTGTAGTTAGCGATGCAGTAATATCGCTTCCATTCCTTGTGGCGTTTAAACCAAAGATAGCCTGTCCAAATTTGTGTTTCTGGCTCCTATCATAACAATACCATCAGTTTTTAATCTTTTTTTCGATCATTATGTTCTTGCTTACGTATTCAACGTACGTTTTCCTTGGGCTCATACTGAGCGAGACTGAGCCACGAGTTGAGTTCTTTTTGAGTACTGGCAGCAAGAAGCAGCTTGGCTTGCCCTTTGCCTTTCTTCAGCGGCAAGTTGAAAGTCCATCCTTGCTGCACCCCGAAAAGAACTCTAGGAATGGATGGTGATCGTGCCATTGCCTCTTTTTCTTTGCTTGTTTGTCTATACAATTTTCCTCCTCCCTTAATAGTAATAGTTGTTAGGGAACATATAGAGTGGGAGAAGAATCATAGGAAAGCATGTACTTTGTAACGCAAGAAAGCAAAGGCTAAACTGTGCCTAGCCACTTCCATTATAATTGGTTTAACTTTTTTCTTGATCTTAATACCAGCCAAGCCCTTAAAGATCTTTATAACGAAAGTTACCAATACAGAAGGATAGCAAGAAAGCAGAGATGAGAGGAGAGCATAAGAATATGAGGGAACCGATAGAAGAGAGAAGAGAGAAGAGAGAAGAGAGAAGAGAGAAGAGAAGAGAGAAGAGAGAAGAGAGAAGAGAGAAGAGAGAAGAGAGAAGAGAGAAGAGAGAAGAGAAGAGAGAAGAGAGAAGAGAGAAGAGAGAAGAGAGAAGAGAGAAGGAGAAGAGAGAGATTAACAAAAGAAGAGAAGGAAACTATGGAACAGAGAAGAAAAAATGTGGTTAAGAGTACCCTAGGTGGGGCGACGCTGGGAGGTAGTTCTGGCTTGCTTTCTATCTCTCCCAACAAAAGCTTTCTCTTCTGGTCTCCCTTCAAAATGGCTTCCAACGTTTCCTTGTAGCTGTTGTCTTTGATGAGTGACGAAGAAGACGAACTTCTAGAGACGGAAGCAGAAGACGAAACAGAAGACGCAGAAGAAGAAGCAGACGAAGAAGCAGAAGAAGTGACGGACACAGAAGAAGTGATAGGAGTTGAAGAAACAGAAGAAACAGAAATAGAAACAGAAGCAACAGAGGTCAAAGTAGAAACGGAGGTGGAAGTGGCTGGCGTGTCGTTCAAAATGGAAGGAGAAGGGACGTCAGAGGGTGTCGGCATTGCGTTCTGCTCTCCTGCTTTGTTGGCGACCTCCTTTTCGCGCTTCTCTTTGTTTGTTGTTTCTTGCGTTTGATTCGTGGTCTCCTTCTTCTCTTCTTCTTCCTTCTTTTTCTTCTTCTTCAGCTTCAACTTCATTTTCTTTTGCTTCTTCTTCTTGGCTTTCTTTTCTTTCTTCCTCTTTTCACTCTCTTCTGCTTCTGTTTCTTCTCTTGTTTTGTTGGGTTGTTGTTGTTGTTGCGGCTCAGAGGATGACGAAGAAGAAGAAGAAGAAGAGGTGGTCGTAGTGGTAGTAGCAGCAGCAAAAAGGACGCTTCGTCGTAAGGAAGAGGGAGAGGATGGAGCACTCGATCCATTCGCCTCTGTCAACTTTTTCGGAAGTAGGGGAGGACTTCCCATTGGCGATGAACTCTGCCTCTTCTTCTTCTTCTTCGGTTGTTTTTTGGGCGAAGAAGGAACGGAAGAAGCAGAAGAGGCAACAGCAGTGGATGAGAAAACATCAGAGACGGAGTTGCGGAGCGACCGCTCGAGCGCTTCCAGTTGTTGCTCCGACACGGAGGCCTCGTTCTCCTTCAGCCTCTGCAGCGTCTCATCGAGGAAGGCCTGCAGTTGCTTCAGTCGTTCTTCCACTCCGCCGCCACCCATGGAGGAAGCCCCCGTGCCCGGCGCTTTCATCTTTTTCGTTTTCTGTTTTCTTTAAGGAGGAGGAGTGCGGAGCATTTTTGTAAATAAAAAAAAAGGGTGAGCGGAAGAAAGCGAATGAAAACCACAAAGCGGCCCAGCGTTACGACACCTCTTTCTTGTCGCCTCCTCCTCCTGGGCGTGGCGCGTCCGTGAAGCTACTCTACTCTACTCTCCCTTTGCCTTTCTTTCCCCCTTTGCCCCTGGCGCCCCGCCGCCACCCAAAAAAAAAAAAAAGTTGGAGTAAACCCAAACGAAACCAAAAACAAAAAAAGGCGGGTCGCTGTGCTCAGCACTATCAGCAAGCACCGACACTTGCAAAAAGCAGCGGCTCAGAGAGAGTGTAAGCGCACCAGGACTCCCGCCTGTCTTTTCGTCCCCCAAAAGGCCCATTTTTATTTTTGGGGTTTCGGAGATCGGCGTCGGGAGATTTCACGAGAAATGGTTGGTGGTTTGATAAAATTGTGCGATCTTGGGATACCACTTCTTTTTTCAAAAACGGCAAGCCAATCCCTTTTCAGAAAACCGATTTTCGACCTGGTTTCATCTTTTTTTCTACCACTTTTCGGGGAGCACAAAAAAAGAAACAAGAAGAAACGCAAGAGAAGAATAAAATGGAACAAGAAGAGCGACGCGTCGTCAAATCCATCCCGGTGTGGACCTCCCCAAAGCGCCGCACGACCCTCCTCTACTCCTCCCTCCTCTCCGTGGGATGGCTCGCCTTTGCGCTCTACTGCTGGACCCACTTTGATCGCCCGCTGCTGGCCGTGGCCCTGCTGGCTCTCTTCGCCCTGGCATGGGGTTCCCTCCTCTCCGCCTGGCTGCTCTACCGCCTGCTCTCCCTCTCGCTCTACCTCCTCTCCCTGTGGCTCTCCCTCTCGGCCCGCCTGCTCTCCTCCCTGCTCGTCCTGCCCTTGCTCTACCTCTTTCGCTTGCTGCGGCTGAACTCCCTGGCGCTCTTCCTCCTGGAGCTGGCCTTTGCCTTTTGGTTCTACCTCCTGGTGCTGGTGGAGAGGCAGCTGAGGACGCTGTTCTACCTCTTTGTGACGAGGCATGCCGCCACCCGCAAGCCTTTCTCCTTGGTCAATGCCTTTGACCCTTCATTCTCCGGCTTTCGTTCCTCTGCCTTTGCCTCTTGTGCTTCTCCTCCTTCCCCTTCTTCCACCTTTTGTTCTTTCGGTGATGAGGACTTTGACGACAGCGACGGAAGATCAGAAGACGAAGAAGACGAGAATGAAAGCAATGATGCTTCTCGGGACTTCAACAGAGAACAAGCTTTCTCGCTGGCGTTAGCTTCCAAACTTGCCTATGAAAGCTCTCCTGTCATTCAGTGGGTTTGTTGTAGGCCTGTCTCCTCCACCGACAGCGAAGAAGAAAAGCCGCAAGCAAAGGCAAAAGAAGGGCCTTCCTCTGCAACAAGAACCATTTCAAAAGGGGATATCTTGGAGAGAGAAGAAGGATGGAGCTTTGAAAGATGTACTATCGTCAAGTACAAAAACACCAAAGCGTACGTGGCGCATAACGAGGACATGATATTGGTGGCCTTTGCTGGCACTCACCCTTTAAACCTTCGTCACCTTCTCACGGACTTGAAAGCCTTTCTTTGTGGCGCGGGTGAACTTGGATTCGTTCATTCAGGCTTCATGCACGCCCTTGGGATCACCGAGGATCAGATGTCCGAAGAACAACTGAAAGATGATCAAGAAGTAGAGGAGCATCACTTGAGAACCCAACCGTTGCAAGGAAGAGAAGAGGATGCACAAGAGCGAGAAGAGAAAGAAGAGCGTAGAAAAAGAACGAGAGAGACCGAGGCCGAGCTGAGAGAGACAGCAAAAGGAGATGCTGCAAACTACCCTAAAGAAGAATCCACCGTAAACACCGCTACAAGAGAAAGTTTTACCTCAACAAACCCACCAGCTTCATCTTTTTCATCGCCAACCTCGCTTTTTCCTCTTCCAAAATCCTTTGGTCTGCCTTCTTCTGAATTCTTTCGCTATTTGCTTTCAGAGCTCAATCGTATATTGTTAAATGGTTTGCACATCTTTCGAAGGACGTTTGGTTGGGTTTGGCATCGATCCAAAGAACCTGCAACAGCAGGTACAACTTTGTTGTTGGATGTTGTGGACAAGTACGCTCCACTGGCAGAGTTTCGAGCGAAGCAAAGAAAGATTGTTGGGAATGCTTCCGCGTACGAACAAGTTCGAGACATTCTGTTCCAACTCATCGACGAAGAAGGCGGAGATCATGATGGAGTAAGAAGAAGAAAAAAGAGAAGCGGCAGACCAAGAGAGATATGGATTACTGGGCATAGTTTAGGAGGCGCTTTGGCAACGCTCTTTACGGCAAAGCTGTTGTTGGATTACCCTCAAATCAACAAAAGAATCGGTGGGCTCGTCACTTTTGGCCAGCCTCGTTTAGGCGACATCCATTTTGCACGTTTCATAGAAGAGCGTTTGATGACGACGAAAGGAAGGCAACGATATTTACGCTTTGTCAACAATAACGACATCATTCCGAGGCTTCCTTTGGGAGTGCCTCCTTGGTTATTGCGACGCGTTTTGAGGTTGATGGGAGTCTCAAAGAACGTGTCGTCCTCTTTGAGAGGAAACTTGTTGTGTTTCGTTGCTGGAGCTCATCATGGTGATGGTGATGGAGACATCATGGAAACGCATTACAAACATGCAGGAAGGTTGATGTATATAGACGCAGGAGGAAGAATTATTCCCTCCGTGACTTTGGCTCGGATTGCATTGTTGGAGATTGTTGGAATTGCAGATATTAAGGTTTGTTGCTTTGCTTCCCTGACCTCTCTCAATCTTCTTTTTTCTTTTGCTTCAGCTCTTGTTCCTTTCCCTTGCTTCTCTGCTCTTTGTTTAACAAATGCGACCTACCTTTTCATTCCAACTTGCTGGATCCACGTTCGTTCGGGCTTTTAAAGATATTTAAATACGCAACGAAGGAGAGCCGACTTAGGTTTTTGCTGCGACTGATACTTCCTTTCTTTCTCAATGACCACATGATATCCGACTATGCCAACATTTTAAGACTTGGTCTTCCTGTTTTACAAAAGTAAGACTGTGTGAAAACACAATAAAAAACAACACAATAAACATATGAAGCACAAGCGAGCAAACAAAAATTGGTGGTATTTCTCGGTACTACTTGAACTTGTACATTCTGTAAGGTGCTCACCGCTTGCTGTCTTGATCCTCAAAGACTCGGCGGAACGGCTGTACGTTTCCGGTTGGGTTAGGGTGACCTCTTTTTCCCGTCTCTGTTGTTGTTGTTGTTGTTATTCACAAGGACACAACAAGTAAATGGAAGATACAAACCCAGCACAGCAAATATGACACGCTTGAAGCAACCTTCAAAGTCCGATGCAAGCACTTCCTTCCACAGCAGTGCCACCGCCATCGGTGGGTTCGCAAATGCGCCACACCCAATGGCTCCCAATACTACCGCGTCATGTCCTTTATCTAAAGCCACTTGAAGAACTACTTTCATTTTGGTCTTTGTCTTGTCCATGAACCGCATGGTCATGGCTGGTTCTCCTTGTGGGGTTGCTGATGCAGAAGGAAGTAGTTTTGGTCGACTGTAGGCTGCTATCGAAATGCAGGCTGCTTGGACGGGATTTTTCAGAAAGGCACAGCCTTGCCCCTCGTCACTTCGGAGGATTGTTAGAGTTGGTCTGTTTGAGCGTTGAAGTGAGCGAAACAGGAACAGAGGAGAGAAAGAAGAGGAACGAACGCAAAGAAGAAAAAGAAGAACAAGAAACGCATACATATAAATGGCAGCAAATTCAGGAAGTGGGAACTGATCTTCCCATTCGCTCTTGGAAAGAATTTGATAGAGATTGGTCCGTTGGTAGATGCTTCCTTCTTGACCCCCACTTTTCTCTGCTCCACCTTCACTCGAGAAGAAGGCAAACGAAGTCAGACAAAAAGAGAGAGAGAGAGAGAGAGAGAGGAGACGTACATTTAGAAGAAGGAAACGTGTTGGAAGAAAATATAAGAGTGCATGGGTTGTATCCTTTTGATATGAGTTGCTGTGCTACTTCCAGCGAATCCATTTCTATCACCGAAACCTTAGTAGTGTTTTTCACTCGTTCCTCTGCTTTTGCTTCTGGTATCATCTCGTAAGTTCTTGGATGAGCGTACGGATCACGATAACAATGTCTTCCCTTGAAACGGTGGTCACTCTCTCTAGTTCCGTTGTTTAGTTGTTGCAGCTGCCCCGTGAAGTCAATGAGGGTTGCCTCTCGATCACCTTCTGTTTCTTGTAGTTCTTCTTCTTCTTCTTTTAATTCTTTAACCTCTTCATGCTCTTCCTCTTCTGTCCGTTCTTGCTGATCTGCGTTTGCGTGATCGTTTCTGGTGTAGAGTTCTACTTTGTGGCCATCACTGAGTAAGTAATATCCCTTCTCGCACGCTTTTCTTGTCTTCTCAAATATGACCTTGCTAAAAGGTTTGGTGAGCAAGGCAGCGAAGCGTAATAACATGGAAAAACAAAGATAGAAGAAATAACGAATGGATTTAAAGAGGAGAAGGAAGAACGGCATACCGCATGCAACGAAGGCTCTCTTTGTCGGCGCGAAGAGCGTAAATCTCAAACCAGCGTTTCCACAAAAGAGGCTGGAAAACCTGTTTCTCGCTCACAAGCTCATGCTGTGCGTCCTCCTCCTTTATCGTAGCATAGAGTCGGTGCTGCCTCTTGTCCTCCATGAGGTTGTCAAAGTCTTGTTCTTCTTTCGTGTTGTTGGCTGTGGCGTCCTCTTTCACTTCGGTCTGTTCCTCCAAAGAGGATAAAAGAGTGTGTGGCAGCCATACTTGAACCTTTATGGTGTATGTGGTGTCAAAATACTTCCATAGAAGAAGAAGAAGAAGAAGAAGAATAACAAGAACAAGAAGAAGAACAAGAACAAGAAGGAAGAAAATGGTTACCAGCTGTCCTTCTTTGAGGCGGAAGCTGTTTTTATGGAGGATCTGCTCTTTCAGGTGCACACGTTTCTGTTGGATGAGCCAGTGAGCGGTAGCGCGAGAGAGATGCAGGTGGTTGGAAACAGCGGCGTCGAGGCGTTGCGGGCCATCCTGACTCACCACGAAGCTCCTCAGCACGTCTTCTTTCTTCGCTTCTTCCTCCATGCTGCTTTTGCGTGTTGAGTTCTCGAATTTCGTGTAAATTTCAATTTCAAGCAGAGAGGAGCGAGGATAGGAGATTAGATAGGAGATTAGATAGGAGCAAGGTGAGGAGAGAGGATAGGAGCGAAGATAGGAGAGAGGCTAGGAGAGCATTAGGAACAGTTCTTGCGGAGAGAGAGAGAGAGAGAGAGAGAGAGAGAGAGAGAGGGAGAGAGAGAGAGGGAGAGGAGAGAGAGGACGAAGGGAGGTGTCGGCCTTTTTTTTTTTTTGCATTTCCAATGATTCCATTCTCTCCACTTCTTCGCGTTCTCTCCAATTGTCTGTTCTTGAAGGTTATTGCAGCTGAGAGGGATAATGCCTTCGTACCAAGAAGAAGAAGAACAAGAAGAACAAGAAGGAGAAGAAAAGGACGAAGACATGCAATGTAGGGTCTACATTATTTCAAAATACGTTAATGAATACATTTGTTGAAGTCCTTTCAAAAGGGTTTCACGTTCTCCTTCATTGAACCAAAGGCAATAGGTACCTTAGTTGGAGGCCTTCCCCTCTGCATTGCCTCGCTTCGAGGCAAGTGCCACATAAGCCAACGCGTTCGAGAGGATACGAGAGCCGCCCACGCGAGCCACCTCACAACCCGCATTGACGGTGACCACCATTCCATAACGTTCCTCCTTTCGCAGCTGCACCACCAATGGAATGCCATCATCCCAAAGGGCAATGACCTCCGCCTCTTTCTCCGGTTGGCCATGACAGCGGTAGACTTGGCCTATCTCCTCCACGTGGTACAACACCGGATGATTGGGGCGAAGCTTTTGGCCAAGGGTGCGGTGGACCAGCTCTCCACGGTCAGGGATCAATGGGTGTAGACCTTCAGCGAGGAAGTCGCCTTTGACACAGTAGGACCCGTCTTTTTGGTTGGCTGCTCTGGCGATGACCACTCCCCCACGATCTTCTTTGATGTAACGAGCCAAGAGGTTGCCTATGTTTTGACAGGAAGAGGAAGAGGAAGAGGAAGAGGAAGAGGAAGAGGAAGAGGAAGAGGAAGAGGAAGAGGAAGAGGAAGAGGAAGAGGAAGAGGAAGAGGAAGAGGAAAAGAACGGGAAGACCACGAAAAAACTGTAAGGAAATGACAAAGTCACAAAATGGGAGAGGAATAGCACAAAAGTTACTTGTGGTCTCGTTGTTGGTGATGGTACCACCACCAATGACCAGGATGGCATCAAACTCGCACAAGAATTCAAAGGTAGGGGTAGTGCGCATGGCGTAGAGCACCGCCAAACGTCGGATGCGAAACGGAACGTGTAAAGGGATGGAGTAGGTGCCACTACATATCATCAGGAACGAAAACGTCTAAACGGAAGAAGAATAGATGCAATAAAGAAGAGAAGAATTAAAGGGAAGAAGAAGAAGAAGAAGAAGAAGAAGAAGAAGAAGAAGAAGAAGAAGAAGAAGAAGAAGAAGAAGAAGAAGAACAAGAAGAAGAACAAGAAGAAGAAGAAGAAGAAGGAGAAGAAGAACAAGAACAAGAACAAGAACAAGAACAAGAACAAGAACAAGACAAGAACAACAACAAGAACAAGAACAACAACAAGAACAGAACAAGAACAAGAACAAGAACAAGAACAAGAACAAGAACAAGAACAAAAGAACAAGAACAGAACAAGAACAAGAACAAGAACAACAAGAAGAAGAACAAGAACCAGAACCAGAATAACAAGAAGAACAAGAAAAGAAGAAGCAGCAGCAGAAAAACGATAAGAATAAGTGGAGCAAGCAAGGAAGCTAGAAGGAAGAGTGGAAATACCGCTACACGAGTGCCACAAGAATAGCAATGCAGCCAGTCAGGGGCAGGGCTGTCCTGGCAGCCGCCAAGGAAAAGGGGCAGCTCCGCCTGGCTCCAAGGCTGCTCCAGCTCTTCCATCAGGTCTGCTGCGGAATGTGACTTGCTGCCGGCGTTGTCCACCGGCGCAGCGCCCAACGCCGTTTCTTTCTTCTTTTCAATGCCGTAGCGAACGCCGAGGTCCTGCTGGACGAGGTCCCGCAGGGTGCAGCAGGTGCAGGCGAAACAGGCCACGTCCCTGGCGTCCTCCAGGAAGGTAAGCACCAGGGCCAGCAGCTCCGGCGGTATGCTCTCCAGCAGACCCCCTCCGCCTTCTCTTTCCTCTTCCATTCCTTTCTTTTCTTCCCTCAGCTAATGTTACTCCAAAGGGGCAGCCGAGGCGGTCAAATGTGTCTAAATATTGAGCGGCAGACCTGTATGTAATTCAATGAGACATGGAGTGCCTTCCATCAACACCCAACACCCATCGTATAAAACGTATAAGAGGAACTCTATTAAATAATACAAAGGAAAAAAAACAACAGTAATGAATGGGGTGCTCATCGATGGCAAGCGAATGGTGAGAGGGTGGCTGTTGTGCACTCACAAAAAGAAACAAGAAAGCCTGTTCGCTGCGGACGCGTTCTCATCACCCAGATAGGTGCTAATGAACGCCAGCAGGCCTTCATCCATTTCCACCTCATTCACATCATCAAGGGCTTCGCCCTCATCGAACTCAAAGTCTTCCTCTTCCTCATCCTCGTCCTCATCTTCCGTCAAATCGAACTCCTCCTCATCTTCTGCTTCCTCCGCCTTAACCCCCTCTTCATCCATTTCCTCTTCGGTGTTATCGTCGTCCTCTTCCTCGTTTTCATAGAACCCATCCTCTTCGTTGTCGTCTTCGTCAAAGACAAGGGTTTCATCCTCCTCAAAATCAAAGTCTTCTTCTTCCTCCTCGTCAATGTCGAATTCATCGTCACCAAAGAGATCTTGGTTGAAGAAGTCGTCCACCTCGTAGAAGTCCGCAGCATCGAGTTCGTCGTAGCCAAACTCCTCATCCTCCCCGTATATCTCATCTTCGTAGTCCAGCTGTGCGTACAGATCAACCTCGTAGTCCTTGTAGCCCTGCTGCTCCCCCATTCTCCCCGCGCCTTGCTCCGCCAGCAGGAAGGAGGCTTTCTTCTGGTTGTTGTTGGAATATCCAGCAGCCACGGCCGCCAACGCGATAATCACAGCCAAAAGTAGATGGTTTGCCTTCATTGTCCTTTCTGCGTGTTAGTTTTGTGTTTTTCTCTTGGAAATATGAAGCGATAAACTGGAAAGAATGAAGGGTCATGTTTTAAAGCAGTGCGAGGGGAGGAGCACATCCCAAAACCG
Source organism: Balamuthia mandrillaris (assembly GCA_031835245.1). Lineage (NCBI taxonomy): Eukaryota > Discosea > Longamoebia > Balamuthiidae > Balamuthia > Balamuthia mandrillaris. The sequence continues at coordinate 120,353 of JAVKOQ010000095.1, read as the reverse complement.
TGCCAGTTGGGCCACGAAAAGTCACGCGCAAGCAGGTTCAATACACCGCACCAAAGGAAAGTGTCCACACAAAAAACGGGTGAAAGTTCGTTGGCAGTCCGGAAGTAATTAATTGCGTCGACACACACCTTTGTTATGGGAAGAAGAAACAATTGAGAATGGATTGCATCGGGGCGAGAGCCCGAAGGGTGGATGTGTTTGGGGCAAGAAGGAAACAGAAAAAGAAACAGCCAGCAAAAGAGAAAGAAGAAACAAGAAAGAATAATGAAATGCAAGCACCTGAAAAGTAGCAATTTATCTTTGCGAGAAGAGAGAGAGAGAGAGAGAGAGAGAGAGAGAGAGAAAGAGAGAACGAATACGGGAAGTGAGTTCTGTACATTAACGCTCTTGTTCAGGAGGAAGAAGATGCTGTGGCGGAAGTAGAGGGACCAGAGGAGGAAGCGGAGGCGGCGAGAGTTCCCTTTTCACGGAAGCTAGTTTCTATCATATCGGATACCGTTTGGAGGTGGTAACGAACATATTTGCCAGGATTCTTGCTAAAGCCTGACTTGTCGTATCTAAAAAATGTTGTGTTACAATCGCGTTGAATGCAAAATGTTTGAAAAGGGGTAGGGAAAAGCCATACCTCTGAATAAAGGCTTTGTAAAGAGGAAGAATAGATTGCTTGATGTCCTCTTTGAGCTGTTGAGCAAGTTCCTTGTCTGCCATAGAGTATTGCTTTTGATTGGCCACCAAACCGTCAAACTCTGCGTTGAACGTCTTGAAGTGAACAACGACGGTTAGAAAGAGAGAGAAAAATAACCGAGAGAAAGATAACGAAATAAAAAATAAACGAGAGAAAGAACATACAGCAAAACGGGACTTGATCTTCTTTTTTTGGCGGTTGCTCAACTCTCCAACTGAAGAAGCAGCAAAAGGTTCTTCATGATCGGCCACTAATGGCATTTTCGCTTTGTTCCAGCTTTGTTTTGATAGTACAAACAAAAAGGTGGTGAGCAAAAGGAGCACGAAGAAGAAGAATAAGAATAAGAAATACGCACTTGTCTTTGAAAGTAGAAAGTTCACGAGCCAAATGCTCTTCTAGACGAGAAACGAGCCCATGGCGAACAAAATCCTTTAAAGCAGGATTGTCTAAGGCTTTCTTCATGAAGTAAATATTGTTGAGAAGGAAGATGTTCACTCGCCCTTTCTTCTTTGTCATTTCCGATCGTGTGCGCAACGTATTATACACCTCTTTTAACACTTCCTCTATAATTGGTATAGTTTAGTTTGGTAGTCAGTCGTTTCGTTTCTTTCGTTTCCGTTTGATACGTACCAACATAAGCCTTGAGGGCATCTTCGGGAGAAGATTTGTCGCTGGAACCGGTGGGAAGCAGAGGGCAGGCGATACTCTTGTACTCAACCAGTCTAAACAGAAACTTGAATGTCTGGAATGATGAAAGAACGATATGATAAAAACATGAAAGTAAACAATTTAAAATGAGAACACTGACGAGGACCATAAAAAGAAGAAAGAGAATGTACCAAGATAGTGAGGTCATGAACAGCGCCATCAGGAGGAAGTTTAGGAGGAGCTAGCGCGGATAACTCTGGTATCAACTGGCCAAGCGTCCTGCGCAGAACAGAACTCATCGTAGACACGAATTCATTTAGGTCCTCATATTCTTTTCCGCTCTCTCCCTTTTAAAACGTCCACGAATACGAAATGCAAAAGGATAGACAATAAGAAAAATAAGAAGAGAGGAAGAGAAAGTGGATGGATGACAAACGACCAACAACACATACCATTATAGCTTTGTGGAATTGTTGCTTGTAGTTTTGTAAATGTTCTAAAATATCCATGACAACAAAACATCCAAAGACTTTATCCGCAGCAAGATGATGTTTCATCACACTTTGTCCTGTTTCGATAAGAAGGTCCAAAGTACCATCCACTGCTGGACCAAATACAGGTCCGAAATGTTCTTTTGGAACCAGTTCGTGTATTAACCATCGTTCGTGCTATGGCAGAGTAAGTACGAGAGCAAGAGACGCGAGAGAGAGAGAGAGAGAGAGAGAGAAACCTTGATAAGAACTAAGACAACGCGCATGAAGCGAATGTATTTATGAGTTCCTCTCTTGTAAGAAGAACTTGATGATGGAACAGACACTGCAGTTTTTCTGCATTTGTTTGTGTTCCCAAAATGAGAAAAGAAGAAAAAGACAAGAAAAGCAGTAAGTGAACATTAAGGAACGTACTGTGCGGACTCTAGTGCCGACTGAACGGGAGTGCTCTCATCGATGGCAATGCGATCAGGAGAAAGCTTACGGAGGGTCAAGCGAAGGAACAGCGCCCGTTTCTCTGTGAAAGTCTTCAAGTGACTAAACTGTTTCAACCGTTGCAATTGCTTCATTAACTTATCGATTGCTAAAAATCTTTCCTTCGGCATCACCTCTGCTCGCCAAATGTAACAATTAACAAGACGATGAAATAGCAAAGAAGAAAACGAAGGAAAAAAGAAAGTACCAATTTTCTGTCTACCGGCTTCAACAGCAGTCAGCACTTCAGGCGATAGAACAGTAGGCACATCTATGGGAGCACTGCTATCAGTCAAAAGCAGCCGCAACGCTCGCTCGCACTCTGATACAGCATATCGCCGCAATGTTTCCTGCAATTTAAATCAAGTATAAGAAAAAGAACAGCTGTTCTTTTGCTCTTCTCATTTTTGTTCTCTCCTCTTTTAATCTGTGTTTTTCTGCTTCTTCTTTGCTATTCAATGTTAACTCTCTCTCTCTCTCTCTCTCTCTCTCTCTCTCTCTCTTCAGTTGTATGTATGTGTCGTTAAACTATACGCACGAGATTGCTGAGGGCCGATTGAGCACTTTTAAATTGGGAATGGAGGCGCAGAAACTCGATGCTTTCGTTCAAAGTCTCAAGACATGCCAGGAACGTATCAAAACTGTCAAGCATCGGGACAGGAGAGAGTGTTCCTGATGGAAATCTATTTCATGAAAGCGTTAGGACAGAGAGAAACAACAAAGGCAAGAAGAAGAAGAAGAAGAAGAAGAAGAACAAGAACAGGAATAGCAAAGTTCTGTACCCCAATTTAATGCGTTGTTCCACTTTGTTGGCAGTGTTAAACACATCCAAGATTTGTTGAATAGCGGCCGAGGCTGAGTCCACATCTGCTCACCAACACCAAATACAAAAAATACTAGAGGTTAGCATGGAAGGAAACCAACCCCGTTGGAGAAGAGAGACAACGAGCCGAGCGAAGAAGAAAGGGAGAGAGAAGAGAGAGAGAAACGAACTAGAGTGAACAGTCTTCCAATTGGCTGTCAGACTGTGCAGTGGCTTTATGTTGTGCTCCAAAGTGGACAGCCTTCCCTCAAACGAAGAAAGAATCGTATCCTTTTTTTTTTTCAGTTGATGTTAACCTCTCACACGAAAAAAAATCTTTGACATCACAATAAAATAAAAAAGGAGAAGAAACAAAGAGAGAGAGAGAGAGAGAGAGAGAGAGAGAGAGAGAGAGAGAGAGAGACAGAGAACCATTCTGTCAGCAAGAGTTGAGCTCTTTTGAAGGCTGCCCTGGAGCTCCTCGATCCTCTGTCGCTGGCTTTGGATCCTCTCCAGCTGCTTGTTGCGTCGTTGGCGGGAGGCGTCGCTGAGGTGCCTCATGAAGAGCAGTTCCTCTGAGTGCAGCCAGCTGCCATCCTCTGGCAGGGGAGGCGCTGGGGGTGCGCTCTCTAGGGCCTTCGTGGCTGCCATTCTTCTTCTTCTTCTTCTTCTTCTTCTTCTTCTTCTTCTTCTTCTTCTTCTGCTTGCTGCAATGCCTGTGCTCCCTTCTCTCTTCGCTACTTTTTTTTTTTGATTTGAGCGCGAAGTTTCCACCAAATTTCATGGAATGCATTTTAAAATTTTCCCAGAATTTTAATTTAAAAGTTTTATTTTAATTATTCTGTTAGTGTTTGCTTGCGTCTGAGGTGGCACGGTCGATCATTCATGGGGCGTCGCTAATGCCGATGGTGGTGGTGGTACGGAAGGTTTGGTTGCCCACATCGTGCCGGGTCTCTCCCATGAGAATCTTACCGACTGCTTTGCACTTCTGTCCCAGATTCTTCACAGCTGTGGTGGCAATGAGGCCCTCGTCAATCACACACAGCGATTCTCCTTCTTCTCTCTCCTTTCTTTCCCCTTTCTATTTTGATAGTTTCTTTATTTTTAACATTTACATCAACAGACATGCGCTGTTGTTGTAGTTTTTTGTCAAAGCAAGCACCTCCTTTTCCTCTCGCAATACTTGGCGGTACCTCCATTCATCGATCTGTCTTACCATCTCCTCCGTGACAACAGACACCCCATCCTCGCGGCTGTGAGGGTGCTTCCAATCAGCTCCGTGGATCATGACGGTGTTGTTCTTCACGCTCATCTCGAAAAAGTTTTTGCGAAACACGAATCCTCCTTTCTTCCTGTTCTTCTTCTGTTTCTTCTTGTTGCTCCTTGGTTCAGCTTCATTCCAACAGCGAATCGGCCAACTCCTTTCCTTCCTCAAAAGAGACTTCTCTTTGTGCTTGCTGCGGAGAAGAAAGGAGGTCTGTTTTGTTGCCAATGATGATGATTGGAGGACAGCTAATCATGAATGAGCATCCTTGCCATCCACTTCCTCCGTGTTGGAACCAAAGTACCTGTTTTTTGTTTGTTGGTTGGTTTTTTCAAAAACACGAAGAGCAAGAAGAAGAAGAAGAAAGAAGAAGAAAGAAGAAGAAGAAGAAGAAGAAGAACGAAAAGAAGAAGAAGAAGAAGAAGAAGAAGAAGAAGAAGAAGAAGAAGAAGAAGAAGAAGAAGAAGAAGAAGAAGAACAAGAACAAGAACAAGAAGAACAAGAAGAACAAGAAGAAGAAGAAGAAGAAGAAGAACAAGAAGAAGAAGAAGAAGAAGAAGAACAAGAAGAAGAAGAAGAAGAAGAAGAAGAACAAGAAGAAGAACAAGAAGAACAAGAACAAGAACAAGAAGAAGAGGAAGAAGAACAAGAAGAAGAACAAGAAGAAGAACAAGAAGAACAAGAACAAGAACAAGAAGAAGAGGAAGAAGAAGAAGAAGAAGAAAAAGAAGAAGAAGAAGAAGAAGAAGAAGAACAAGAAGAACAAGAACAAGAAGAAGAAGAAGAAGAACAAGAAGAACAAGAAGAAGAAGAAGAAGAAGAAGAAGAAGAAGAAGAAGAACAACAACAACAACAACAACAACAACAACAACAACAACAAGCAGAAGAACAAGAAGGAAAAGAGAAAGAACAAGAAGCAAAAACCCGTAATGATCAAAATCCAACTCGTCCCCGAGGGAAAAGAACTTTCCATATAATGTACGACAGATGAAGCTCTTGCGCCCGGTACCGCCTTCCCCCATCACCACGACTTTGTACGAATTCTCGCAAGGAAGCCACTTGGCTAAGATTCTCCTTTCTGGGGCGTCCAACATCAGCACCGAAGGGGAAGTCGTTGAAGCGAACAATTTCAAAAGGAAGGGGTCTCTCCTCAGGCAGTTCCATTCGCGACAGACCATGAGGTAACGGAGGAGGTCCGGGGTGGAGGAGGAGAGGGCACGAAACTTTTTCAAGGAGTTACCCACTGAGTTGCAGCAGTTGATGAAGAGTTTGATTCTGGGAGACCCCTGGCATGCCGGTGCAGCCGGAGGGGCTAGGCATGGCGACATTTGTCTGCACGCCATCCAGCCTCCTAACCCAATGCACAGGTCCAATCTGTCTGCACCACAGCCCTGCCCTTTGAACAAGCAAGAACCCAGGGTGGTGTTAGCTGTGTAATATCAGTTATATTTCATCCACTTTTTGTTAGCTTGTCCATCGCCGTCCATCCACGTTGGAATGGTGTCCAGGACATGGGATGGTGTCCAGGACATCCCCTTCTGCTGTGCGCACATATAAACATGCAGCCCACCCAACCCGCCGCTCTTTCTTGGTTCTTCGACCAAACAAAACGAACACAACAACAGCGCAATGCAAGCCAGAGACAAAGACAAACCGCTGGAACACCTCCTGAAAGGGCTCTCTCTTGGAGGAGCAGAGGAGAAGAGCTGGAATGTGGACCACTACAATTGTGTTCGTCAGCTAATCCATCCTGACGGAGCGGTTGCCTGCGAGTTGGACGTCACTCCCCCTCTGCTTCACAGCCACAACGTCCAAGTGGGCTCGCCCGTCAGCCCACCTGCGATGGCACAGTCGTACCATGCCTCGTTCAACATGTTCCACTCCGCCCTTCGAAAGAACTGCTCCTCCTCGTTGGAAGCGTTGGCCAGGGATGTGCGTCGAGCTGACGTTCAGGACTTGATCCAAGCCCACTCTGAGCGATTGAGGGAAGGGCAAGAACAGCAAGAAACGAAGGACGAGCTGGGCTCCGCTCCTGTCCTTACGACAAGGGGTTGCCTCTACCGACTGATGAACATGGCGATGGAGAACGTAAGATCCAATGAGACGAGCCAAGTGACGGTCTCCGTAGAGTGGCTGCCAGAGCATCGAGCCATGCTGGTCATTCATGGCAATCCTCGCATGGTTCCACTCTTCCAGGAAAGGGAGTTCTTCAACAATCGTGGCTTTGCAACGAGCCACCTGGTGGGAGCCATCGTTCCGCTCATGCTGATGGGGGAAGATGCGGTCTTTCAGCCACACGAGGTGATGCACGTTGTCGGCGCTCGTTGCGGTAATAGGAAGCTTCTGTACTGGGCCGAGCTCGATGGGGTGGATGAGAGAGGCCGTAGGATCGAGGTCAAGACCAGGGTCAACCAGGACGTCCATCTCGTTGGGAGCACAAAGTCTGGCGTGGTGCAGTCGATGCTCGGAGGAGTGGACGAGCTGTGGATCTACTCCCACTTCACTGGGAAATGCCAGGCGGTGGACAAGGTCAAAGTACCGTACTCCACGGGAGCTGCTTTCTGTCCGAGAGTCGCAGGGAGGACCTTGAAGGAGCTGCAAGACCTTCCCAAGGAATTCTTCAAAGGAATGGAGCGAGTGGAGGAGCTCTTGGACAGATTGGAGGCGTGCGTTCGCGAGCGCGAGGGCATCTTCCACGTCAACATAACCGGCAAGGAACTCCGCTTTGGGGAATCCGACTTCAACAAGAGCTACAGCTACTACTACGTGAACACCGCTTGAGCAATGCCCCATCAGAGACTACCAGGATATCACTATCTCCATCACACTCACAACCTGTAATCCGGTTGTGGGTTAGTGATGAAGATAGTGGTATCTTGGTATTGCCTCTCCAGATCCCCTGCTCACGAGCAACTTACAAACGTCCGTGAAGAGAAGAAGTTCAACCCAACGCAGCCTGCTGCTTCCTTCGTTTTCCACTGTGACGTCATCCAGCCACGTCATCATATGTCTACAAATAAACTAAATAAGGAATAGTTTACACCGCAAACGGCTAAAAAAAAAAAAGAAAGTCCACCTCAGCAAACTTAAACTTTGTTAATTTTAAACAGAAGCGCAAAAAAAGAAGGTTGCAGGTAGCCACGCAAGCTCTCCCCTTTCCTTGCTGGCAGTGCTGAGGTGGCCTCCTCCTCCGGTGACGTCCTCCCCCAACAACCACCGCAACAAGCAAAAAAAAAAATACAAACTGCACCAACCAACAACAACAACAACAGGTTTTTCTTTGCTTTCTCTTTATGTGTTGTTTTGATTCAAAGAGGGTGATTGATTTTTTTGTACGATGAGGTTTTAGAGGGGCAATTTTTGATTATTTTTTTTTCCTCTCTTTTCTCGTTGTGTTTTTTATTTCATTGCAACGGCTATTTTTTTATGACCGTTAAACTCATGTGACTCCCACACATACTGGCAAAACAAGCAGCGGAAACCTTTCACCGCAAACCCTTTGCATTCGCCGACAAAGTCATGCAGATGCTCAGCGTTGTCAGCAGCGAGCAACTCAGCGGCCACAGCACCTCTGCCGGTGTTCACATGGTCGGCGGAGGTGGAGGAGCCCAACTACAAGGAGAGAGCGGCTCTGCCATGGCCACCGCTACCGACACTTCCTCTGCTCTCTCCTCCACAACAGAGGACGTCCATGCCTCCGCCACCGGCGGTGACGCTTCCACAACAGGAGGGGTAAACGACCAACACTCTGGAGCTTCTTCCACGGGCTCTCGTGTCAGACCGAGGCCGCAGGACTCTCCTGTGGACTCGGGCGAGAAGGAGCGCAAGCTACAGCGCCGCCGGCTGAACAACCGCAAGTCAGCCTCTCGCTCCCGCCAGCGCAAGAAAGAGTACGTGCAGGCGCTGGAGCGCCGCGCTGCCGCCCTTGAGGAGGAGAACAAGCTCCTCAAGCAAACCATGTACACCACGGAGTCGCGTGCTCGCGAGCTGGAGCAACGCCTCGTCTTCATCGCCAAGCAGAACGAGGACCTCAAGGCCCTCCTCAAGAGCTCCAACAAGGCGGAGGAGCTGGAGCGCGTGCTTGGACAGGCCTTCCCGGTGTTGCCGTTGCAGCCAGCCACTCTGGCCGCATTGACCGCAACGGAGCGGTTGGTCCTTGGAGACCCGCACTTGCAGGCCACTCTGAACTTCCACTCGGTGACATCTTCGGTTGGCGCGAGGGGCAACGGTGGACAACAGCAACAACATACCAACTTTGTGCATCATCATCCGCAGCAGCAACATCACCAACATCACCAACAGCAACAACAGCCGGAAGGAGAGGAACAAGGTCCTCATCATGATAGCGGTACTGCTGGTGCTCAAGATACTTCGGAGCATGATATGCTCCAACATCAACAGGAGCAACAACAACATTATGGGGGTGGTGAACAAGAACAACAGCAACACGATGAGTTGGTCTTTCGAGCATCAAAAGGAGAAGAAGGAGCGGAAGGCAAAGGAGAAGAGGGAATGCAGGAAGAGGTAGTCGCAGAGGAGGAAGAAACGCACCAACATCACCAACATCATCATCATCATCGACAACACCAAGATACAATGACAGTTGAGCACGTTTCTCACGACGGCTGAAAAAAAAAGAACCAGAAGGACAGTTTGCATCTTTTTTTTTTGTTTTTGTTTTTGTTGTTTCATTCTCTCTATCTTCTCCTGTACAAGAACTATCATCCCATTTATTTTAACTTTCCTCTTTGGACTTGCGATCCGTTTGTTGTTCTTCTAACTCCATATCATCTTCACCGGCGGAAGATGATGGACAGGAGGTTGGATTGGGAAGGTCAAATACGATGGGAGGATTCAAGTTGCGGCGATCGTATCGGACGTTGCATGTGCTGCAGTTCACGAATATCGTTTCTCCATTCGTTGTTGTTCCGTATCCTTTGTTGCAAACAACATGGTTAGAAGAGAGAGAGAGAGAGAGAGAGAGAAAGAGAGAAGAAGAGAGAGAGAGAGAGAGAGAGAGAAGAGAGAGAGAGAGAGAGAGAGAGAGAGAGAGAGCGTAGGTACAGAGAGTAGTTAGAAACAGAACAAAACAAAATAGCAACCTTCATGGATGTGGCCAAAAATGTGATACTTGGGTTTGATGCGTCGTTCTATTTCATCCAACAGGTTGACACAACCGGCTCGGTCTCCGCGGCTGCACAAGTCGCCATGGCCTAGAGTACAAAACAAACAAAAGAAAGACGAAACATGAGAACAAGAGGTGAGAGCGAGGAGATAAAACAAGATTACCAAGAGGCGGCCCGTGAGTGATAAGGATATCAATGCCAGATGGTATTAAGTCCCATTTCTCTTGGCATTGTTCTCCTCTGTAAATGGAGAAGAATTAGAAGCAAAGAACAGCCAAAAAGAAGCATAGAAAGAGATGAGGCTACCGTGCAAGGTTGAACGCCCAATCACAAAACTCTGGTTGCCAAGGAGAACCATAGATCCGAAAGCCCTTTACGGTTACTTCTTGATCTGTACCAAGAATACATAAGAGCAATGAGAGAATAGAAAGGAACTCGTAAAGATGAAAAGAGACCTACCTTCCAAATATATGCAGTTTTTAAGCATAGCCTTTATTTCTCTGGAGGAATGTTGTCCGTTGTGACCAAACCTAACTGCCAGACGTTCATAGTTCTCTTCATCAAAGCTGACATCATGATTGCCTTAAATTCGATGTATGAAATGTCATAACAATATGTTCACACAATACAAAGAAGGAAGAGGAAGGGGCGAATGGTAAGAAAGCAAATGGTATGAGACAATTTACCAGCAATTACTATTTTGTATTTGTGTGGCAGAGAGCCCAAAAACTCAGAGAACGCTTCTATGTCCTCTGCTTTGCCCACGTTGCTGAAGTCCCCTGCATGTATCAAGACCTTTTGTTTGTTTGGTTAAAGTTAATAAGTTAGGATAACTATTGTAATAAAGGAACAGAAGAAAAAGAAGAAGGAGAAGAAGAAGCAGAGGAAGAGATAGAAGAAGAAGAAGAAGAAGAACAAGAAGAACAAGAAGAACAAGAAGAAGAACAAGAACAAGAAGAAGTGGAAGAGGAAGAGGAAGAGGAAGAGATAGATGAAGAGGAAGAACAAGCAGAAGAAGCAAGAGCAAGAACAAGAAAAATCAGAACGAGAACGAGAGCAAAGACCACATGAACAAGAACCATAACGTGAAGAAGAACAACACAAAGGAAGAACAGGAACAAGGTAAACAGAAGAGAGAAGAGCGTACATCGCCATCAGGAATGTGTTCAAAGTACGAGTGCAAACTATGTGTGTCCGAGATACACACGAATCGAGTGACATTCTCTGTTCACATTAATAATAAAAAAATGAAAACAAGACTCACAAGCAAAACCAACACGACAAAACTAAAACAAACTCGCTCACGTTGGATGAGAACGAAAACGAAAAACGCAAGGCAAAAAGAAACTGAAATTCACGAGAGACAGAGACGGCCTCTTCTCATCTCGCAGAGAGAAGAGAGAGAGAGAGAGAGAGAGAGACAGAGAGAGAGAGAGAGAGAGAGAGAGAGAGAGAGAGAGAGAGAGAGAGAGAGAGACAGAGACAGAGACAGAGACAGAGACAGAGACAGAGACAGAGAACACAGAAATACAGCGAATGAATACACATACCAGGTTTAGAGGCAGGTGTAACCAGTTCGTGTTCCTTCACTACAATGGTTCCTTCTTCTGTGCGCTCTTTCCTAAAGGCCAAAAAAAAAAAATGGCGGGTTTAGCACATGGATGAATGGCTTTTGAAGAGAGAAAGAGCGGAAAAAAACGCACCAAACCGCGTCCGGGTCTACCGACGGGTCGCACAGGGGTTGTTTTTCAGGGGGAGCCAGCACCGCCTTCCTCTCCGGCGGTGGACCCACTGGCCTCAATTTCACCTTGGGGAGGTTGTTGCCCATGCTTTTGCCACGAAGATGACGAGGAGGAGGGCGTGGAGCTTGGCCCGCGGGTGTGCGCTGAAAAGAAAAAGCTGCAAGCGTGGAGCCGCCACCGCGAGGAGGAGGAGGAGGGATGCCACCGTTTTGTTTTCGCTTTTCTTTCTTTTCACTCCCCACTTTCTGTTTTTTAAGCGAATGGCCAGGGCGCAGCGGGCTGCTGGCACCGGGTGTGGCCCAGCCCCACGACGCCCCTGCAGCAGCAGCCCAGCCCCGGCCCTCCACCACCCCCGCGACAGCAGAGACAGCCCGACGAGCCATCGGCGGCGGCCCAGCAGCGACCCCAACGCCCCACCAGCGGCAGCCCAGCCCGGCTGCACCCCACCGGCAGCCACGCATTGCCAGCCCCTTCGCTTCCTTTGGTGTATTGATCTAGATCGAAGTTACCCAATCTGTGCATCTTAGCCAATAAGAAACAACCAAAAATTCAAACCACCAATCAACAATCAGAAAGGCGATACGTTTCAGGACAGAGACATGGCGGAAGCTTTCCATTGGGAAATACTGGGCATTCTTCCTGGCTACGCTGTCATCGGATGTGAACCTGCTGTTATGGTTCTCTCTCTCTCTCTCTCTCTGGTGCGCTATTTGTTTTACACTCACCATGGCTGGCCTCGCTCTTGATGACATCGACTTGTTTGAGGTAGTCTTTTTCTTTGTTTTCTTTCTTATCACTTTAACACATTCTTTTGAAACAACACAAACAAAAAAGACATATGCATCGCAATGCCATTATGGCAGCAAAACATTGGGGCTGAACGCGGCCAAGGTGAACGTCAACGGCGGAGCGGTAGCGATGGGCCATCCGTTGGGCTGCACTGGGGCGAGGCTCACTGCAACGCTATTGCACGGGATGAAGAGGAGCAACTGTCGCTACGGCGTGGTTTCGATGTGTGTCGGCACCGGTTCGTTTGTTTTTTTTTTTTTTCTGCTTTCATGTTCTTTTTTGTTGTTGGTATTATTTTCTGGGGAGCACGTTCTAATCATGAAACGCATGATGATCAAGGGATGGGCGTGGCTGCTGTGTTTGAAAGAGCTAGCAGTGTTCACTCTTACCAACACTCAACACAAAAAACATACATGATTATTTTTTTTAAAACCAAAAACCTTCTCATCCTTTAAAGTTTTTACAGCCCTTCTCGAAGGTGCCTGTGTTTTTTTTTTTTTTTTTTTGTTTTCTTTTTTTTTTTTGGCGGGAAACTGAAGGATAAGGGAAATAGCTCTTTTTTTGAGGTTGACATTGCCGGCCCTTCCGTCAGATTTCCACAGCGTTTCCGTTCCTGATTGGGAGGTAAATTTCCAAACTCCCAGCCAATCAAATGGTGTGACTCTTTGGTCAGCTATCGAACCTCTTCTTTCTCTGTTTTCTATTTTATTTTTCTTTGCTTCTGTTTCCCTCCCGTTTGGCAAAGTTGCGCTTGCTGCACACGAGATAATACTCCCCTGCTTCCAGCGTCTCTCCACTTCAGCTTGAGAAGCTCTTGCGACGGCGTTCAATTAAGCTAATACACTAGCCCACTTTCTACGTACCATCCATCTCTAGTGCCTGTCGCAGGCTTTCTGACGCTGCGGATCCAGGTTACCCCACTTTAAACATTTGTTTGGTTTATCTAGCTACTTGGGCCACATGAAAGCAATGCAAAAAGGTACACCAGTTTTTATTTTTGTTCAAGCAGTTTCAATAGCCTCTTACTCTCCGTAAAAGTTAAAGTCCGTTTTGAGGTGATGAGCGGCGGGTTTGCAAAAGAAACCCTTCAGCATGAATACCACCCGGGTATCAAGCTTCTTTCCGAAGCATTTTTCAGGGAGACTGCGGCCCTGTTGTCCAGGTCCGTCCTCCACAAACACTAACTTACACACGCACGCACTCGAGCAGGAGCCCATTCATTGTGTTCTGCCCAAACAGGATGCCGACATCAATGAGAGCACAAGAATCAGGGACGTTGCCACCCGGTGGGAGGTCACCTTCCAACTGACTTTTGACCACGGGATGGATTGCTTTTGGTGCGCCAACGGCAGGGCATACTACCACCAGGAGACAGGTAGGAACCTCCGCTCCCTCCACCTCAACGAAGCTCGCCTTGCCCGATTGTTCCTCCTTAACTTGCCCTCCTTATGCTCTGCAGCGCTCAGGCACGACGCACCCGCAGCCCCTTCAACCAGTCCTCCCGCATCCTCTGCGCCAACCCCAGGTGCGTCTGCCTCCTCGCCCGGTCCCATTGCCCTCTTGCCCTCCGCCTCTTCACGCGGCAAGCGGAACAGGAAGAAAAAGGGAATAAAGAGAGAGAGACCCCCTGTTTCCCCTCCGGCTCCTTCCACGCAAAGCACTCCTCCTCCCCCTGCTCTTGCTTCCTCTGTTTCCTCTGCGGAGACCTCAGCCTCACCCTGCGGAGACCCCAGTCCCACCAGTTCTCCCGTTGCGGCTGAGGCGTTGCCCCCCAGTTCATCCCTTGCTTCTCCCTCCCCCACGCCAGAGCGTGAAAAGGGGCTAGAGAAGGGAAAGCAGAAAGCTGCTTCCTCTACCTCTCTTCTTGCCGCTCCACCAGCAGAGCGTAAAGAGGAAGAGAAGGGAAAGCAGAAAGCTGATTCCTCGGCCTCTCTTCAGACCGCGGATTCACTTTCCTCCCTTCCTCCTTCACTTCCCCTCCTCAGGCGCAGAAAGATGGCTCCTGGTGCCTCCACTTCACAACCTGTTTTGCCACCCACAACGGAGGAAAACAACCAACCAACTGTGGGCAACAACGACGACGAAGATGAGTACATCACCGTTCAATCGCGAAGTAAAAAGCAGAGTATTCACCTACTCTGCTTTTTACTTCGCGATTGAACTCTTCCTGAGAGGACAACCCATTAATGAGTGTTTGTGTTTTTCTATTCAGAAATCAAAGAGCAGAACCAACAGTTCGTGGACGTGCTGGGTGCAAGGTTCGTCATCTCTTCTCTTCTTTCCTTTTTCTTTTCTCTTTGGTGTTCGCGCAACGACGACGAGAGACAAAGCTCAACGCAACCTCTTCTCCTGTACTCTTACAGCAAAGAACGGCTAGACAAGTTACCCTATGAGACCCGCCTGATCTTGCAGGGCTTGGTTGGCATCAAGAGCGAGCTTGCGGACGTCAAGGGCGAGCTTGCGGACGTCAAGGGCGAACTTGCGGACGTCAAGAGCGAACTTGCGGACCAACGTAGGAAGGTCACTATGGTGGCAGAGGTCACTGCTCTGGAACTTACCACCAAACGACTTGCAAAACTGGGGGTCCAGTACCTTGTAGAATGGCGATGGGATAAGAAGCGGCTGTCAGAGGGGCAGGCCACATCCCTCTATGACAAGCTTGGACAGGAGTACACCCTCCTTCGAGAGCGCATTGGGGAGAGGGTCTGCCAGCATCGCCCGATTCCGTGCTCCGATGCTACTTGCCAAGCAGTCAGAATCAAAAGATTGAAGACCATCGAGTATAACGCCATTGGTGACAGTGAACAAGGCACCATCATAGCCGAGTTCACCACTACCACTTTTAAAAGGCGCCACCTTTTAGAGCCAGGAGAGGCCTCGCCGGAGTTTGAGTGGTACCAAGTTGCCTTGCTTTCGAAGCTCGCGCAACTGGAAAGACAAGTGGCCGCACTGGATGTGGTTGAAAAAAAAACCCCGCTTTTCGCTTGTCTGGTGGTCTATCGCTCCGAGGTAAGCGAGGAGCAGGTGTTGAAAATGTTGGCCGCTTGGAAAACAGCTCTTCCACAGTTATATGCCTTGTCACAGCAACAAAGGTTTCACATGTGCGCGTGGTGCCTTGATCTGTACGTTTTGTTCTCCCTTTCGTTTTTTCTTACCTCCTTTGGGTTCAAACCAAGTTATTTACTGAGCATTTGAAACAGCAATCCAGAACACATATCGGATGCACCCCAGCACGCTGAATGATAACTTGCTCACTATGTTCTGTTGTTGTTGGTTGTGATATTTCCTACCTTTGCTGTTTTACTGAAATATACCATCTTCCATTTTGCGGACTCTCTCCCTTCCTCGTCCTGCGGCATCTCTCTCTCTCTCTCTCTCTCTCTCTCTCTCTCTCTCTCTCTCTCTCTCTCTCTCTCTCTCTCTCTCTCTCTCTCTCTCTCTCTCTCTCTCTCTCTCTCTCTCTCTCTCTCTCTCTCTCTCTCTCTTCATTGCTCCATGGTGACCAATAGACCAGGCCTTTGACCACGGTGCTCAACTGCAAAGTGCACCGGAAAGACGACCCGCAGTACAGCGGCACTATAGCGAATGGCAGCGGCATAACATTACAGCTGGTATACAAGGCCTTTCTTCATTTTCTGCTTCCTCCGATTCGGATTCATTTCGAAGCGCTCGTCGATGAACTTGTTGGAAGCTTTCTTCTGAGATTTGTACAACGGGAGACTGCATTTCGGAGATGGCGCCGAGGAAAGCTGCATCTCGAAACTGATGAACCAGTTTCGAGAGTCCTTCCAAACATTCCACAAATGCTCTTTCTCTTGTTTTTGCGTTTCGTTCGTGCTTCTCTGCATCATCTTCCAACGATCAACTTTAACAGTGAAAAGGTAACCTCTTTCAGTAGAATGTTAGTCATCTCGTCTTCTTCTTCTTCTTCATAAGGGCAAGCGAGGACTTGTGAGAGAGAAAGAAGCAAACCTGGGTAGGAATGAGCGGGGAGCAAACCTGTTCGTTCTCCGTGGCTGCACAATTCGCCATGACCTACATACATACGTATACATAAAAAACAGACAAAAGAAAGACGAAACATGAGAGCAAGAGGTGAGATCGAGACACTAAGACCAAGAGGCATCCCGTGGATATCGATGCCCAATCGTTTTTCATAGTTAAAATCATTCAGCCAATAAAAAACCAAAAAAAAATTCAAACCACCAATCAACAATCAGAAAAGTTTAAAAATAGATCAAAAAATCCACAAAAGTTTTAAAGAGAGAGAAAAAGAATGAGAAGATCTGCAGCACTGGTTTCGGTTTCCTGCTCGTCAAACAAGAGTGGCCTTCTTTCCTCTCTGAAGGGCACTTCTGCTCTGCCTCCGACTTTCGCTCTGACCCAGGCTGCAGGCGCTCGCGTGCACACCGAGGCCAAGATCAAGGAGCTGGGCCTGGACCTGCCGCCAGTGGCCAAGCCGGCGGCCAACTACGTGCCCTCCGTGCGCACCGGCAACTTGGTCTACATCGCCGGGCAGATCCCCTACGGCAAGGACGGCCGGCTGGTCCACCAGGGCAAGGTGGGCAAGGAGGTCACCCAGGAGCAGGCCTACGAGGCCGCCAAGGCCTGCGCCCTCTGCTTGGTCAGCGCTCTCAAGCAGGAGGTAGGCGACCTCGATAAAGTGAAACGCATCGTCAAAGTTCATGGTTCCTCGTCTCTCTCTTTTTTTGTTTCGTCTCTTCTTCTTCTTCTTTCAAACGCACAAACCCTAGACCCCCCACTGCCCTCCTTCTTCAAACTGCCCTAACGCTACACCAAACAAACAACATAGGACTCGTGAATTGTGTGGATGGGTTCGATAAGCAGCCAGCGGTCATCAACGGGGTGAGCGACACGATGGTGGCTATCTTTGGCAAGCAGAGGGGCAGCCACGCCCGCATGGCGGTGGGCACCAACGCTCTTCCCCTTAACGTTCCCGTGGAGGTGGACATGATTGCCGAGGTGGAATAAGAGAAGAAGAGAGAGCCTTACGAGGTGAACCACTTCCCAGTTGACACCATCGGCGGCAGTATATTCTGTTTTGCTGCAACGTAGCAATAGTATTACCTTACAAATAGACGGAAGCCTCATTTCTGCAAAGCAGGCCCAGAAGTGTGTCTGGTTATATGCAGTGCTGTCTCCACTATTGCAAACACCTTGCCTTTGTGTCGATGCACCGAGCTCCTTCCATAGTGAGTCCCACTCCTCGCCATGGATGGGAGCATCACCCCCGCCATGCGGAACGCTTACTACTTGGCCAAGTCGAACGAACGAGCTCTTCTCCCGCCCATCCAGCGCGGGGAGTACTCCCCATGCTGCTTTATGGAGCTCGTGCCGCCTCCAAGTCCACCCACATCGAGGAAGCCAAAGAGCAATACACTTGCCTCACGCGAGTCGGTTTCTTTAAACCTTTTTTTTTTAACACCTATTGTTATTGTTATTGAACAAACCAAGGACGAGCTTCCTGGGAGTCATTCGGGAATTCGCTGTGGAGGAGAATGTTAAACGGAATGCTGCTTCTTGACGGCAACTCAATTCCTTCCTTCGTTCTTTCATTGGCGGCTCACATTCAGCTTCCGAGACAATGAACACAAGAAGAAGAAGAAAGAAGAAGAAAGAAGAACCTTAGTCGCCAATGAAAGAACGTGTTGTTGGTTGTGGCTTTAAAGCTTAGGTCATCCGATATACTTATTTATAACAAAGATGATGGTCTTTTTGTGTACATGCTGTTAGAATGTTAGTAGTATTCATGGACCATGCCAGAGGCATCTCCATCCGCATCATCTGCGTCTTCCTCCTCCCAATCACCCTCATCGGCCCACGCCACCCTGCACGCGACTTCATCCCCGTACTCGTCTTCCTCGTCATCCTCTCCGTGAACTTGGCTCCCCGTGGTAGTCCTCATGGTTTGTTGATGCTGGTGAAGCCGCTGTCTCCGCTCAAATGAGGAAGAAGATGGAGCAGAGCCAGATGAAGATTCATCCTCGCTCTCCTCGCCAGACGCCCACACTAAATCATGCTCTTGTTCTCTCCGCCGTTGCGGATGTGTAAACTCCGACGTCGGTGTCGGGGCTGTCGTCGTCGTTTCCGTCAACGTTGACGTTGTTGCTGCGGTATTTGTTGAAGCAGCAGCTTTCGTCGTTCCAGCCAAGAAAGGATGGCTCAAAACTTGAGCCATGGTCGGTCTCGTCCGTGGGCAAGGATCCAACAACTTACCCAACAGGTCTCGTGCCTCCGAGGAGCATCCTTCGGGCAAACGCAACGAGGCCAGGTAGCGCAGGGAGGTCTGCTGCTCAAACTGGAGGTCCGGGTCCTCGCTGAAGGGATAGCAGCCTGTGAGGATAACGTATAGCAGGCAGCCGGTGGAGTAGACATCCACCTTCTTGCCATCGTAGCGGTGCCCCTCGAAGAGCTCTGGAGCGCAGTAGGCTTCCGTCCCGCTGAACTTGGAGAGCAGCTGTCCTGGATGGCTCTCCACCGCGCAGAGGTTAAAGTCTATAAGCTTCAGTTGTTTCCGTTTCCATGGTGTGGGTGAGGAGGACAAAGAAGAAGAGTCAGAATCGTTCCCGTCTTTGATGGAGGAAGCGGAGTTTTCGTTTTCATCATCGCCCTCGAGTTGTTGTATCATGCAGTTCTCCAACTTGACGTCATGGTGGATGACGCCGTGAGAGTGGAGATAGTGCAACGCCCGGCAGAGCTGGCCAAAGAAATGCCGCGCCTCCTCCTCGCACAGCCTTCCCCTGCTGATGACATAGTCGAACAGGTCCCCGCCGTTAATGTACTCAAAGACCACAAAGCGGCGGTCCCCCAGCTCTCCCTCCGCCGAGAGCTTGCAAAGGCCCTCATGCTGCAAACGGGAGAGCACGGAAACCTCCAGGTTCAGCCGTTTGCGGAGCTTGGGGGTAAGACGGGACTTGTCAAAGACCTTCACTGCCACGCGCTCTCCCGTCCGTTTGTGGTAGCCGAGCTGCACCACCCCAAAGGAGCCTTCGCCCAGGAGCGTGGAGGAGAGGGAATATTCCTCCCAGCGACCGAGCGATTGGGGTCGTGGTTGAAGAAAGGGGGAACAGGGGGGAGTGTTCAGCGGCGTCGGGTAGTGATGATGTTGATGGAGACCATCATTGGGGGTAGAGGAAGGAGTGGTGTTGGAGTTGCCCATGATGGATAGGACAGGATGGCAGGAAGAAGGTGAAGGGGAAGAGAAAGGAGAAAAAGAGGAGGCAAGAAGCGGTTGTTTAGGGAGCTCTACAGAAAGAAGATTGACGGTGCCTTCATAGATCAACATTTACAAAAAACAAAAAAAAAGTGATGGTCACCAAACAAAAAAAAAAATACAAATGGAAGCAGCAAAGAAATGAAAAAAGTAATGTACAAAAAGAAAAAGTTTTGGTGAGCAAGTCAATAAATAAACAACAAAAAAAAACTTGTTTGCTCCCCTCCGTGTGTTCCTTTACAGAAAAGAAAATAAAAAAAGATTCTACAACTGTTCCTCCCCTTCTTCTTTGCTTCTTCCTTCCCTTCTTATTCTTTATGATGTTTGTTTCTCCCCGGTGGGGTTCTTTTTTTGTTGATTTGAGCAACGGCGCATAATGACTTGGCTGTGCGCTGAAGGTGGCTGTCGCTTTGTGCGCCTTTGGACAAAGAACATCGCCCCTCGGATGTATCCGTTGCCCAAACGTGTTGTCGACGTAAGCAATACAAAATTATAACCTTGCTATGGCAACCGATGATTTCCATGGTAACTGTGGGAAATTGTTTTGTCTGTCGACAACAAATCCAAATTAATTAATTGTTGTCGACATAAAAGAAAAAGTCAATTACGGAAAAGGCGAGAGAGGAAGAAAAAAGAAATCGATGATGATGAAAAGGGCTTTGGTTGTGGGGCTTGTGCTCTTGGCTGTTACTTGTTCGTTCTCGCGAGGAGACGACGATGTTTCATGTGTAGGACCCAAGGATAGCTTCGCTCCTGTGAAGGTTTGCATTGAAAAACAAAAATAACGCAACACCGAAGCGAAATTTTTACTTTTATTAATCGATCCTCATCTCAAAAATACAAATAGAACGAACATTTGGAAACTTGTTGTTGGTTTTCTGGCTACACGTGTTGCGATAAGACCACATGGGACTCCATTGGGCTGGAGACTGTGGTATCTTTTTTTTCTTTGCGAATCTCATCAAATTTCTTTCTTTTCTCAACTTTGGCTTTGAACAATCAACAACGCAGTCCGCTCTGAAGACGTTGTCCTCTCAAGTGACTGGTGATTGTTACTACGTCTTTGCGGACCTCCTCTGTTCTCGCTGTGCTCCTGATAATGATCATTTCGCCAAAGGTACCGTAATTTTTCTCTCTCTCTTCTCCTTCTCCTTCTCCTTCTCCTTCTCCTTCTCCTTCTCCTTCTCCTTCTCCTTCTCCTTCTCCTTCTCCTTCTCCTTCTCCTTCTCCTTCTCCTTCTCCTTCTCCTCGCCCCGCTTATGTTTTCTCTTCATCGTTCTTCTGTTGTCTTCCGTAGGATCCTATTTCAGGATTTGTTCCACTTTCTGTGAAAGCTTGTTCCATGCTTGCGAGGGACAACTGGACAAAGTGCCGCAATTCTCAGGAGCTAAAGATCCCGGAGAGCTTTGTCAGCTGCTCTCTAAGAACATCAGTTGGGTTATTCCTGAGACTGCTGGAGATACTTCTTCTTGTTACCACGCGATAGCCAGAGACTCCATCAAGAAGTCCGAATGTTTGCCTTCTCAGGAAAACGATGACAGGTTCGGTATCTTTTCTCGTTCTTTTCTTCTTCCGTTTCTCTCTCGTTTCTTTTTTTCTTGTTTTTTTCTTTTTCCTTCTTGGATGGCCACTTATTCGAAACGAAATGAAAGTGATGAAACGAAACATTTTGGCCTTTCGAAGAAAGGTTGGTTCGTGGTGGCCATCGTTGGCTTCGCCTTGGCTTTGATGATCTTTGGTGCCATCGGCGGCGTTCTCATATACCGCAAGCGAAAGGCTCAACAGCAGCAGGAATTGTTCTTCTCCGACGCCACCTTTGAACTCGGATACTGAAAACAAAAAATGCTCCACCTCGAATATGTTTTAAAATATTTCTTGTAACACCTGCTTCTTTTCTGTTCGACCCTCTTTCTTTCCTTCTTTCTTGAGAAAGAAGCCGAGTGTAATGCTGTCCACATCCAGGCTATCCGCCTCGGCTCTTTGCTCAAAAGGAGTCCCGAAGAAGACCAACAATATAGCTTTGTCAAAATGCACGCGACTGCCTTTGCCGTCTTGCACCTTCGAACACTCCCGACCACACGACATGGCCTCTTCCTTCCTCGTCCCATTGTCCGTGGCGCTGCTCTGTCTGGCTCTAAGCGGGTGGGCGTCCTCGGCCGCAGCCCGCCAGTGCAACATCTTTGTGGATGGGCGGAACGGCGACGATCAGAGGCACAACGGCACCTCCTGGCGCACCCCTTTTCAGACCATGGGAGCCGCCGCGTTTCTCATCTCCAACCGGACGCTCTTCCCTCACCCCACCGCTGTGGTGTGCGTTGCTCCTGGCGTCTACAAAGATCAAAAGCTCCACCTGGTGCTCTCGAACGAAAACCAGACGCTGAGGCACCTGACCATCCGAGGTCTTCATGGCTCCGACTGTACCGCCTCCTCTCGACGACCGCTGGAGGTGTGCCCCGTCATTCTCTACTTGCAGGTGATAATCGGGTCCAAAGAGCCTCCTCCTCCGCTCGACAAGCTCCCTCACCTCCTGTCGGTCAACATCCACAACCTCTGGGTAGAAACCTTCCTCTACAATGTCATGCCGCCCATCGGGTGGTCCATGCCAGCGAGAGTCTCCGCGTGGGACTTGGTCTTGCGTGAGTTGGATATGAGGGACTTGCTCGGCCCTGTGGTCCAGATGGAGCGCATCCTGGTGTCGCCCAGGCCCTTTGTGGAGTTGTTGGGCGTGAAGAGCTATCCACCCAAGGTGCTGATATCCAGTGGCACGCAGAACTACTCTGCTGCCATCGTTTGGAGAAGCTCCGTCATGGAAGGATACCAAAACGATCTGTTTGATGAGTTTCAGCTGTTCACCGTGCGTTACTCAGGCCTTTGTTTTTGGGATATGTGTGTATCCTATCTTGGCGACTGACCTCCCCTCTCGGGCAGCTTGCTTCCGTTACTGTCGAAAACAGCTTGTTTGCTCAAGGCAAGTTCCTCACCCTGCATGTGGAGGCGGATCTAACCATTCGCAACACCACCTTTCGGCGCTTTGACAAGGTGCCCTATGCTGGGGACTTGGTCTGCTTAGCCGACTCGACAAGCATTACGCTTCAAGACCTCTCTTTCATCGAAAACAGGCTCAGCGGCTCCCTCATCGACAGTTGGGCGAAGAGAGCGACCATCGAAGGCTGCTACTTTGACCACAACGTCTCGCCTTCGGGAGAGCCTGCTTTGCCACCGCTGCGACAACGGTACAACGCAACCGTGTTCACGGTGGGGCGAGGCAACCGCTTCAATGAGAGGTATGACCCTCCTTTCAGGTGCCCAACCGACAACAAGGTCTCCCCTTTCGGGCTGTTCGGATGCGAGGATTGTCCTTCCGGGCTCAAACCAAACCACAACCGCACCGCTTGCGTTTGAACGCTTTATGCAGCGTAAAGGGACTGCCTTGCTCAGCTGCTGAGGAGGAGGAGGAGGACGGAGAAGCATAACTCAGTGTTCAGATGTCAAGGATGAGCATCGGTGGAAGAAGGATGAAGAAGAGATGTTTTATGCATAAAGTTTGCCTTTTCGACAAGTTCTGTTCTCGTTCTTTGTCTGCTTCGCTCTTCATTTTGATCGTTGCTCTTTTTCTTCTTCGTTCCTTTTCCTTCTTCCTTCCTGTTAACAGGAAAGCATCATCATTTGTTCCCTCATTTTCCGAGTTAGCGTGCGATTGGGGGTGTAGCTCAGTGGTAGAGCGTCTGCTTCGCATGCAGAAGGCCAGGGGATCGAGACCCCTCTCCTCCAAAATTTTTTATTTCTTCATTTTGTCGGCAAAGGAGAAAAAATTTGTGGCAAAAGAATTTATTTTATTTTGCATACCCGCTTGCATTGGCTCGGCGGAAGGAGAGGATGGCATCGGGTGCTGTTGAGCCGAGGAGAAGAACGGAGCAGGAGAGGCTGCAGAAAGGCTCTTTTCCATCGTAACAAAGTGTTGGCGAAGGGCTGACGGCATTCCTCTTATGATGTCTTGCATCGTCTCTCTTGCTTTTTTGCTCAGCGGTAATGCGCATGTACAATGATAACTATTTTTTTTAAAGCAAAGAAAAAAGCGAAGGTGAATTAGCCAGAAAAATGGTGATAGACAAAGAAAGAAGAGATAAGAAAGAACAAAAAGGTACTTACAAGAAGTCAACAAGAACATCCAAATGATGGGTAGGCGCAAAGTCCTCCAAGGCGGCGTTGCCCCATCCATCGGCCACCTCCTCCAAGAACTGCTGTACCTTGCTCAGCGCTCGAAAGAGCTCCACCACGATCTCGTCCAACAGCTCTGCATTGGTAGCTACCCTATACAAGAAGGGAGCGACCAGCCGGCAGCAAAGATAGACATGATGCAAAGAAGAGACGCGCATTGCACGCACAAAGGAGGGATAGATGAGGAAATGTTCGATGGAACCGAATTGGAAAAAGTTGTGAAGGAGAAGAAGCGTTTGATTGGTGCTGTTGCTCATGAGAGAGGTTGAATTTAACGTGTAGTCGGAGAAGGCGAAACCACTAAAAGGTCCCATCATTGCTTTCAATCCTTCTGCTTCTTTATCTTCGTCGTTGTGAACTTGTTCCTCGTCCATTTTGTCTTCAATCTGTATTTCTTCTTCCGTTTCTTCTTGCTGTTTCTTGTTTGTTCGGAAGGAGGTAGAACTGAGAAAGAGAGAAGTAGAGGCGGAGAGGAGAGGGCTTTGGTTAAAGAAGAGCATGGCGCGTTCGTAGATTGGTTTGTGAAAAGGTTTTGGTAATGAGGCTAACAACAAACTGGCTGCACTTATTTGTGAATAAGTTGGAATGGAGCGTTCTTCTTTGTCTCTGTTATTAGCTACATTTTCTGCATGCGTCCAAGAATCAAACTCAGAAGCAGAAGAAGCAGAACGAGGAACCGAAGATGAAGAAGATGGGAGTGACGTGTTGTTTTGGGTTGAAGGTTGTGACTGTTGAGATGATTGCGATTGTGGTTGAGACTGAGAATGATCTCCGATTTCCTCATTTTCGTTTTGACTTTGGTTGTTTTCATCAACTTGATCATGTTCATGGTCATCTTCGAACAAAGAGAGAAATGGTTGCTGTTGACTGTGATCTTGAGGAGTGGCAGCAGAAGGATGAGATGCTTCGGAAGGAGTAGTTGCAAATGAGAACGGGGTTATCACATCTTCTCTACTTTCGTGCGTGTGCGAATCACGAGAAAATGAATAAGAAGAAGCTGATGACGAAGTAGGTGATGAAGAGGAAGAAGCTGAAGAAGACGAACAGGGAAGAATGACATCAAGAAGGTGAGTTGCGACTTCCGTTGGTGAAAGAGGAAGTAGCAGGAGTTCTAACAAAGCTGTGGTAACGGCCTCTTCTGACTTGTTTGGAAACTCTTCAAAGAGTTGAAGTGAAGAAGTGGTCTGATAACAGATTGGAACTGGATGTTCGGTTTGCACGTGTCCCGCCACGTGCTGTAACAGTGTACGAAAGTAGGAAGAAGTGGAGATGTGAGACATATCTCTTGTTTGGCAATATTGTTGAAAGTAAGGACTGAAACGAGGTGATACTCCTTCTAATGACGACAGAAAAAAGTGAGTTCTTTTAGGAACCACAAAGAACAAAGAAACAGATGAAAAACGTACGCAGAAGAGAAAGCAACTGAAGTTTGAAGGCAGGTTGTTTCATAACCTCCGAATCGAAGTAATAGAGCATTAAGTGGGTCACGAACGTGATGGGGGCATGATGATATTTGTAAAGAGGAGCACAAACGTTTATCAAGCCCTCCAAGAGCTCAACACGGTCTTTTTCCACCAATCGACCAAACAACAGGTCCAAAATGGGCAACATGCGTAAACAAATGTTACCAAAGTACACAGGCAATATGCGTTCTCTGTTGTTTCCAAAAGAGAAGAGTGGAAAGAGGGAAAAACTGTATAGTGAGAACGGAAGGAGAGAACGAGTAGAGAGGTAAACGCACTCAACACCAGAGACTTCGATGCCTTCAGGGCACTTATCATGAAACTCTTTGTGATGCGCAAATGGGTTCTCGTCCCTCCAAAAATCAGGTCTAACCTGTAGCGATCTGAAAAAGTTGACACGACCAACAAAGTTCATGTCTTTCAGCAAGAGGTATTCTAACAGTGCGAATGAGTTTGGATCGCCATCGCTGTCAGCCAAAGCCAGCACCAGGTTTTCAAGGTTTAATACTTGGTAGTTCCAAACAAGTAAGCCAAGGAGATTGCCCGCCTATGTAAAGAATAAGAGAAGATAGAATTACTCATAGATACAAAGAAATGTACAGGAGAAAGAAGATGAAAGGGAAGAAGGAGAAGAACAAGGTGTGTTTACGTGTTGTATAGCGAGTTGTGAAGCGGGCTCTCTCAATCCAAAGCTAGAGGACAGCGCATGCTCTGGTTGTAGCAGATCCAAAAGAAAGTCTACCAGCACGTAATGAAATGCGGTGACTTCTCTAGGAGTAAACCTTTTGAGAATGCAAAGCACATTTTGTGGAATGAGGGTGGTGCTGCCAACTACCTGCTGTTGTCCTAAGTTCAACAGCAACAACCAGATTTCACAGAGAAACAAACGACGAGCATAGGGATTGGCTGCGTAGTACTGCACCAGCGTCCGCTTCTGTAGTTCTCTTTCTTGGAGAGGATTCGTGCCGCGATGATAAGTTTTGCCAAATATTGCGATTTGAATAGCGTTCTCGTTTCTCTTCAGTTCTTCTTCCACCTTAAATGTATTTATTATTTTTGTGTTGTGTTTTTTTAACAAAAAAATTGGTAAGCAATGAAGTAAGAGCTGGACAAAATAGAGGAGGCAAACCATTTCTCGGGTAACAGTATTTTTCTTTGGAATGCTGTTCTGAAGGTAAAAGTCTTTCATAAGGTCAGGAAAATACTTCAGCGTACTTTGAGACCACGCATGAGGACTATAAAGAAACGGAGAAAAAACATGTTGTCATAAAAGAGCAACAGAGTGGTTTGACGAAGGAAGAAATAAGCAAACCTCATCTCAAATAGCCGCGATAATAATCTGGGCAACTTCTTCGTTTGATCATAACTGCTTATTCCTCTTTATGTTTTAAATCAAGGAAATTAACAGTTAGAGGTTATGAGAAAGATGTATGTTTGAATAACGTACTTTGTCTTCAAAGTTCTCGCCAGGCCTAAAATAAGAGTTCGGTTGAGCGTTTCACCGAAGTCTATTTCATCAGTAGCTTCAGAAAAGGAGATGACCTCTCCCAACGATTGACTCAACTTAATCAACAGATTCTCCAACGAGTGAAAGAGCTGATGATGGCTTGTGCTTATCACCTTCTGATACAAGTCCAAGAATAAATTCTTTATGCTATCATGATACCTATGTTTTCATTAGTGCACATAACACAAAATAAAGGCTTACGCAAAAGAAAAGAAGAGAAACAAAAAGAAATCAAATAGGGAGAGCAGAGCAAACTTGAAGAAGCGGATAAGACGAAAGTTGAGAAGTTCTAGGACACTATGCACTACAGGTGGATCTTCCAACGTCCTCAAAACATTACAAAAACGAAAACGATTTCTCCTATTTGAGTATCATCATTAACGAAAGTGACAGAGAAGGATAGAGTGGAGAGAAAGAGAGAGCGAAAGAACGTACGTATAAGAAGTAACATAAATGAGGCGAGCATACGTCTCGATGATGGCAGGAGACAGAACAGTACCATGAACAAACGCTGCGTTTTCACCTCCGCCACCCACGCCAGAAAGTGATTTGCCTTTGTTAAGGAAGAGAGGTGCCTCTATCAAGTCCAATACCCTCATTCGAGTTCTGGTGGTCATCAGGAACAACAACATGGTTGGAAGAGGACGTGGATCTCCGGAAAACGGAATTCCACCTGGTAGAAACGATTGTACATTGCTCCCTTTTTTGTTTGGTTTAGAACGTAGAATTATTATTACTTATGTTCTTGTTAAGATATGGAGAAAGAGATACGGAATCACAAAGAAAGAAACAAGAAATAAAGGAAAGAAGAAGGAGAATACTTGTAAGAGTTTCGAAAATAGCAACAGCGATAGGCTGAGATGTGAAGTTTGTTAACAACACAAACTTCCACAATGTGGCCATCGGCAAATTGTAAAAGTCAAGATTCTTTCCATGATTCTCTGCGAGTTAAATGATCACATAAGAAAATATGCTACAAAACACGTGAGATTGTTAAGTACCAGTTACATTCCACCATTCACGATAAGCTGTAGTTTCTTTTAGCGCGTTGTCAACAAGGTGAAGTATATTTGCCGGAATATACCTCGTTACGTCTATTTTTATATTTGAATCTTGCACGTGATGTACTCTAAATAACTTTATTCAAAGTGGTCAACAAACAATTAAAATGAAAGAGAAGAAAGAAAACGTACAAGACAGTCGAAAGAGGCATCCCTAAGCTCAAATGGAGAAGTTTTTGGCTGTTCCATGTTGTAAAAGTCCAACAGGCGAATAAACAACCGTCCACCACCAACCGTCAAGTCATTAATAAATAATTTCTTAATGTGTTCTAGCGCTGTTTATCACAGTTATGGAAGAACAATGAAAAATGCAAACAAATAGAATAAAGAATTACGCCCGTAAAGAAAAGGCGAGCAGGAAGAAAAGGATACGAAGGCATTGGATAATCAACCAAAGAACAATGTTGTTCTTGATTTTACCACCTTGAACACGTGCTCTAGATAAAGTGAGCAGAAACTGTGGAAAGTCGATTAACCTAGTTGCCAAGGTTAGACAATTTCAAAAACAACAAGAGAACAGAACGCAAAATACGTCACTTGTTGTCCACGAAAGCAAAGAACTGGTCAGCGAACCATTGCCACTGCCCCCACCACGCATCACAAAACTCTTCCAATGATTTTCCTTCTGCATTCTTCTGATCTGTGAATGATGTTACTCATCAGCAGAAGGTAAAAACAACATCACAAGAACAGTCATTGAAAAATAAAGCAACCATACCAAAAGACTCTATCAATTGAACAATCCGCATGACAGTTGCTTCCATTAACAAACTAGAGGGCGTGCCAACAGTGGCGAGACTACTAGCACCAGTTGCATTTTGTGTACTTGAGGCCAACAGCTCTGGATTTCCCGTTAGCACTTGCATCTTGAAGACGTGAAGAGGTGCTCGTTGACATAGTAGCTGCACTAACGCGTACTTGAACTGGTCACGAGGAGACGGCAGTATTTTCTTGGAGAACCAACGAGAAATGAGAAAGATGAAATGAGATGACAAAGAGTACGAGGGGAGAGAGAGAGGGAGAGAGAACCTCATCGATGATCGAATGTTTCTTTGGCACTTTATTCATAGCACTGAGCTCCTCTGCTCTTGAAGGACCAAACAAGCGACATCGCTCCGCTGAACCTAAAACACAAGCGCCAACTGTAAAATTAAAATTGTTCAAAAGGAGAGAGAGAGAGAGAGAGAGAGAGAGAGAAAGAGAGAGAGAGAACAAAAACAAAATAAAACGAAATGCTAACCGGTAACAGTGAACATAGAAAGCAGATTGGTCTTATGAATATGCAACGAGTTGATGAAAGGCTCCAGCATCCAATGAGGCGGTTGAGATTTCTCCAAGTATGGCTTCAACTGTATTTCACATTTCACGGTTATCAATGAGAAGAAAGAAGGATGAACGGAGAGCGACTAGAGAAGCAGGACAAAAGAAGGTTGAAGAGCACACTGCAGAACAAAAAAAAAAAAGAAAAGAAAAGAAAAGAAAAGAAAAGAAAAGAAAAGAAAAGAAAAGAAAAGAAAAGAAAAGAAAAGAAAAGAAAGCAAAGAGGAGCATAAAGAGAGTCATCTACCTCCGTGTAAAGCAAGTAATGCGGTAAATGCGCTTTGGGCTTTGTCATTTCCTCCTCTTCCTCCTCACAGCCTCCTCCTCTTCCTCCTCCCTCCCACACCAACGAACCCGTCATCAAGGAACCACCACCATCCCCAAAAGAAGAGAAAGGAGAAGAAGAGGCATCAAAGGAGGCGAGCGGCAGCAACGAGCCAATCTCGTCCGTTGCCATAAGGCGGTCCAGAGTGGCGACGGCTCTCCTCAACAGGGCGTACTGATGAGGCTCCAGCGCCACCGCCATGCTGCCGTTGATCTCGGTGATGAGCTTCCTCAGAGGCTCGCCCCAGAGGTGGGGCTCCTGCGGGAAAGCGCAAGCCAAGTCCTGCATCAGCTGAAGCAGGAGCGACCAGGACCTGATCTCTTGCTGCCGTTGATGGTGGTACCGCTGCCGTCGCTGCTCCTCTTCGTCCTCCTCGCTGTGAGTGCTGCCGTCCGCAGAGCCAAGAGCGAACCAAGAGCTCTCCAGCGGAGCGTCTGGCATGGTGGCAGTTGTTGAAGTGGAGGAAGAAGCAGAAGTGGAAGCACTTTCCACGTTGTTGGTGGTAGTTGTTGTCGTGGCTGATTTGCCTTTGTCAGTGTCTTCATCAGCGATGGATTCCTCTGAAGTGGTGGAGGTGGAGGCTTCGCCCTTTCGTTGTGCAGCAGCGGGTGCGTTGGCGTTCTGCCTGAAGGCAAGCGTAGGATGGGAGAGGAGGTGATGCAGCTCTTCCAGCGAAGGCTTTTGTCCCCTTGCAATCGCCTCAGAGAACGCCAGCACCTGCTCTCGCAAGGTAGCCAGCGCTTCTCCTTTGCTCTCCATCTCTTCTCTTCTTCAGTTTTTTGAGCCTGTAGAAGTAATCGTGTCGTCATGGCGATAAATAACAAGGGAAAAATCGTTCGTGGCTACTTCATAGATTCCAAAAGTTTTCACTGAACTTGGCGCCATGGCGTAGTTGGCAGCGCGTCTCCCTAGTAAGGAGAAGGTCGTGGGTTCGAATCCCACTGGTGCCTTTTTTGTTGCAATTTCTTTTGTTCCTCCTTCTGGTTTGTTTCTTGCTCCTTTGTCTCTTCCCCTTCTGTCGCCATATGCTACGGTCGCTGACCTTTGCTATCTTCCGCCTTCCTATTGACCTTAAGCCAAGCTACGGTGGGGACTCGTGGCTGAGCTTCTTGGCGCACCTCGAGAGCTTCTCGTGTTGAGTCACGCCACACGAAGGTGGGCATTAACACTTTGTGTGCCCAGTCTGGAGGACGCCACCCATCCATATCCGCTTGATTCTCCTCTTCCGATGAGTTTGCAAATAGGGTAGTTCTCTCGCAATAAAACATTTTCCTCTCTTTTTTTTTTCATTATTATATTCTCTCTGGTCCGCACCCTATAAAAGAGAAAAGGTGCGCAGAATAAAATACATAGGCAAGAAAGCTCCACTTGGAAGTTTGGCCTCCAAAAAAAAAAATGATGATCCGCGCCAGAAGACAAATGCTTCGTGAGAAGCTGCTTTCTTTGGAGAAGATGATGCTCAAACAAAAACTCCTCTCGTCCTCCAAGCTGCGCGATATAGCTTTGTTCGCTCTCAGTAACGCTCAGGTAATGGTGTTGTCCTTTTCGCGTTACACCCTTCCACTAACAACACTACCAAAAAAGCACGCCAAGCTCATTGCAGGAGTTATCGCCGAGTTTATAGACGACTGTGAGGAAGGAGCTGCCTCTGCAGGTTACTATGTTGTGGACATTATTTGTAGAAAAGACGAAACGCACGCCGAAAAGCCAAGGTCTCTTGCTTTGCTCCTTTTTTTTTTCCATTTGGTCTTTCGAGCCATCGGTTCACACAGACGAATAAAAGGCTGCAGTATGCGCGCATTTCGTACGTGTTGGCATTTGAGGAGCGACTGCCTGAAACGTTTGAAATAACATTCCCAAAAGTTATGCGAAGACCGGTAATGCCATCATCGCTCTCCTCTTTCTTCTTCTTCGTTACGATCTTTTTTCTTCTTCCTTCTTCCTTCTAACTTCCCATAACGCTCATTCTCCATCGCTATAGGACATTGAGCAACAAATCCTAAAGCTAATCAATCAATGGCAAGAACATAACGTGTTCTCCCAATCAGCCATCTCCAGGTTTATCAAACCTTACAACGGTCGCTCCGAGTTAGTCAACTCTTTACCACGAGTAAATTCTGTAAAAGACTTTACGAGTCTTTTGCTTAAAAGGAGAAACCATTGCAACAACAACGAGGGAGATGAAGACACACCACAAAAGAAGAAAGAGAAGGACGAGGACGAGAGCAACGAGGAGAACAGAGAGACGAAGAAGAAGGCAAACACCCTACCGACCAGTCAGGTGAGATTGGTTCGAAGCTGCTCTGGCTTTTTCGAACAATTGACACACAATGCGCCTAGTTTTGCAGGCTTGGCAGGTACGCAACACAAAAGAAAAACAAAACAAATAAAGCACGACACAACATTCCAAACAAACAAAAAAAACCACACGCAACAAAACATTTTACAGCAAAAGATAAACTTACATTTTGCCTTCTTTGTAATATTCAGAGCCGCTAACTCCACGCGGGGCAAAACCACCATCCGCCTCTCGGGAGTTGTTGCCTATTCCTGAGTGATGATTCTAATAAGGGAGAGCAAGTCTTGGTGTAAGGAAGAATGCCCTGGCTTGCTGCTGTTTGTGCTTTAAGTGTTGTGGCTTTGTTTTTCTGTTTCTATCAATGAATGCTGGTTGCCATTTCATTTTCATTATCTCTTATCTCCAAGAAACTGCGTTGTCCTCAACTCCACAAGCCATTCATTCAACACCGTCTCTTCTGTACACACCGGCAACTCTCTCCACCTCCACTTTCTTTCTTCTTCATCCCCTGCTTCTTTCATTCTCTCCTCCACTTCCTCATCATCGCGTTGCTTTTGCTCTTCTTCTTGTCCTTTTCGTTTTCCTTCTTCTTGTGCGATGAACGCCTGGATCCGTTGCACTCTCTCTTCCACTCTCTCCACGACCGAACGAGGCTCCACCTCCTCCTGCCGAATGCGAACGAGCTCCTCCCTCTTCCGACTGCCCTCCCGCAGCCACACCTTGGGCCGTTTGCCCTTGAGCAGACGCTCCGCCTCCCAAAGCAAGCGCAGCGTGTGATAGATGCGCTTGCCTTTGAGGCGCTTCTTGCGCTTGGCCTGTTTGATCTGACTTTTGATGTAGTCCAAGTAACCGATGATCGCCCTTTTTTTTGAAAAAAAAAAAAGAATGAGCAAAACAGCCTTTCTTTGTCAGTTCAAGAAAAAAAAGCGTACTTTTGCGTTAAGAGGCTCTGTTGAAAGGTCTCATCCAAAAAGATCTGCCGCCACTCGCTCCCCTCGTCGAACTCGATGGTGCCCAAGCGCAGCATTTCCGCCACGTTGGCGAACACGATCTCCATCATGAACGGATTGCCCGCAAGCAACAGCTGGCAGAACCTCTTGGCCTCGTAGAGGGTGATGTCGGGCTCGGGCTCGCCGGGGAGGTGGTTGAGGCAGTCCGCCGGCGGGCCGTTCAGGGAGAGCAGCTCCTCGCTGGGGGCCAGGAAGACGCCCATGTAGTCGTAGTCGCTGCCCTCGTGGGCGAGGTTGTAGGCTTGGCTGCCCATGACCATGGCCATGAGCACGCGGCCGCGTGCGTTGCGGCGGTCCAAGTAGAGGCGCGCTTGACGGAGCGGCTTCTCCTCCTCTTTCATTTCCTTCTTTTCTTCGTCGTTAGAGATAACTGCAGCAATGTAGCACCATTTGACCAGTTATTCTGCACAATTCGTCCTAAATTTGATCGATCTGAGGCAAATGGAGCACGCTTTGACCAGAACGATTGCGCATTTCGTGACCATGAAAGATCTAAAATAGATCGATCATTTGTTTGCCAATGGAAAATCAAACAAGTAAAAATAAAACGGAGCAAGGCGTCGTTTGAGCAAGATGTCGGGAGACGAGAACGCGGTGGACATTGCGCTCACGTTGGAGGGCGTTTGTTACGTGGGAGAACCCTGGTGTGCCACCACAGCGCAGGCCGAGCGCTTGTTGACCGAAATTCAACACAGGAACTTCGTCTTCACCAAACCGATCGAAAGCGTCATCTGCGTGGAGACGGAGAGCGGCAAGAAGTTCACCCTGATCCGCAAAGAGGAATAGAGCGCACCACTTTGTTTGTGTGTCATTGTACCTTTCACCCCCAACTCTACTCGATGTTAGTTGAATATATTACTGTTTCGCTTCTTGTTCGTTTCGCTTCACTCCGTTTATTGCCTTTTCTTGTTGATGAAGTTTTTCTGGTGTTGTTGTTGCTTTTGTTGTCTGAGCCGCAACCAACGCAACACGCTCGTTCTCAATCCCCGATGATCAAACGCCACGCCAACCACCAACACCATTACCACCTGAAGCAACAGAATGACTCCTAACCACTTGTTCCGAAAGACCATATGATTAAAGTCGAGGCGAGAGCACATGCGAAGGAGATAGAGCCCATGTAAGAGTTGCAGCATCAACACCAACACATGACTCCAATCGCAAAGCTGATGCAGTCGATCCGGAAGAAAACGAAAGAAACTTCGTTTTGATGAAGAAGAGGAAGAAGGAACCAAAATGTGAAGAAGGTAGGTGAAGTAGAGAAGAGAGTCGATGCAGGAGCGAAGAAAGGTCCATGGGATGGCTTGCCCGTTGGGCGCGTACATCACGATGATCCACCAGAGAGTAAAGTCGGAGATGTGGAAGAAGAGATGCGGTATGTCCTTGTGATGGTCTGCTTTCCACATGATCACAATGTACTGGTTTGAAAAGAAGAAGAAGAAGAACAAGAAGAAGAACAAGAAGAACAAGAAGAACGAGAAGAAGAGGATGAAGAATCAGCAGAATAAGTGAGAAAGTGAGAATACGAGAAACGCAGAGAAGACAACAAGAGAAGAGAAGGCAATAATAACAGCAAAGGTGCAACGAAAGATAAAGCAAAGAGAAACAAAAATAAAGGGTCAGGAAACTATTATACCGAGTCACCAACAGCGGCCAAGGCCTTCGCCAAGAGAAAGAGCCACAGGAGCTGCGCAATAGCCGTCCCGGTTTCATCATAAAACACCTCCGAGCAGGAGCTAGCATGCTCCCTGAACCTCGCCAGCGACAACGTCCAGGCGACATAGCCATGAAGCAGGACCATGGCGAGGTTGTGGAACAGCGCGAATGCCGTGAGCTCTCGGAAGCGAACGACGGACTTGTTCCGCATGAAAGCCTTGCCCAAAAGATAGAGCAGAACGTAAATGAGGCAAACGGCCAACGGAAGATAGGGGCTGCTCATCATAGGCCATGTCTTGACTCTCAAGTCTTTTTTGAATAAAGTTGGAACAACAGTGGAAGTAAGAACAGGAAGGAAGAAAAAAGAGAATAGAAAAAAAGAGAAGTTAACCGGACCGGCCATGCGAGAGAGCCATTCATAGGTGGAAGCGTAGCTGTTGTCGTTGAAGCTGAAGGAGGTGGAAGAGACTACCGGCTCGGGGGCTTGTTGAACGAGCTCCTCCACGGGTTGACCGCCAAACACACGACCTCTCAGCCACTCCATTGTTGTTGTTCGCTTCTCCTGTTGTTTTTGTTTTTATTATGGTCACTAGTGCATTACACCCGCACACGTCACACTTGCCCAAATTCAACAAAACTCACGTCAGTTCAATCTCCCGATATCCTAATTAAACATGCCACGTCAACAATGTCATATTTTGGAAAATTCTCCGTCATCAACACTACACGAAGGTTGCTCAATTTGTGGTCTGTTTAAATCGCGTCGACTTGAAAACACGAAGCCCACAAACAAAAGAAAGGAAAGAGAGCAACAACGAAGGAAGGAAATGGCGAGCAAGCAGCAACAGCTGCGTGACGCGGTCAAGGCCGCGCGCGAGGCCATCGACAACAAGGAATGGCGAGAGGCCATGAAGCAGTGCAAGACCGCACTGGCGCTGGACCCCAGCAACTACAACGCCTGTATCTTCGTGGGCGTGGCCGCCACTGAATTGGGGCAAGACGCCAGGTCCGAACAGGCCTACAGAAAGGCCATCGAGGTCGATGCGACCAAACTACTAGCGTGGCAGGTTTGGCGTGCCGTTTGTTGGTTGATCTTCTTCTTTTTCTCACTGAATACATTCAAAAAAAAAAGGGATTGGTAAAGTTATATGCAAAGCTTGCACAGTGGGATAAACTTGCTGAAGTTTATGAAGAGCTGTTGAAAAGCTTTTATGGGTATCATCTCAGGCCCTATTCTTTTGCGCCTTGTTTCTGTTCTTGTTCTTCTTGTTCTTGTTCTTGTTCTTCTTCTTCTTCTTCTTCTTCTTCTTCTTCTTCTTCTTCTTCTTCTTCTTCTTCTTCTTCTTCTTCTTCTTCTTCTTCTTCTTCCTTTCTTGTTCTTGTTCTTGTTCTTGTTCTTGTTCTTGTTCTTGTTCTTGTTCTTGTTCTTGTTCTTGTTCTTCTTTTCTTCTTCTTTTTCTTCTTCTTCTTCTTCTTCTTCTTTCTTCTTCTTCTTTCTTCTTCTTCTTCTTCTTCTTCTTCTTCTTCTTCTTCTTCTTCTTCTTCTTCTTCTGCTT
Organism: Balamuthia mandrillaris; assembly: GCA_031835245.1. Classification (NCBI taxonomy): domain Eukaryota; phylum Discosea; order Longamoebia; family Balamuthiidae; genus Balamuthia; species Balamuthia mandrillaris. The sequence continues at coordinate 84,683 of JAVKOQ010000095.1, read as the reverse complement.
CTTCTTTTTCTTCTTTACTTGTTTCTTTTCTAATGTGTGAGGATATAAAGAGAAGACAAGCCAAAACGAAGAGAAGAGACTATCATCAAGTTGGCGCAGACTTTCATGAAAGCAAACGATGCCAACAAAGCGCTCGAGCGATGGAAAGAAGTCCTGCAACTGGATGTTGAACACGAGAGAAAGCTGGAGGCGTGGAAGGCCATCGCCCAGCTGCTAGAACAACGACTTGGGGCGTCAAACAAAGGAGAAAGAGATGAAGCAACCCGCGAAGAGGTAATAAGAGCTTTCTCCTCTCTCTTCTCCTCTCTTTTCTTTCTCATTTGTTTTTGTTTTCTTCAGTTGGAAAATGTCTATCAGAGCATAATGCAGATGAACATACCCAATACAGCTGAATACTGGCGAAAACACGTGGAAGGACTACAGCGCGCGGTACAGGCTACCGAGCAGGAAAAGAAGATCGCGTTGCGCAGTCAGATTGTGCAAAAGTGTAGAGAGATGTGGAGCAATCAACCCACGGACCATTTTTCCTTAGAGAACCTTCTACTAGCCTCTGAAGAGGATGACACAGGTCCGATCTCTATTCTTCCCTTCTTTTCTTTTACATTCTCTCATACGTTGTGAATATCCAGAAGTTAGCAAAGAGGAAGCAGCAAAGTTAAGCAAATGCTTAACCCACAGCTTTCCTTACCATCCCATTAGTTGGCTATGCTTTGCCCGTTTACTCGTGGAGCGTTCTTCTTCCGTTGCTGCCACTCATCATCGCACCCAACTTGCTTTGGAGCGAGAACGAAAGGCACAAGCATTAGAAGATGCCATTGAACTCTGCGAAGCTGCTCTTCGTCTTTTTACTGACGATATTAGCGGATGGCTCTTCCTAGCTGATCTATACCAACGAAAGGCTCACCATCAAAGAACTTTGCAATGTGTGGAAGAAGGCTTCAAAGTCATTCAACGGAGAGAGAAAGAGAGCGGAGCCACGTTCCGCAGATTAGAGCTGGAACTGAGACTGATCTCAGCGGTGGCGTTGCAGCGATCTGGCAAAGGTCCGGAAGCGAAAGCGGCTTATAAGGATATCTTGGCTCAAAAGCCTACTTCCATTGTTTCTCTGATGGTTTTTCTTTCTTCTTGTTTATTGCTATCTTTCTCCTAGTTATTTCTTTTCCTTATCTTTCTCTGCATTGTTGTTTCTCACACAATTACTATGTGAACAGGGCTTAGCCAAAATCGCAACGGAAGAGGAGCAATGGCACGAAGCTGCTCAGTATTATGAGCTCGTTATTGAGCAAGAACCAACTAACGCGGATGCCCTCTTCCAATTAGGATTGCTTTTTTACAACCAGCAAAAGTATCATGCCTCCGCGAAACGTTTGCTGCTCGCCATCGAAGCAAACAATCGAGAACCCATGTATCGTTTTTGGTTGGGAAGGGCTTATTGGGAAATTGGAGGTCTCTCTCTCTCTCTCTCTCTCTCTCTCTATCTATCTATCTCTCCCTTCCTTCCTTCCTTTCGTCTTATACTTAACTCATAACAAACACAGGAGAACATCGCGCCAACAAAGAATACGCCAAGTATCAATTCATGCATGGTGCAAAGTTAAACCCCAACTTTGCAGGAAACTTTGTTTACCTCGGAAAATACTACCAAGAAGTGGAGAAGGATGAGCTCAGCGCCAAACGGTGCTACCAAAAAGCACTCAATCTGAATCCAACTGAACGAGAGGCCGGCATCGCTCTCAGCCAACTCTATGAGAGTTCCAACAACGAGAGAGAATACTCCCTGGCCGTTCGTTTGTGGTTGGAAGTGACCTCTCATAGCACCCGTGCTGATTGGGCTTGGAGAAAGCTAGGCATGCACCAGTTGCGCAAAGGAAGGTACGAGGAGGCCGCTCGCAGCTTGCAGAACGTCCTTCGGTTGAACAACAACGAAGCAGAGGATGATGTATGTTGGAAAGCTCTGGGAGACGCTTACATACGACAAGGCAAATATATGGCGGCGCTGAAAGCGTTCTCGAAGGCAGTAGAGTTGAGACCTTCTGCGGTTACTTATCGCTACGCCATTGCAGAAACAAAACTAACGTTGGGGATGACAGAGGAAGCCATTCAACAGTTCAAGAGCATCATGCAAGATTGTCACCCATCGATGAAAGAGGAAGAAGGGACAGAAGAACCGGCAGAAGAGAGGAGGAACAAAGAGGAACAGAGAATGGTATATTTGTCGGTGATGAAAGGAATGGCGGAGACGTTGTTGTTGATGAGCAAGGAAAAGCAGAGAGAAGGCTTTTGGGCTATTGCTGCCAATTACTTAACACAAGCACGTCAAACTCTTCATACTTGTTTGAACTTGCGCCAAGATCTGCTTTGTATTTGGAAGTTATTGGGTTTGTATTTCTTCTTTCGGTTTATTTTTGTCGTTGGTTTTAAGTTACTAAAGGGATGACGACTCCCAACAATAGGTGATGCCTATTCACAAACTCATCACCTCCCACTATATCCCGCCAGCGATAGCAAAAACGATAGTGATGATGGAGAGATGGTAGATGACGACACAACTTGTAAATGGCAAGAATGGACTTCAAACAATGTAAGACAAGCACAACTCAAACGATTGGGCATGCTTCAAAAAGGACATGAAGCCTATGAAAAAGCGTTGTCCCTTTCTCCTGCGTCATCGCACACCGGCAAACCTGTTACCTCCAATGCAACTGTTGCTGCACTTCATCACGATTTGGCTGTAAACCTCTACTATCAATCCAATTGGACAAGCGGAATACTTGCTTCTGCTAAAAAGACAGAACTAGAGACTACTGCGTCAGAATTATTGAAAAGAAGCGTGGAACAAATGAAACAAGCGGTTCGCATAAATCCAGACAGCCCTACCTATTGGAAAGCGCTTGGCACCATTCTGGAATCGTCTGATCTTCCCTTGAGTCAGCATGCCTTCATCCAAGCTCTGCAACTTAACGAGAATGTATGCCATTTTTCTCTTTGCTCGTTCTCTTTCTGCTCTTCTTCCCTTCTCTTTTCTCATTTATAACAAAAAAAAAAAAAAACACACACACAACCAAACAAAGGACGCAGAAGCATGGAGTCATCTGGCGATGTTGTACTTGGCGAACGGCCACTTAGATCTTGCAGACAAGGCATTCACCACAGCACAATCCAAGAATCCGGACATAGCTGCTACTTGGTTTGGACATGGTCTTCTTTCTTTGCAACACTATCAGGAGCAACGTAGGAAAGAGTTGAAAGGAGACCCAGCCGCTCATCCTCTCCATGCCTCTTCTGCTTCATTTTTGGATGCCGCTGTTTCTTCCTTTGCTGAGGCCAGAAATCTGCCTGATAATACTGTACGTTACTATACTCTCCCTCTCCCCTCTCGCTCTCATTTTCGCTTACTATTCTTATCATAACTTTCCACCACACAAAAGGCTTCAACAGAGTTAGCGATGGGTTACACTTGCTTCCTTCTTGGAAACTTCAACGAGGCTCGTGTTGCGCTTCAACGATACGTCCAATGTTCTCCTTTGAGCTCAGCAGGGGCTTGGAACATTCTTGGGATTGTTCAAGAGCGCCTTAACCTGTTCTCTCAGGCCCACCAAAGCTATTCTAGAGCTTTGCAGCTATTGCAAATCTTCGGGAAAGACAGAGGACAAGTGTCCTTTGGCTCTTCTTCTGATGGGGTCTCAAATCTTCAGCGCTCCATTTCGTTCTCTATTCCTTCCTTTTATTCTGCTAGCATCAGCGAAAAGACGGTACCTGAAATGGAAGTTGCTGTGGCGTGGAATATGGCCCGCATTCTTCGAAAGTGAGTACTCATTTTTTTTATTATTGTCTTCTTTTTGTTTGTTTGTATCCTTGTTCACTAATTTTTTTTCAACATAATCAAGACTTGGTCGACTGGAAGAAAGTTGCAACTTGTACGAGAAGCAAGTGGCAACTCTGCAGAAATCAGCCCCCAACTCTTTAGACTTTTGTAAGTTGCAGAGGGAAATGGGCGCTGTCTACTTTGCAAAAGGACAGTTGGAAGCGAGCCAACAATGTTACGAAGATGTGCTGAACACTCTTCAGCAGTTACAGCAATCTTCTTCAGCTGCAGCAGAGAAGATGCACAAAAAGACACTTTTACTTCTGTCTCAAATAAGTTACTACCGCCACAATATCGACGCTGCCAAACAATACATTATTCAATGGTACCATTATTTCTTCTTTCCTCTTTTCGCTTCTCCTTGTCTCTACTCTTCCTCCTCTTCTCTCATCACGCTGAAAATCTTACTATTTTTTTTTTCAAAGTCTCCAACGCGACAAAGACTATGCATTAGGATGGAAACAAATGAGCGCACTGGGACTTGTCATACAGGACTATGCTGCCGCTGAAAAGGCTCTTCATAGGCTTGTTCAAGTGGAGGGACCGACTGCAGAAAGCTATCATATGTTGGCTGCCATCGCGGTACAACAAGGAAAGCGAGCAGAGGCCAAAAGACATATGTGCAAAGCGATTCATCTTTATCCAGGCGACGATCAAGTGTGGAATGCATTTGGAGAGTTCGTGCTGAGGGATTGTCCTTCTGGCGAACTTACTTCTGAGGATGTCTATGCCCTTGCCCTCAATTATAGCAACCTTAATCAAGCATTAGGGTCTCAACAGGTCTCTTTCCTTTCACTTTCTTTATTTCTTCATTAGTTTAGTTTGCCTTTATTATTGACAAATGTTTTTGAACAACAACTAGGCCACAAAACAACGAAAAGAATTGTTGGCTTTATCTCTATTATTTTATGGAAGAGGACCTCTCATTGCCCCCAACGCAACCGGCAACGTGATCACTGGCGAACGCAGAGAGAGCACCTCGCTTCACGCGATGGCCGCCCTCAAAGAAGCTCTCTGCGCTCTTCAAAGCCAGGTCGTCATGAATCCTAGCTTTGAGCAAAACAGTGAAGGATGGTACCTCTTAGCTTTGGCAGCCTACTCTCAAGCTGCTCTCTCCGAAAAAGAAGATCGATGGAATGCTGCGTGTCGTCTTCTTCAACAAGTCATAGACCAGTTTTGTCAACAACAAAAGAAAGGAGAAGTCAATGACGGCGATTATCGTTTGGAGACATTGCAATTATCTCTCTGTGACGGTTTGTTGCATCGACGACAAAGAGAGTACAAAGAAAAGGGATTGAAGATGGCCCGAGAGCTCGTTGAAAGATTTGAAAACAACAAGAAGAATGACAATGTCGCTATCGGAGTGATGACCTATCGACAACTCGCCAGAGCTCTTCTGTGTGACAACAAGGCTAAAGAAAATAGTATAGAGGAAGCTCTTCAAGCCTACAAGCAAGCCATCCGATTCTATCAACGCTTCTATCGACTTCCGTCTTCTTCATCACCGTCAGAGAAAGAAATGGAGACAGAGGCAGCGAATGATGCGGATGAAGCTTTGCTGCTTGTATTAACGGAAATGAGTCATCTTTATGCTCATTCCGGGTCAAGCAAAGCGGCAGAAGCGTGTCTCATTCAGTGCTTCGAAGTCACCGGAAGAATTTCTCAACAAAACAGCTCAACACAACGGCAGCACGACTTTGTCAATCTCTTGCGGTTGAGTAAGTTATACTACGAGTCGGAGATGTTGAAGGAAGCGCAGGTGCAAGCGTTTCGTGCGGTAAAGACTCAGGACAAGCAACCTATTGCTTTGTTGCTTCAAGGTTATAATCTTGCTTCTCTTCCTTGCTGTTATCATTTAGCTTTTTTTTCATTCCTCTTGTGTGTTATTTCCTTATCTGCATTTATTTAACGTGGTGATATTGCAGGAATTATTTATTACTATGCTCGCGATTTTAAGAAAGCCAAAATTAGTCTCACGAAAACATTACGTTACAACCATCCCAACCTCGCAGCTGTCCTTCACCCAAAGGCCAAACAACAACAACAACAACCACAAGAAAAAGATCAAAAGGCATCTCCGGCACCTTCTACCGCCACAACACCAACAGCTCAACAAAAGAAAAAAGCTGCAGAAACACAAAAAGAGAAAGAGAAAGAGAAAGAGAAGGAGAAAGACGACGAAGCACCTCCACCAAAGAAACACAAAGAATACGAGCTTAAACTGGTCAACTATTTCCTTGCGCAAACTGCAAAAGAGCTGAAAGACTACGCTTCTTGGGAAAGCGACATCCTTTACGAACTGGTACTCTTTCAGTCCTCTTCCTCTTCCTTCTCTCTCTCCTCTAGCTTTTTTTTGTTTACTCTCTACATGCTTACTGCTCTTTGCCCCATCTATTTTAAATGACGTTGTTTTTTCTTTTAGGATGTGAATGGAACGTTTTCAGAAGGATACAGCAGTTTAGGTCAATTGGCACGTTTAGGAAAAGCAACCACACAGGCACGTCGTTTGATGGCTGCTGCCGCTCATATAGACCCCACGCAAGAGCATTACTGGCAACAACTCCAACAAATGATGGCGACGGCAACGATAAAGAAAAAACCACCAACAACTTCAACTCCAGCAGCGAAAACGGCAACAACGAAACCACAGAAGAGTGCTGCTCAAAACAAAAAGAAGTGAAGTGGGTTATTCCCTATTTAAATAGCAATGAAGTACATGGTTGTTTTACACACAATTGATATCAGGAGATGTTTGTTGGAGATGCGGCCGAAGAAGCGAGTCAGAGGAAGGAAGCGGTTTTGGGATGTGAAAAGTGAATGAGGAATGTGAAGAAGCAGGCGTCCGTTGTTGGGAATGAGCGTCCGTTGGGTTGAGAATGTTTTTGAGCGAGGCAGTAGGGTCGGTGCTTTCAGCAGAAGAAGCGCAAGAGAATGGATGAGAAGAAGGAAGCGGAGAAGAACATCCAGAAGGAGAGTGAGGAGCAGTTCTTGCATCATCCTCGCAGGACGAACAAGCTTCTGCATCCGTTCTATTCTGCTCACCTTCGTGACTCCGCTTCTGAGAGAACATCTCCATCATAAACTCTGCCAATAGCCTGCGGTCTTTTCCTTCACCAAAGGAGAAAGTGTGCGATGCAGAAGAAGAAGAGCAGGCGGGAGAACTTTGTTGTTGTGAAATGTAAGAAAGAAGAAAAGACTGTTGCTGCCGCAACTGCTCCACCTCGGAACGCAAGGCGAAGGTGTCTCGCCGGAAACCAGCAACGAGGTCCGCTATGTTTCTTTTCGTTTCCTCCGAGTGCTCACGCAACATCAGAGTGAAGGACCAAAGCAAATGATTCCTCTCTTCCAGCATTCGTTGTTCGTAGTAGTGCGGATAGAACAAAGGGTTGTTTTGAAGTTGTGTGGTGTCTCTGCCTTCTATATTTTGTTGAAAGTAACAGAACCACATCAGGATAACTGAAACTCATACGCCTCTTAATAAAAGAACGAACCTTTGGAGGAAATCCTCGATGCTGAGCATTGCATTCTTTTTTCAGATGGCTTTGCCCTCTTCCGTGGCCGCTGTTTGTTGTGTAGCTGTGCCTCTTCTGGCTCTCGTTTTTTTGGAGCTTCGTCTTGTTTCTCCACTGTTGTCTCCTTGTCTTCCGGTTGGGTTTCATCACCCTCCTCGTACTCTTCTCCTGCTTGTTGTTCCTCATTCTCGCAAGAAGCAGACAAAGGTGAAGAGGTTGCCGATGAACATGCTCCAAAAGGAAAGAAAGGGGACAGGGAAGAGACCGAAGGCAGCCACTGACGGTGTTGGTTGGAAGAAGGAGACGAAGGTGTGGAACAGGTTGAGGACGTGACCGGAAACGTGGGAGCAGCGGCAAAGTGGGTGGAGGGACCCAGTTTGATAGAGGGTTTCCGGCCCCGCTTTTTCACCTCCGCGTCCCGACACGTTTCCGACTTTCCAACGGTGATGCAACGGCGACATGGGCGGCCTGCCATTTACGTTTAAAATAAAAAAAACATTTAATAACCCATAAAACCCAAGAAAGAATGAAGGGATAACAAACCACTATCACAAGCCGCATGGGCTTGTCTACAGTTGGAACAGGAAACCATTTTTTTGTTTGTTATGGACCAGTTGTGTGTGGCTTTACGTTTGGTGCAACCTGGGTTACTCCCGTGTTACAAAAACGAGAGAGAGAGAGAGAGAGAGAGAGAGAAGCAGTGTTGTTGGTCGTTAACACCGAAACCGATGCAACAACAATAAAGTCAAATCTGCGAAAAGGGAACAGTTCTCTCGCCGCATATGATGCTTTTTAATACCCCTTCCGGCGGGCCCGCTCATTGGCCCTTCGGAGTTTAGCTTTCCTTTTAAGCGCGTACAATTCTCCCATTGGTCCGCCTCTTCGGAAGATTCGTAAATTAGGTAATATTCCTCGATAATAACCCCTCGTTAAAGGAAAATCGCCGAGAGAGGAGGCTGCCCACGATACAAGCACGCATTGGAACATTCGGTCTCGCTGTATTTCTCTTTTTTTCACTCTCCTCACCGCACTACAGAGATACCTTTGGGTCTCTTCTCTAAAAAAAGAGAGAGAGAGAGAGAGAGAGAGAGAGCAACATACTCATACTTGTGTTGGGCGCATGTAAATAGGTACATGGCAGCTGTGAGGCCCTTTTAATTTAGTGGAGAGCTCGGAGAAAGAGAGAGAGAGAGAGAAAGAGAGAGAGAGAGAGAGAGAGAGAGGACACTCGTCGGCTCAGTAGTTCTCATGGCCGGCCGCTCCCAGCGGGGACTTGCCATCGTAGACAAGGCCGAGGTGGAGGATGCGGGAGCCGGCGCTGGCCACAGGGTTGGAGCTTCGTCCGATGACCACGCCGTCGTGCTCCGCAAAGTAGGTCTCGATGTAGTTGCCAAAGATGTTCTTGAGGCGGGCCACTAGGTCCCCCTTCTTGACCAGCATGTTGACGCCGGGGTAGACCTCCAGGAGGCCGCCCCCTTTGGTGTACATCCAGTAGCCGTGGTTGCATATCGTTGGCCGTCTGCAGGTCTCTTGTTTATGCTGTTTTTTTTTTTTTGTTTTGTGGGTAAAAGCACAAGAGAGAGAGGAGTAACCTCGATGCTGAACATGTTGTAATAGTCCATGACGTTCATGATACCGGCGGTGGACCATTGCACCAACTTATCTTGGAGCTGCTGTGGGTTTCCGATTTCAACGGTAATGGCTTTGATGCCCAAAGCTGATGCTGCTCCTCTTAACGTTCCTATTGTTGTTTTCATTGTTAAAACGATAAGAAAAAGAGGAACAAAAAAGCTCTCAGAGAGAGCACTAAAGAAAAAAGAAGGAATGAAGGCAAGAAGAAGCAACTAACCAGAATGACCACCATCATGAAGGACAATCTGAGGTCCCTGCAACAAAGCCATATGCTTGCTGTCCTCATCATTCAAGTCCGCTCTGACATAGTAAGAGTTGATGCGGCCAAAGCTGGCGGTGTGCAAGTCTATCAGATGCGTGAAGTTGGGCTTGACGATCTTCTCCATGAAGTTGGCGCAGAAGATATCGGAGGGAAGTCCATTCTTGTTGCCGGGGAAGCGGCGGTTGAGATCCACTCCATCCATGAAGGTCCTGGTGCAGTTGAGATAGCCCGTTATGTTGACGCAGGGTACGCCAACCACTGTACCTTTCAATACATTCACATCGATTGCTGAAATGACCCTGTGGTTTTTTTTTGGGTTAGAAAGCTAGAGAAGAAGAAGAAGAAGAAGAAGAAGAAGAAGAAGAAGAAGAAGAAGAAGAAGAAGAAGAAGAAGAAGAAGAACAAGAAGAAGAAGAAGAAGAAGAAGAAGAAGAAGAAGAACAAGAAGAAGAAGAAGAAGAAGACGACGAACAAGAAGAAGAAGAAGAAGAAGAAGAACAAGAAGAAGAAGCAAGAAGAACAAGAAGAAGAGAGAAGAGAAAAGGAGAAACCTGTGAATACAAGGTACACCGTTAAGTTCGTTGCCGTGAACAGCGGCAGTGACACCGAGCACAGGTCCTTCCTCTCGTCCCCGGGCGACCAATACTGGTACTCTAACCCAATCACTCAACCCAGAACGGAACTTTGTTTTGATGTTTAAAGTTAGAAGCAAAAGGAAGAAAGAGAAAAAAACAAGAAATAAGGGTTTAATGATAATACCATATTGATCCATGCTGAACGGACTTCACCTATACGCAAACAATGAAGAGAACAAAATAGAGGGAGGAGGAGAGAGAAAGAGAGATTTTTAGCTTTTACGTTACAAAACAGAAAAAAATAGAAACGATATCGTCTTAAACGAACCTTTAGGAAAGTCGCGAATGTCGAGACTGTCCTTGGTTTCAGCAGGGGGAGCCTCGCTCTCCGCTCGGAAACGGCTTCTCAGACTGGGTGGCACGTATCTCTGCGCCGGCCCCGCCTGCTCAAACACGACCGAGTTTGCTCTCATCATCTTCCTCATATTGGTTAGACTTTTCTGCTGATGCTGAACTGGAGGAGAGAGTGCTTGCGAAGAAGAAGCTGCTTCCTCCTCGCCAAGACTCCAAATCTTCCACAGAGCGGACATGTCATAGGTTAGACTAATGTTGGGGAGAGAGGTTACTCGGTCCACTTCCTCGTGCGTTCGCGGGGTCTCTTCGCCATTTCCTATCGAAGCGACTTGAATAACCACCAACCTATTCGTTGTTTGGTGTAAGAAAGCACAAAGCACAAAGTTTTGAAAGTAAAAAAAAAAAAGAATGCATGATACGAACGTGGCGTTAACTCTTTCTTTCTGTTTTTCTTCTGGTTGCTGTTGCTCCTTTTCTTTAGCTTCTTCTCCTCCTTTTCCTTCTTCTTCGCTCGGTGTATAAGGCTCAAAGAAAATAGGGAAGCTATCTTCCTCCTCCAACACGCTCAACTCCAAAGTGTGGCCCTCATGTAAGAGTACGGTGTGTCCCGTTTTTGTGCCGATGTGCACCAATGCGCTGCTTTGAGTGCAATAAATGTAGTTCGAGCTCTGACAATCTCTGTAGGAAAAAAATGAGAAGATGAGATCAAAGCAGGAGAAGAAAAGCAAGACGAAAGAAGAGAGTACAATGTAATGGAGGTGTCGCCATCGGGTGTGACGTTCAAGACGTGAACGTCAGCTTTGGCTTTGTCTCTGCGACAAATGATGTGTAAGTCGGTGGCTTCGCTCTTGACCAGCTCTTCTGTTTGCCATTCTCCCTTGAAACTATCGAAAAAGTGAGGCAGAGACAACATACATAAAAAAAGTTGGGCAAGAGAGAACGAGAAAAGAGAAAGGAATTATTAACACAGAACGAGAGAGAGAGAGAGAGAGAGAAAAGCACATAAGCAGATACCGAGAGCGAAGCGAGAGGAGAGTGAACAGAGAACAAACCTGTACGGCTCCAAAGGAGCAACCGAAGTGACCTTTGCAGACAAATTGTGCTTGAGCAGCAAATTGTCTCCCTTCAACCGCACAGAGGTTCGGTCATAGCCAGGAAACACCGAGAAGGAGGTGGAGTACTTTACGGTGGAAGTACTAATACGAAAGATGAACTGGGAGCTGCTAAAGTCGGTGTGAGGGGGCAGAATAACCAGCTCTGAGGACTTGCCCAGGCCGTTCTTCCAGGCCATCTCTCGATACTCTGTCAACACGCGTACCGTTGGCATGGTTCTTTATGTTTGTTTTTCTGCTGGAATGTTGAATGAATAACAAAGGCAAGAAAGAAGAGAAACAAGAAGCAGAAGAAGAACAAGAACAAGAACAAGAACAAGAACAAGAAGAAGAACAAGAAGAAGAAGAAGAACAAGAACAAGAACAAGAACAAGAACAAGAACAAGAACAAGAACAAGAACAAGAACAAGAACAAGAACAAGAACAAGAACAAGAACAAGAACAAGAACAAGAACAAGAACAAGAACAAGAACAAGAAGCACAAGAAGAAGAACAAGAAGAAGAAGAAGAAGAACAAGAACAAGGAGAAGAAGAACAAGAACAAGCAGCAGAGGAGAAAGAAAAAGAGGACAAAGTTTTTGTTTGTCAAACTTTTCACAAACCAAAACAAAAAAAACGAAAAGCAGCCGCAAAGATAAAAGAACGAGACGTCGTACTCCTAAGGACGAAGGTTGCAATGGGGAGGAGTGGCAGCAGCGTTCTGCGAGCACCGTTTTGTCGGTTGTGTCAACGCGGTGGCGGTGGTGGTGGTGGGTTGCAGCGAAACGGACGAAACAGACAAACAACAACAAGTAGTTAGGGTTAAAAAAAAAATAAATGTTCCGTCTGTCGTGCTCTTTTTAAGGTGGCCATCTGCGTTTGTATCCACCTTAAAATGGGTATCCCCTAACAACCTTATTTCGCGTTCCAAAGATGTTTAACATACTTTGCATGTCTGTCATGTCGACAATATTTAAAGACGTGGGTTCGATTCTCGTCAACAACAATTGATTTTTCGGTTAAACTTGTTGTTACATGTTTATTTTAGAACATGAAACGGAAAGGGGCAAGGGTGTCGGCAGCACCGCCGTCGCCTCCGCCTCCGGCCTCAGCAGCAGCAGTGAAGAACTCCTCCTCGGTTTCGCTCTGTAGGGATGTGTAGACGGCGGCACCGGTGCTGGCGGCCTCCACGAAGCTGGTGTTGCCGGTCACTGCCACGTCAAACACGCAGGCTTGGCGGAAGAAAGAGTCTTCGATGTCTTCGCATGCAGCCTTTTGTGGTGTACAAAGTTAGAGAGAAAAAGAGAAAAGAAGAAACGGGGGGTTGCTTACCTCAGCTTCTTGCCTGGCCATCCTCAACTCTCTCTTGGCGAAGCTGGTCACGTCAATACGGTCCTCGAATGGGCATCCAGAGACGCAAGCGCCGGAGCTCTCCGCTGCCAGAGGGGTACGAATGCCAAAGACCAAATAGCCTCCGATCCTTCTCACCTGCACGTGAGTGCTAAGACCGGGCAGGTACAAGTCGGCCTGATCGCCAAAGGAGGTCAGCAAAGCGGCGTGGGCCTTGTCGGAGAGAACCGAAGTGGAGGAAGGGAAAGGGGCGTCGTTGGAGAAAGTGAAGGTCTCGTCGGTACAGTTCTTGGTGATGACCTCGATGGTGGTGGTGCCGGTGGCGCCGGTGGTGGCGTCGATCTCCTCGTTGGTCCAGTAGACCTCCAGCCATTGGTTGAGGAGGAGGGGGTGCCTGCCGAGAGACTTGCAGGTCATGGCGTCGTAGAAGGTCTGGATGTGAGGGTCTCCAAAGGCACCACAGGTGTCGGAGGTGAAGCCGTAGCTGCGGCGGGCGCAGACGTCGCTCACCCAGTCGGGCACGGAGCAGCCGATGCTGGAGAGAGTGGCAGCGGCGCTGGCGATGACGACCTCACCAGTTCCGCCAAAGCAGTTGTTGTTGAAGAAGCAGCCAATAAAGTCCAGGTAAAAGTTGCAGCTGTAACGAAGGAAGAAAAGAGAGGTAAGAATAATAGATTGACGGGAAAAGAGAGAGCAGAGAGGACGTACACCGCGTTAACGTTGGTAAAGTCCATGGGGTCAATATTTTGGTAGATGCTAAGGCATCTGGTGTAGGTATCGATGTCACAAAATTGGGCAGAGGCGGAGGCGAACAAGCAAAGGGCAACAGCCACGCCCAGCCATACGCTGCGGTTGTTCATTGTTACGGTGGATGAAGTGCAGTTGTGAGAGAAAAAAAAGATAGAAATGAACGGAAAGGGATCCAATTCGGGGCCTTTAATCGGCGACCACCGCAATAAACAGGCAATTCATTTAGCACGTTATGGAGTAACCCTGATTGGTCTCTTTGTTTCTTGTACCTTTCTCCTCCATTTCTTATTTCAGGGAAGTTTTAGTTATCCGGGCTAGGTTGCACCTGCAGCAGTACTATCTCCCTGGCTGATCGTCGGCCGATAAGAAAAACGACCCAGGGTAATAATGTACCTCTTTTATCTACAGAAAGTTGCACTGGTAGGAAACGGCACAACTTCCATTTCTTTCTTGCAGTTGTTTTTTCTTGCTTCCGGCTGCAACGGATGAGTGTGTTCAAGGTTTATTCATCGGGAGAAGAGTTCAACTATTACTGCGAGTTCCGCTTTCGTTCTGGTGGTTTCAGCACATCCTTTGCCTCGTCACGTAGCCCCAACGAGAAACACAAACACACAGAAAAAAAAAATACAAAATACAAAAAAAATAAGAGAACAAAAAAAATAAACCTTTAACAACAAGCAAAAACGCAGTCGTTAGGATTCGAGCCGCAGGCGTCACCAGCACTGAAGCTTCTTCCATTTTGGATAACAACTTCCGGAAAATTCACGGACAAGTCATCCAAAAAAGGATCTGATCACCAAATTGGATGCTTATCATCGCCCACTCGGGTTGGTCGAAAGGGCGGAAAACCCTTGAGGCAAGTAACAAAAACAAGGCTTTGGTTGGTTACCGCTTATCGCCGCTTCGTAACGAACCGAAGCGGGTAAAAGAACGAAAAAAATCTTCTCTCTTTTATCCACTTCCGACACTACCATCGGAGGCCTCAAGTCGCTTGTGGCTTGGCTCTTACCTGGTGGCGTCACCGAATAAATAAAGAAAAAATCCAACAAAAAAAACATTTATTTAACGCACTGGCCAACAACCATGTCCACCGGTACGCGGCCTTACCTCCGCTCTATTTGTTCTTTTTCTTGCCTTTTGGACTGACGGTCTCTTCTTTCAACAAATAAAAAATGCACAGAAGAAAGTGAAAACGTAAAGCAACTGTTTGTGGCGGTTGCGGCTGCGCTCGGCATAACGGAAGCGGCGGAGGTAGAGCGCTATGTACAGCAGTGGAGGAAGGACATCGGTTTGGCCTCTCGCACGCTTCCCGCCCTGAATACCTTGGTTTCCAACGAGGAACGCTGGAAACGGATCAACTTGGACGAAGGGGTGAAAGCGTTGTTGGAAGAGGAACTAACGCGTCGGGGCCTCTATGCCTTGGAGAGTAAAAAATGGCTTTCTCTCTTTTTTTTCTATTTTGTTATTTTTCTTATGCATCTTTTTTTGTTCTCTCTCTCTCTCTCTCTCTCTCTCTCTCTCTTCCTTTGGAAAAATGGTGCAGAGCAAAACAAGGAGGCACCTTGGATTGAGACACTTTTCAGTGACGAAGAAACGGTTTGTTCTTGTTGTTCTTCTGCCATTACTTCTACTTGTGCTTGTTCTCGTTCTTGTCCTGCTTCTGCTTGTTGTTCTTCTTGTTCTTCTTCGTTCTGCTTCTTCTCGTTGTTTTTTATTCTTGTTCCTTTTGTTGTTCTGCTTCCTTCTTCACTTATTAACAAGCAAACCAAAGTGGCTACAAGAACCAAAAATAGAATGGGTGGAGGAGATAGAGCAAAGGCTGCGTGGGTACAGAAACGGAACTGTTGTTCCGCACATCGTCCGTCTCTTCGAGGGAAGCGGGCGCCTCTTTGTTCTTCTTCAGTGGGCTATTGAAGCAGAAACAAGACGGAAAGGTATCTTTGTGGCTTCCGAGTTACTTCGCTTCTATCTTCTCTCGTCCTCTTGTCTGCTTCTCTTCTCTGTTTCTGTCTCTTTATCCCTCTTCTGCTTATCTATTCATTGTGGAGGAGGTTAACAAACTGAAACCATAACAGGAAGAGATAACAGAATGTGTTTCAGGGAGGACAACATGGCAACCAGCACCATGGCATACTATCTTCAAACTAAAGGGTTGACGTTTTTGGATGAAGTGCTCCAACCGGTATTGAAACCCTTTTTGGAACAAAGAAAACCTTCCACGGGAAATAAGCATATCGTGAAACTCACCATCAACTTGTTGGAGGCTTTGTGCAACTCCTCTGAAAGCTGGCCTTTGTACACTCTCACCCTCTCTTTCTTCCTCATTTCCCTGTTCTCTTCTCATCACTGTTCTCTGTTTCTCATACGACAGCGTTTGTTCTCTCTCTCTCTCTCTCTCTCTCTCTCTCTCTCTCCCTAACCATCGCTTTGCTCTCCTTTCTGTTCAAGGGACATAAAAATGGTGACTGCGGTTGTCTCCGAGAAACTGAGACCACTGTTCTTGCTTGACGCAAAGGCTCACTTTTCCAGAGTAATCTGCAACCTCTTTTTCTTTCGCTTTATTCTTCCCGCCGTTATCAATCCTGCCACCCTACCATCCTGTGCTAACATTGGTATGCGTTTCATCTCTTCTATGTTTCTCTCTTCTTCGCTTCTCTTCTATTCTCGTATTCTTCGCTTCATCATTTCTTATAAGTGGCTGTGAGCAGAGATATCGGAGGAACACAGCAAAGTCCTGCTGAGGGCAAGCAAAATGATTCAAAACATAGCCAGCGAGGTAGCCAACGCAGCAGACCACAGCAACGATGAGCAACATGATCCCGAAGAAGAGTGGTTCAAAGCGGCGGTGGAACGAACCTCGGGCTTCATAACAGCCCTTATTCCTGTATTCCTTTCACTTCTTCTATTCTCTTTTCCCATTTCATTTCCCATGACTCATTTAGCATTGCTTACATCATGAAAAACAGGTTGAGGTGGAAAAGAAGAGGCTTAGCACCGAGTTTAGGACAGCTGCTCGTCAACCTGCGTTCACTGCTTCTCCCATTAACGCCGATGCTCAACGGGGTGCTCTCCAACGGTTAAAGCTGACCGTGTTGGAGGCAACCAGGAACATTCCAGGCAATGAGGACAAAGCCAACGCCACCACCTGCCGTCATGTGAGAGCGCCAGAGTTCCTGGCCCCTCTCGTGAGAAGCACTGAAGAGAAGGTAGAGGCCTACTTTTCAAAGCTTGCATGTGATGCTCAAACTGGTATTCTTAATCTTTTGTCTTCTTGGTCTTTGCTTCTCTTCTGTACTGATAACTAAAACAATTCAACAAAAGGGATGATTCGAGTTGGAGAAGAGAAGGAAAGATATTTGGCGTTGCGTGCTGAAGCTCTTTCAATAGACTTTTTCTCGACTGTGGTCCAAACGTTGGGCTCACGCAACATAGAAGAAGCGGTGAACTTTGCGGGCAATTTGTTGTTTGACCTTGCTCATGCTCTTGGTCGTGCCGGTACCTCATTCCTCTAACTTATGGCCCTTTCTCCCTTTGCTTTTACTAAACAATGTTATCATTTTTTCTGTGATATAGACGTGAGGAGGTTCCGAAAGATGTCGGTCTATGACGCTCAAGAATGTTATATAGCGGGTCCTATCCACTTTGCTCACTGCGGTTGGGCCTTTGTGGATCTGACCGATAACTTGCCGAGCGCTGCACAGTCCAAGGAAGAGATGGTGCTCTATTACAATCACCCGTTCTCCTTTGAGGCTGACGTTTGGGCAAGAGCTGGTCGCTGCCACCCTCGCAACCCTGGATGTATCATGAACGCTGGATATTCCAGGTTTGGCACTCTCCTCTGTTCCTTATCCAATCTTCTCTTCAAGATGAAGATCTAGGCTCTGTTATTTTCTCCTTTGCCCTCTCTTTCTTAACTCATTTTTGGTTTTAACTGGAACAGTGGATGGGTATCCGAAGTGGTGGGGGTGGACCTCGTCTCGGTAGAGATGCTTTGCAAGGCGAGGGGGGACGATCGCTGCCACTTTGTAATGGCCCACAACAGCACCGTCCAGCGCAGGATCAACGCCTTCATCGCAGAGCGAAGGCAGAAGAAGGACCAATGGTCAGAGAAGCAGCTGAGCAGCATCAAGATTCCAAGCTTCATGGAAAGCCGTTTGTTGGCATCCTCTACCGGCAACGAGACACCGAAACAACAGCAACTCCCGAACCATAATAGTGATAGAAGCAGAAGCGACAGTGATGGAAGAAGCAACTGCTCTGGTCCAAACAACGACGACAAAAAAGGAGGAAGCGAAAAGCGACAGATAGCTGCAGGGTCGCCTTCGTTGTCTCCTCACGTTGCAACAAAACCACGTTCCAACACCCTTTCATCCGCTTCCTCCTCCGAAGAGGCGAACGGAAGTCCTCCGAAAAGGAAACACGGAGGAAACTGGTTCTTGAAAGGAATGAAGAAGATCCTCTCCAACAGGCCTTCGTTATCATCCACCACTTCTAAAGAGGATTTGAAGGAACAGTTCCCCACGAACGAAGCCGAAAAGAACAAGAAGAAGGCCAAAAACAATAACAAAAAGATGAAACAAAACAAGAAGCGCCAGGCAAGGAAAGAAGGTGAAGCAATAGAGAAAAACAATAAGGACTTAACAAACTTTTTGAAGGAAAGATTCAACGGAAGCTTCAAGAGACAACCGCAATACGGACAGGTGACCATCGCCAACACGGATCAACGATGCGTCTTCATTCGTGCTCAGGCTCTTTCCTGTCAGTTCTTTGACCTCATCCAAGAGTTGTTGGGAGACGGCACTGTTGCATCTCTCTTTGCCGCCAATTTTTTGTTCGACCTTGGCAAGTCTGTTGGACGCTCTGGTATGTTTGCTTTGCTCTTGGTTTCCATTCTTCTCCTTCTTTGCTTTTTTCAAAAATTATATCTTTACCATCTGTTCTGATTCCTCTTCCTTTCATTATGTAGACTATATCAGGCTGATAAGCGAATTATCTCCATTCTTCCAAACGAATCCAATTAACGCCGACATTCAATTGACTGCTTTCAAGTTACACTGCGCCCAAATGGGATTCGGCAAGTTTACCGTCTCCTCTTTGATTTTGCCGTCTTTCTCTTCATCTTCCTCTTCATCCACTTCAACGGGCAGCAGCAAGACACCAAAACAAAAGTTGAGCAAGTTTTATGCAATTGTGGAAGTGGAAAACGGATTTGAAGCCAATTCGTGGAAGTCCAAATGGCAAGAAGAAGAGGATAGCAAACACCACAGCGAAGAGGCATCAGACAGCCATCCTAACACGAAGAAGCAACAAGAAAAGATAACGACAAAGAAAAAGAAAAAGGAACGACAATCAGCTGAGCATCTTTCTTCTTCTCGTCACAAAACGACTTGTTTCATGACGAGCGGCTACGTTTGTGGCTGGCTTCAAGGTCTTCGTGTCAAGCATATCAAGCAACAAAAAGAAGAGTTGGAGAATGGAATTGCTGAAAGCAGCAACAGCAGCTCTGAGGATGAGACAGTAGACAAGAAGCGGAGGAGCGTGCTGCGAAAGGCGATCAGCGAGGCTAAGAGGACCCCCTTGTGCGCAGTGGAGGTGAGTTGCGTTGCCTTGGGACAAAAGACCTGCAGCTTCATGGTCCTTGAACAAAAGTACGTTCCGCTCTTCTCTATTTGCTTGCTTATTCTCCCCTTCCTTTTTCACCCTTATTCTGACTTTTAATGATTCTCTGCTTTCAGCCCAACTGTTTGTGATCAAGTCGAAGACTATCTCCAACAGCATCAACGTCAAGGACCTCCATTGACCACAAACTCTTTGGCCATGTTGGATGTCTTGCGCACTCGCTGTAGCATTCCCAAAGAGGACGCAAACAAGGAGAAAGACCTGCCAACAACTCTCCCTTCTTCTTCCTCCTCCACCGATAACATCAGAGGAAGAAGTGGCTCAACAACCAGCAGCGAAGAAGATGGAGGGCAAGCCGCTATCTCGCATGGAGAAGCTGCTTGGTTGGACCACCTCTTTGCTAGCACTTGGGAATGACAGCGGTACGCCAAAAGAAGGGAGGGAAAGCAAGTAAGCAAGAAAGAGAGAGAGAAGAGTTTCCCTTTCATTCAAGTGTAAATGAACAGCGATGCAGTTTTGTTTTTTTTTTGTTTTGTATTGTTTTGGTTTCCCTCAGATGAAAAGAAGGAAGAAAATATCCGGTTTTTTTTTCAAAGAATATAAAGGAGTTCGTGAAGTTTGTTTGTTTTTGGTTTTTGTTTTTCTTATTTTTTATTTTTAATCTGTTGCAAAGCTCGTGTTGAGAAAGAACACCGGAGATCCCTTCTTGCTTTCCTTCTCTTCGGGGGGAGAGTATGTAGAGCCATACGTAATGGATGAACCATCATCCTATCCTAATAAGGTGTTTAATTAATTTAAAATTATTTAAATTAGGGAAAATTGGTGTGTTGTTTTCTCCGTTAAAGGAAACCCGGCAGCAGGGCCGCATCATTGCTACGTGCTGAGGGGTTGAATTTGCCGGGGTGGCCCAAATATGTGGCTTCAGTGTGGGCGTATAGCTGGAATCATCCGGTTTTTGGTTTTGCTGTTCCCAAACCAGAATAAATTTCCCATTGGTCGCTAAGGGACACCCGCCTCCCTCCATCCAGGAGTAACGCGTAAACACCTTTCATTCTCTTTTTTTTTTTCTTGTTTTACTTTTCAAACAAACAGCAAACAAACGTCATAAACCTTGACTGACTCTATCGTATTTCGCTTTTATTTATTTATTTACTTATTTTTTTCGTAGCTGACCGCGCAGAGCGTTGCAGTAATGTCAGCCTCAGGTTGGGCTGTGTTCATTTCTTTTATTTTTTTTTGTTTGTGGTAACACTAACAACAATCTCCGTAATCGAACCACAAAACCATGCAGAAGAAAGCGACAAAGTAAACGCGTTGTTGGTCCGTGTGGCGACTGCGCTTGGCATCACTGCCCCAAAGGAAGTGGACCACTATCTCCGACAATGGAAGCGGGACATCGGGTTAGCGTCCCGCACGATCACCGCTTTGAAAACTTTGGTGGGCAACGAGGACCGCTGGAAGCGAGTCAACCTGGACGAAGGAGTGAAAGCTCTGTTGGAGGAGGAAGTGGAAAAAACAGAAAGTAAGTTTTCCTTGTGTTTCAAACTGGTGAATTATCGAAAATTTTTTCTATTTTTAGGCAATTTTCAAGATAGTTTGACTAATTTCGTGACAATTATCGAATCCATTTCGCAAGGCGAAGAAAACAGCTCCGAAGATGCCTGGATAGACGAGCTCTTCAAAGATGAAGACAAAGTACGAGCTTCTTCTCTCTCGCTGTGTCTCTCTTGGCTTTTTCTCTTCTCTGTTTTAATTTTTAATTTTTTATAAAAAAAAGTGGTTACAAGAGCCAAAGACGGAATGGGTGGAGGAGCTGGAGGAGAGGCTGAGAGGCGCAAGGAGCGGAGCGATGGCCCCCCACATTGTAAGCCTTTTCGAAGGAAGCGGCCGGGCCTCCGTTCTGCTTCGGTGGGCCATCGAAACAGAAGCAAAAGGTCTCTTCTTTTTCGTTTAATCTTATTATTATTTGACTAACACGCTTTTCACCGTTATAGGAAGAGATAACAGGATGTGTTTTAGAGAAGACAACATGCCAACGAGCATCACAACGCATTACCTTCAGTCCAAAGGCATGGCCTACCTGGACCAAGTGCTGCAACCGGTGTTGAAACCGTTTTTGGAACAGCGGAAGCCTTCCACCGGCAACAAACACGTCGTTAAACTCACTGTCAGTTTGTTGGAAGCGTTGTGTGGTTCGGTTGATAAATGGCCGACGTATGTTTTGCGTTCTTTGCTTTCTTCTCTTCTCTTCGCTTCTCTGGCCCTAGTTCGTGGTTGAAACATTCTCTTATGTTACACATAAACAGAGAAATAAGAACTACCACTGCCTATGTTTATGAAAAGGTGAAGCCGTTGTTCAAGAGCGACGTTCAGACACATTTTTTGCGGGTCATCTCCAACCTCTTCTTCCTTCGTTTCATTCTCCCGGTCATCATCAACCCTTGTACTCTACCTTCTTGTACTTCAATAGGTACATTTCCTATCTCTTCTCTTCTGCTTGCTCATGTCTCATGTCCTCTCCATTCCATTTCTTCATAATGCTCGTTATGAACGTTCATTTCCCAAAAACAACAAGCCGTTTCTGAACAACACAGCAAGATCTTGCTTCAAGCCAGCAAACTTGTGCAAAACGTGGCCAGCGAGGTGGCCAACGCACCAAACAAAGTCGCCGAAGAGCAGGACGACCCCGAAGAGGAATGGTTCAAGGTTGCCGTCGAAAGAACAGCAGCCTTCATTTCACGACTGGTTCATAGTTTTTCCCTTCATTCTCTTTCATCTCTTTTCTCACACCAAAAAACTACGATGCAGCAGAAGAAAAACGGCTCCGAGTCTTCCAACTCTTGTTCACAGCAATCCATCAACATGGACGCTCAACGAGGAGCATTGGAGCGGCTGAAACTGACCGTCTTGGAGATCACCAAGTCATTGAATGGAAGCGATGACAGCGCCAACCTCAACACCTGTCGGATGATCAGCGCTCCAGAGAAGATGGCTCCGCTCGTGCGAAGCACGGAACAGAAAGTGGAAGCCTACTTTTCTAAACTCTCATGTAATATTAATACAGGTATGCCTTCTTTCGTTTTGTTGTGTTTGTCGCCTGGAAGTGACCTCAAACTTAACTCAAAAAACAACAAAGGAATGATTCGTGTTGGAGAAGAGAAAGAGCGTTACTTGGCCTTGAGGGCGGAAGCTCTCTCTGTGGACTTTTTCAAGACAGTACTGCAAACGTTGGGCGAGCGCAACCAGGAAGAAGCCATGAACTTTGCTGGAAACCTGTTGTACGATCTGGCTCATGCTCTTGGTCGTGCTGGTATGTGTTGCTTTTTCCCTTTCATTTCCTTTTGCTGTTATATAACTAATCCTTTTGTAAAATGCATAGATGTGAGACGTTTCCGGAAGATGTCATTATACGATGCACAAGAATATTATTTAGCTGGTCCTATTCACTTCTCGAATTGTGGATGGGCCTTTGTGGATATGGGAGACTCAGAGCCTCCTAATGCCGCTCAGACAAAAGAGGAGATGGCCCACTTTTTCACTCATCCTTTCTCCTTCGAGGCTGACGTTTGGGTGCGAGCTGGCAAATGTGGCCCTCGTAATCCTGGATGCATCATGAACTCTGGCTATGCTAGGTAGCTTCTTCTTCTTCTTGTGATTCTTCTCCTTCTTCTTCTTTTCATTCATTCTTTCTATCTTTAGTGGATGGTGTTCCGAAGTGGTGGGAGTGGATCTCATCTCAGTGGAATTGATGTGCAAAGCGAGAGGGGACGATCGTTGCCACTTCCTTCTAGCCCACAGCAGTACCATCCAGCGCAGGGTCAACGACTTCATCTCCGACGGACGACAGCGCTATCAATGGTCCGAGAAGCAGATCAGCAGCATTAAGGTCCCAAGCTTCATGGAAAGTCGTTTGGCCATCGCGGAAGCAGGAGGAGTCTTCAATGATAGCGGAGGAAAGAATGATGCCAACACCAGCAAAGAGAAAGATGATAAGAAGAAAGAAGCTACATCTCAGAATAACAAGAGCAATCGTTCGAATGATGAGAAGACTTCGGATGAGGATGCAAAGAACAAAGACGAGGATGGAAAGAAGAAGCAGGGAGGAAACTGGTTCATGAAAGGCATGAAGAAGATTCTCACCAACAGATCTTCAGAGGATCTTCAAAGCGTTAACAACAAGAAGACAAAGAATAAGAAAGACGCTTCCTCTAAACACAAAAACGGAGAGGAGTCGAGAGAAGATTCTGTAAAGAACGAAAAAGACTTGGAGGACTTTTTGAAAGGACGATTCAACGGAAGCTTCAAGAGACAACCGCAATACGGACAGGTGACCATCGCCAACACGGATCAACGATGCGTCTTCACTCGTGCTCAGGCTCTTTCTTGTCAGTTCTTTGACCTCATTCGGGAGTTGTTGGAGGAGGAGCAGGTTGCTTCTGCCTTTGCCTCCAATTTTTTGTTCGACCTTGGCAAGTCTGTCGGACGTTCTGGTAGGTATCTTCCTTCTTCCTTCTTTCTCTTAGCATTATATAACCTTCTGCACAAACAAAGACTACGCCAGATTAGCGAACGAGTTATCTCCATTCTTCAAGAAGCATCGAATAAGTTCGGATGCTCAAGTCTCAGCATTCAAGTTGCACTGTGCTCAAATGGGCTTTGGCAAGTTTACTGTGCCTGCTCTGAGCTTGCCTTCGTTCTCTTCCTCCTCTTCGTCCTCCTCTCCTTCTCGTTCTTCTGCCAACACCAACAACAGCAAAGTAGAACAGCTCAGCAGCTTTTATGCTGTGGTTGAAGTCGACAATGGCTTCGAAGCCTCTTCGTGGAAGGCTAAATGGCAAGACGAAGAAGAGGATCGGAAGAAACAGACCACTCCAACCTCCGGAAGAAACGCTGCCACGAAGCAGCATTCATCTCCCACCAACAACAAACGACAACAACAATCCTCAACGTCTTCTTCTCCCGTTGGTAAGACCAAATGCTTCATGACGAGCGGCTACGTTTGTGGATGGCTTCAAGGACTTCGTGTCAAGCATCTCAAACAACAAAAGAAAAACGTGGAGAACGAGGGCCGAGACGAGGAGGAAGCGAAGAAGAGGAGAAGAATGTTGCAGAGGGCGAGGAGCGAGGCCAAAAGGAACCCGTTGTGCGCAGTGGAGATGAGCTGCGTTGCATTGGGCCACAAGACCTGCAGCTTCATGGTCGTCGAACAAGAGTACGCTCTTTCTTACTGTCTTTCTTTTATCGCTCATTCTAACTTTTTTGCTGTTGACTTCTTTCAACTACAGCAAGTTGGACGCTCACGTGGAGGAGTACGTTAGAAACACAACCAAACAACCAACAACACCCCATCAACATCAACAACGTTCAGCTGCATCGTCCTCTTTGAACAGGGAGTCCTTGGCCATGTTGGACCTTCTCCACACTCGTTGTCGTCGCAGCAACAGCACCTCTTCTGCTCCTTCCGCAACAACAGCAACCATCGGCAAGGCTGCCTCTTCTTCTCCTTCTGCTTTGAGAGATAGCGGCTCCGGCGATACAAACACAACCTCCAGCGACGATGATGAAGATGATGTATACTATACTCCCAGAAGTTCTGAGGCTTACTGGTTGGATCAGCTCTTTGCTGGAGGCAACTTCAAGTGATGCGCTAGAAAGTTGGAGGAACACGCGAGGGCGTGTTTCTTTTTTAACGAAAAAGATGGGATAACCTTTTTTTGTTGTTGTCTTTGCTTTCGAAAGGTTACAAAACAACTGAAAAAGAAAAAAAGGTTACTTGCTGAACTCAAGCAGCTCCACGTCGAATACAAGGTACGCGTTTGGTGGAATGCTGTTGTGTTAAGTACAATCGGTTTGGTTTAGGCTTAGCTAGCTAGCGAAGAACGAGAGGGAGAGAGAAGAAGCAGAGAGAGAGAGAGAGAGAGAGAGAGAAGGTACATGGAAACACCGGAGCTTCCATAGCCATAGGAAGGGTGCAAAACGAGCTGCGAGCGCTCTCCTAAACTCATAGTTGCCACTCCCTCATCCCAGCCTGACACAAAGTATTTAAAACAGAGTCAAATGGAGGTAGAGAGAGAGAGAGAGAGAGAGAGAGAGAGAAGAGAACAAACCGCGAATGACCTGTCCTTGTCCCAAGTCAAACTTGAAAGGACGCTCCTTGCGGCGAGACGAGTCAAACTCGGTGCCGTCCAGCAGCGTGCCGACGTAGTGGACGGTGACCTTGGCGCCCTCCTTAGGGAAGCTGGTGCCGTCGCCTTCCTTCAGGACGCGCTTGGCAAAGCCCGCCTCGTTGCTCTCCGCCAACAGCTTGCAGAGCGACTTGTGGTCGGACCAGTGCTGCTTCTGCTCCTCCCTGTTGCAGTAGTGGACGGCCTTGCATCCAGCACACCGTTGAAGGGCCTGCGCGGCGCTGCTGCCTCGCCCACACACAATGCATTTCACTCCGCTTTGAGACGACATTTTTTTTGGCTCTTTTTTCTTCTCCCTATCTCTCGCCTCCCCCTTTGTGTTATTTTTTTGGTATGCTTTCGTGACGTCATTAATTCTTGTCGACAGTTAATCAATGTTGTTATGACAACAGGTGTAGGACTGTTGCTACAGTTACTATGGATACCTGGCTTTTCCTGTCGACGGAGAGATTTCAGGACGACATTAGAGATCCGTGTCGACGCAAAGAAAATGAGAAAACCAGGACGACATGGTGAAATATGATCACTCCTCAAACAAAATTGAAAGAAAGAAGAAAAGCGGCACAGTGCGGTGCGTGTGTGTGTGGCCATCATGGAGGACGCTCGCAAAGCCAAGGAGATGGACGCCGCAGTGCTGAACTACCTCAAGTTGAAAGGATACAGGCAGGCGGAGGCCATATTCAAGCAGGAAAGCAAGATGGAGACGGAGGTGTCGCGCGAGCAGATGGCCTTTGAGGGAACGTTGGACAAGGACGTGTGCGCCAGCAACTACATCAGAGCCTACAACCACTTTGAGTCGTTGCTCTCTCGTTACGAGGACAGCTACACTCACTTGCGAGAGTGGATTTATGCCTCCTTGGACCGCTACAAGGTGTCATTCACGCTGGCCTCTTTGTTCTTTTGTGGTTGTTGTTATGGTTGATTAACACTTTTGGATCGTGTCAGAACGAGCTGGTGGCCACTCTTTATCCTATCTTTGTGCACTGCTATCTCAACATGGTTGAAAAAGGAATGCTAGATGAAGGTAGGAGGAAGGCTCCGCTTCTTGCTTTCTCTCCTCTTGCTTCTTTCATTTGCTCATGCTGCCTTTGCTCTGCAATGAAATAAAACGGCAAACCTGTGCAGCCAAAGAGTTCATGCGAGACCATCAACACGAACACATGGAGTTACACGCCGATGAGCTGGTAAGGTTTCAGAGCGTGACCACGCCAGGCCAGCTGGAAGAGAACGACCTCGTTCGCAAGTTTCGCACGTTCAAGTACAACGTGAAGCTCTGTAATTACAGCTATGAGCTGTTGATAGGGTTCCTGCAACAGGCCAGCTTCATGCTGCTTCTTGGCATCGTCAACCAATATCTTAACGTCAATGGTTCGTGGTTGCTTTGCTTCTTCTGCTGCTGCTTTCTATTCCTGACATGAACGATGCAACCTTTCTTGCCCCATCATTATACATCATCTCTTCTTACCAGTATTTAGTGGAGAGCCGGATGAATATGCGGAGCAAGACTACATAGCAATAACAGGCGCGACGGAGGAGGAATTGAAAAATATGAACAAAAAGAAGGTGCAATGGGGGCTTTTGCAAGACCGGGTGCACGAGTACTTGCCCTCCACAAAGGACGGCACGCCCGCCCCCACTGCCGCACCAGAGGACAAGGCAGCTGAGGAGGAGAAGGCTTCCAAAAAGGCTAAAGTGGAGGTTGCTCCACAACAGAAACCAGCCGTAAAAACTATAACTTCTCAAATACCTTTGCCTACTCTGTATGTACCCTTTTCAATCTCATGTCTTCCATTTCTACTGATGCGCTGTTGTTGCCTTGAAATCTTGTGAACAGGAACGAAAGCGTGGAGCTTCAAATACTGGAAGACATTCGCAAGCGGGTCAACTTGACTAGCACAGCTCTTCCCTCTATCTGTTTTTTCACTTTCTTGAACACACATCAGAGGTACGTTCCCCTCCTTGCATTCCTTTCGTCATTTGCTAATGCAAATCCGTTATTCTTCTCGTTTTCTCTTTCCATTCTACATACAGCCTAAATTGCATAGAAATAAATAAAGAAGGATCACTGGTAGCGGGAGGGTTTGCGGATTCGTCCATAAAACTGTGGGACTTGAAGAAAGATCATTCCCGCATATTCGGAGAATCCAGCAGCTCAAGCACTGGTGGACGTAGCAAGATCAGAGGTCGAACCACGGACTACGTTCCTTTGCTTGGCCACTCAGGTCCAGTTTATGCTTGCTCTTTCAGCCCCGACAACAACTTTTTGATATCTGCCTCCGAAGATAACACAGGTATTGTCTCCTCGCCACTTTTGCTTTCTTATTTTCTGACGTTGTAATTATCTATTCACCTCCTTAGCACGTCTATGGAGCATGGAAACACGGACAAACGTAGTGTACTATAGAGGACATAACTATCCGGTGTGGGATGTGCAATTCAGCCCGCTTGGCTATTACTTTGCGACAGCCAGCCACGATCGTACTGCACGGCTTTGGGCAACTGATCAAATATTTCCTCTTCGTATTTTTGCTGGTCATTTGTCCGATGTTGATGTACGTATCTTCTCTCCTCGCTCTCTCTCTCAATTTATTTATTAAAACAGCGTTGTTTATCATGAACTATAGTGCGTGAAGTTCCATCCAAATTGTAATTATGTTGCCACGGGCAGTAGCGATAAGTCCATCAGGCTTTGGGAGGTCAACAGCGGCGCCTGCGTGCGAATCTTTACTGGCCACTACGGTCCTATCTACGCCCTTGCCTTCTCACCTGATGGCAGAATCCTTGCTTCTGCGGGTTCTCTCCTCCCTTTCTTTTCAGTAATTCTATCTTCATTTTGCTCACAAAAGAAAAAAGGTGAAGACCGCTCGATAATACTGTGGGACTTGGCATCGGGCAAGAAGCTAAAGACATTGGGCTCTCAACATGAAGGCACCGTATGGTCTTTGGACTTTAGCGCAGAGGGCAGCCTGCTGGCCTCCGGCTCCGCAGACCAGACGGTAATGCTATGGGACATCAACAAGGCCAGAGGCGTCTCCGCAGATAGCGGCGGAAAGAAGCACAGCGGCAGCACTGCTAGCACTAGCGGCAGTGCCTCCACCAGCAGCAAAACGCCTGCCAAGAAAAAGACAAAGAGAAAAAAGAAAGAACGGTAACTTCACCCCATTACATTATTTTGCTCCTTTTGTTGACGACTAATGCCCACTCTCTCCATCATCGCGATCAGTGGAGGGACAACCACGGAACTACTTAAAACATTCCCAACGAAGAAGACACCCGTCTACTGCGTCAAGTTCACACGGCGTAACTTGTTACTGTGTGGCGGCGCCTTTACTAAGGCGGCGGAATGACAAACAATAAAATAACATACAACACAAAAAAAAAATAACCCACCTCCGGCGTGGCCTAAAAACGGCTCCATCTGACTACTCGCTATAGGCAAGGGTGCCGGCACCAAAGCAAACTTCTTCGCAGCTGTTTGGGTTCGTCTCCTTAAGAGCCATTCCTATATGTTCACGATGGAACTCCACGGCCTGGTTGTAGGTCCTGTGCCCCTTGACTGAGGTGCTGCCGGGGCGTTTTCCGCTCTTCCTTTCCGGTGGTCAGCAGCCCGCGATGCTGCTTGCTTGTTTTGCTCCGCTTTGATTCCTGTCTCACAGCACCAATTAGGAAAAAAAAGTGCCGTTTCAACGACAAAGAAGTTTTGCCTCACAACGAAACAAAGGCAAAGGGAAGAAACAAAGGCAAACAGCAAACAAATGGCACAGATATCGAAAGAAGAAGAGCGTCTAGCAAGAATACTTGCCGCCAAAGGAGAAACCAAGAACGAAGCGCACGTTCAATCGCTTCTTGCCGCCAGAAGGAAGCAGGAGGAGGAAGAGTTTTCGCTCGCTCGCTACAAAGCCACGCCCGTTGGGGACGCCTCTCTCTCTTCCGGGTTTGAAGGCACTCAGCTGTTTCGCAAGTATGCCTCCGGCCAACCGGCCTCAAAGAGTGACTCTGGCGGCAAAGAAAAGCAGATCTTCTCCAAGTACAAACTGAATGAAACTGCTTCAGAACTCAACCAAAAAGATAGAAGAACAGATAACAAACCGGCCCCGCCGCGTGCCAAAGAAGATGCGCAGAAGGAAGTATCCGCTGGTACAGCTGCGTTTAGGCACTACGCCTCCGCTCAGCCTATGCGCATGGTGGACGCCAGCGGCGATGAAACGCAAATGTTGGCCAAGTACGTGGCTCCTTCTATCGAAGAAGAGCAAAAGCATTGGCAGCAAAAGATGAGAAGAGAAGAGGAGCAAAAGAAGCAGGAGGAGGTGTGTCGTCGCCAGGAGGCGGCTGAGAAGGAAATATCGGGCACCGTCTTGTTCAGGCATTACGCTTCGGCACAACCGATGAAGAAGGAGCAAGAAGCTTCCGCTGGAGAGGAGCTCGAGTTGTTCGCGAGATATGGGCGAGTGGAACCGGTGGAAGAGGAAGGAGACTCTGGTGGCAATGAAGATGCAAAGAACAATAAGAAGGAGGAAAGAAGAAAGAGTTGGGATAGTGGAAGTGGAATCAAAAGTCGAAGCGCGAGTGGGTCCACTCCAAAAGCAGACGAGAACAACAAGGAGAAAGCGGGAGAGAAAAACCAGAAGACAGAGAAGGAAGAAGTAGAACTGCAACAACAACAGCTAAAGCAGCATCAACGCAAAGCGAGCCTCGAAAAAGGTTGGACAGGAGCACCAAGGAAGGACCCTGCTTCATCTCCTTCAACTTCATCAACAGCTCCTGCGTTTAAAGCACTCGTAAGCCCGAGAAGAACCAATTTTGAGAAACAATTCTACGATGCGTTTCAAGGGACTGTTATAGCGGATGACAAGGGAAAGCAAGAAGATGTGCTAGCCAAATATAAGATCAGCGGAAATGAAAAAGACGGAGCAGAACAAGGAGCAGAGAGAAGAGAAGAAAAACCTGTGGTCAGGTCGGAAGGATCATTCTTCAGAAAGTTTAGCGGAGCAGCCACGACGGAAGCGGAAGCGAAGAACGCCAGAGAAGAGGCTGCAATGAATCAAGCTCTAGATAAATATAGAATAAATAAGTAGGTTTCTGAAGGGAGGAAAATAAAAGCGCATGAAGCTGGTAACTTGCATTATCTTCTCCTACTATTAAACTTGTACAAAACTTAACAACCCTGGCCAAACTTGCACAAGTCTTGCATCCACTACGTTGTTGTGGTGAAAGGGGGTAAGCCCCAATGTCGCTTCTGTGCCCCCTGTTGAGGGCTCCACGACTCTTAGGAGGATGTTCCTGGCCGCATGGACGTCTCTGTTTGCCGTCAGGCCACAGCTTCCACACTTGGAGATCTTGCGACCTCCACTAAGAACCTGTACTTCTTGCCCTGCTTCTTCATCTTGGCCCCGTTGGAGGCGAAGGCCATGATCAGCTCCTTGGCCGCTTCGTCGCGCACGTCGTCGGGTTCAGCTTGCATTAGCTTCGGTTGTGTTTGGTTGCAAAGGGGTGGATGCAGTTGTCAATGGTTCGTTTTCTGAAGTTTTGTTGGCTTGTTCACCAAAATCGTCAGCGCTTGATGGCGGAAGAGTGAGTGAAGTTGCGTCGTGGGAGACAGGACAAGTTGAGGAAGATGAAGCAGAAGATGAATAAGATATATAAGAAGGATTAGAAATATGGTATATCATAGGGACTTGGTTTTGGTCTGTCCGCCTTTTTTTGAACTGATAATGAAAGTTCAGCGCGTATAAGATAAAATCAGTCAGTTGGTAGGAACGTACTCTGCTTTGCCTGAAACCTTGTTGGCTATATTGTTTCAGCCACTGCTGATAGTTTTTGGAATGATTGCTTGGCCTATCAGGTTGCACGCCTTGTACGTGCCGTTTCAAATAATATAGTTGTCCTTTTTATGGGTTGCACGGGCATGTTTATAACAAATTTCTAGAAGACGAGAAGGAGAAGGATAATAACCATACCAGGCTTATTCATGTTAACAGCAGAGCCACAGCAAAAGCACTCTACTTGATAGACGGACGGCACATAAAAAGGAGTTACGCTGTGATTAGTCTCTTTGGCAAAACGTTCCACTTTAGCTGCCCATTCATTGAGAGAAAGAGTTTTTCGCTTCCGTCCACCTCCTCCTTTGTTCTTATCTTTGTATTCCCACTGTGAAGAACGTTTAAACCAAACATCAAAGAAAGGCAAACAAATATTAAAAACAAACGGTGGAAAAAAAAAGAAAGAAACGATAAGAAAGAGCGCAAAACTAACCTTGAACTTAAGAAAGTTGGGTGGCACCGGCGTAGGATGAAGACACTTTTTCATTTCAGCAATGAGTCCTAGAGGCAAACCCAACCGCAACAGCGACTCTTCGCTGAGCGATTTGAGCTGCCTACTGTACAACAGCCACTCAGCTTCTAATTTCAGAACGAAAGGCATCACCTCCTCTTTGTTCTTTCCTATTCTTTCACCCATGCGAAAAAGAAATTCGCGAGTAGTTTCTCTGTTTCCTTCTCTTTCCTCTCTTCCATCTTCTTCTCCTTCTTCATCTTCGGGTTCACTATCACCGTCAGCTGCATTCTCTGCGCTGGCCCTCCGTTTTAAACTTACGTTCTCGGATTCTCTTTGTGCTTCCAGTGGTTGTTCGTTTTCTATTTTCTGTGTTTCATATGATGACGAAGACAAGAAAGAAGACAGGGAAGTAGAGGAAGAGGAGGAAGAGGAAGAGGAAGAGGGAGAAGGGATAGAAGAACAGGAAGAAGCAGAAAAAGATGATGACGGCAACGGAGAAGAGTGAATAACAGAAGAATGAAGACGTTGTTGTGGCGATATAATGGTCGCTGAAGTTGATGGTGCAGGTGGCAGTGGTGATGGTGGATATGGATGAATGGGCTGATGGCGATGATAGGGGTGAGTATATACAAATGGAGCATGAGGAGCTAAAGAAGGAGAAAGCGAGAACGCTCTAGTGCCAGTGGAGTTAGTTGTCAGGTGGTTGTTTGCCTTGTGAACAGGAAACATAGAGAGCGGCACGCTTGGTATTGCTTGCTGTTGTTCAAAGAATGCGTTATGGGTGAAGAAGAGAAGAGAAATAAACACCAGAGAGACAGACAGAGAGAGACAGAGAGAAAGGAGTGAGAGTGAGAGTGAGAGTGAGAGAGGGTGAGAGAGAGAGAGAGAGAGAGAGCATAAAATTCTACCTGAGAAGATAAAGAAGGAGAAGCATAGAAGCTCGTCGTTGGTGCAGTGGTGGTGGAGTGTGCTCTAGAGGCCGTAGTAGGATATTTGTCAGCCGCCACCAACGCTGGCGTCACGGAAGCAGCTGAGTGAGAAAGGGGAGGAGCAGAGTGTGGCAGCTGTTGTGGCGGTTGTTGTGGCTGGATGGAGGGTGATAAGTCAGAAGAAGCTGAGACTGAGGTCAGAGCAGGGGAAGAAGAGGACGAGTAGAGTCGTATTGAGTGGTTTGTTGTTGTTGTCGCTGAGGACGATGAGGTCGGGGGAAGGTAGTGTGGAGGAGGCAAGAAAGAGGCAGCGGTGGAGGAGAGCGTTGGAGAAAGGGAGAACGAGGGAGAGAGGGTGGTAAAAGTGCTGTTGTTGGCAGCAAAAAGCGAAGCAGAGGAAGAAGCAGAGGACGAAGGAGAGGGAGAAGATAAAAGAGCGTGCTCTATTGGCGCTGCATGCAGTTCCTCTTGCGGATCTCCTTCTTTTGCGGGTTTTTCGATGTGCCTTAGGGATCGGAGAGCAGCGTCACCACTTGCAGCGGTCGCTGTGGCACTCACGTCCGTTCCTGGACCTCCAAGTCCCATCAAGTTGTCTCTTTCTTCTCCTTCATCCGCTTCTGCTTCTTCTTCTTCCGCCACTTCTTCCTCAGCCATCCCGTGAAGACTCGGTTTGTCGCCCATCCTCTTCTTCTCTTTTCTCCGTTCTTCTCTCAACCATCTACACTCATGTCGTCCTTATAAATTAAATATCGACAATACATTTTACTGGGACGACATGATGCAAATGTCGACAAATTTTAACCCTAACCCTAAACCCTAACCTAGCCTTAAACCCTAACCTTAACCTAATCTGATTTATTCCTCGGTGTCTCCATGAAGACTTCGAATGTAGTCCACATCGTAGGGTCGTTTCTCTGTCTGCCTCTGGCGGTGCCATCTTTTAGCCCAGAAGATACATCCTATAGCAGCCAGGAAGAGTACCACGGCGATGGGTACCAAGACGGCAGGCAAAACGTTTTTCTCCCAATCAATCTCCTTGTCCTCTTCCTCATCATCCTCAGCAAAGGCTACCTTGAAAGTAGGGTCGTAGAGCAGGACTTCTCCATCATCAGCGCTGAAGTACGGAAAGTAAAAGGTCAGCCTGTTGGTGGTCTCCTCGAAGTTGGTGGAGATGAATTTGGAAGTAATGTCATCCACCATCACAAAGTCCAATAGGCGAGCCACGAATTGGATGTCATCGTCTCGTTGCAGGGTCAGTATTTGTTCGCCTTGTGCTGTTTCTTTATTATTTCGGTTTGTTAAAGAAGAGAATTATTCCAACAACAAGGTCAAACAAAGAATACTCACCATTAGCGACGAACGAGCGAGAGGTAAATGGCTGCTCTTCCAAAGCTGAGGCAAACCCCACCTCCAATGCCAGCATATTAGTCTGGGACTCGAACGGCCATCCAGAGAGCTGCACCTCAAACTTGGCCTCCTGGGCAGCAACTTGGAGGGAGCGCCTTCCAAATTCGGTGCTCCACGAGGAGGAAGAGCCAACGGAGGTTTCTCCCATCAACCAGTGGGAGAGCACCACCGCCGCCGAGGTGGTCTCGTTTGTGGTGGTAGAGGTCACCGGGAGAGAGAACTGCAGCTGGAGGAGTTGCACGGTGACGTCGCCCTTCTGTTGGGTCCTGCTGGTGAAGAGATAGGCCGAGGGGTCTGCAGGAAAGGCGACCTTCTGCACGACCATTTGGTTGTCGGTGGAGGTAGGGTTGATCTCGGAGAGGGAGAAGAAGGAGAGACGGATGGAAGAAGAGGAAGTGCTCGTCATGGAGAGAGTGAAGTTGGCGGTGTCTTCGGTGAAGTTCAGCCGGGTGAGAGAATTTTCGAGAATGGCTTTGCATGAATAGAAAAGAAGAAGGAGAGTAAGTTTGAAGCAACTCAGGGGAAGAAAAAGAAACCACAGGTAAGAAACAAACGGCAGGCAGGAGATAACCATAAGATGTAACGGAAGGCAGAAAGAATAGCGCCCAACAGAGAGTACATAAAGAGACAGCCAGGAAAGCATCTTTCACAAGAACGGAAAACCGGCCCCAACACCACGGTGTACTTCCAGAGAAGAGTTTTGACAAACCATAGCACCTGTCTGTTCTCATTCTTTCTTCTCTGTATTTGCATTACAGCTGTGCAATTATTCAATTAATATAAAAATAAGTGGACACGGGAGAAGCTATCAAAAAACACGATCCAAGATAAAGCATCGGAGAGGCTTGCAGAATAGTAAACGCAATACATCGTCGCAGATGTTCCCTTGTCCCTCTCGAAGCCTTCATGATGTTGGCGCACGCCTGGCATGACCGCTCTCCTCATCTATCTCACGTCCTTTCTCCTTTCCATATCAATCGATATTCCAGGAAATTTAAATCCATATGGACAGAAGAGAGGACTATTTTCACCTGCAAAATCTAAGGGAAGGGACGTGAGAGAGCTTGCCTCTCTTCACGACGACACGAAAAACAACCCAGAAGACAAAAAAAAAAGGAAAAGCCAAGACAAGGGAGAGATGGCCAAAGACTACGCGGAGGCTACTACTTCAGGCCTGGTTGCTCCCAGCAAGGGCGTGATGTGGATGGTGGGCGGAGCCGCAGTCATAGGTGGACTGGCGTGGTTCGTGCTGACCAGAAAGATCAAAGCACCGTCACGATTACTCACCAAAGGTTTTGCTTTGATCCTCCCCTCCCCTTTCCTACAACATCTTTTTTTTTTATTGTTGATTTTTAATGTTTGTTGTGTTTGATTCACTCCTTTCCCTCTTGCATCTTGATTTATTTCTTGATTATTATTTTTTGAAAATCAGAAGCAGACACACTGCAAGAAAAGATACAAGATTCCATGGCCATCTTGAAGGTCCCTTGCTCCAACAAAGATCTGTTAAAGGCTTGCTTCACTCTGCGCTGCTACTCGTTTGATTGTATGTAGTCTTTGCTTGTTGCTGTTGTTGCAGTTGCTGCTGCTTCTTGTTCTTGTTCTTCTTCTTCTTCTTCTTCTGCTTCTTCTTCTTCTTCTTATTCTTCTTCTTCTTCTTCTTCTTGTTCTTGTTCTTCTTCTTGTTCTTGTTCTTGTTCTTCTTGTTCTTCTTCTTCTTCTGCTTCTTCTTCTTCTTGTTCTTCTTCTTCTTCTTCTTCTTCTTCTTCTTCTTCTTCTTCTTGTTCCTTCTGCTTCTTCTTCTTCTTCTTCTTCTTCTTTGTCTTCTTCTTCTGCTTCTTCTTCTTCTTCTTCTTCTTCTTCTTCTTCTTCTTCTTCTTCTTCTTCTTCTTCTTCTTCTTCTTTCTTCTTCTTCTTCTTCTTCTTCTTCTTCTTCTTCTTCTTCTTCTTCTTCTTCTTCTTCTTCTCTCTTCTTCTTCTTCTTCTTCTTCTTCTTCTTCTTCTTTCTCTTCTTCTCTTCTTCTTCTTCTTCTTCTTCTTCTTCTTCTTGTTGTTGTTGTTGTTGTTCTTCTTCTTCTTCTTCTTCTTCTTCTTCTTCTTCTTCTTGTTCTTCTTCTTTTGTTCTTCTTCTTCTTCTTCTTCTTCTTCTTCTTCTTCTTCTTCTTCTTCTGCTTCTTCTTCTGTCTTCTTCTTCTTCTTCTTCTTGTTCTTCTTCTTCTTCTTGTTCTTGTTCTTCTTCTTCTTGTTCTTGTTCTTCTTCTTCTTGTTCTTGTTCTTCTTCTTGTTCTTCTTCTTCTTCTTCTTCTTCTTCTTCTTGTTCTTGTTCTTGTTCTTGTTCTTCTTCTTCTTCTTCTTCTTCTTCTTCTTCTTCTTCTTCTTCTTGTTCTTCTTCTTCTTCTTCTTCTTCTTCTTCTTCTTCTTCTCTGCATCTTCTTTGTTGTACTTAAATTTCTGATTATTTTGGTATTGTAAAAGCTGAGGCTCAGCGGTGGATCGAACAAGTAGGAGGTGCACAAGTGATCTTTGATGCTCTTGTCAACCGACTCTATTTACACCCGAAGAAGACTTTGTCTCCAAACACTAGCAGCAACTCCTCTTCTTCTGCGTCGGCAACAACACACGTTTCTTCTTCTTCTTCTTTATCTGTTTCAAGCCTATCCTACAAAGAGCTGACCTGTCTCCAAAGCTTGTTGGAAACGTTGGTCAACCTCTCCGTCAACACTCGCTTCAGAACGTACATGCTGGACACGCACAAAGTCGACTTTCTCGTTAGACTATGGAGAAACAATGCTCTTCTCCTGCGAGACGACGACAAGATCAAAGAATTCCTGTTGAATATATTTATGAACCTTGCCATCGTGCCTGAGGGAGAGACTATTGTTCGTAAGGAGGGTGCCTTGGTATTGGTGTTGGAGGAATTTCTGCCAGAGTCGGCTCTCTTATTTACTGCCCTTCGCTTCCTTTGCAATCTTGTAATGGACAGTACGTCTTGCTTACTCTTCTCGTTTTTCTTCTTTGTGGACATGCTCTGCTTGTTCTTGCTTTGTTCTTCTTCTGCTTCATTTTCTGCTTTAGTTTCTCCCTAGTTTTTATCCGCTCCTCCTTCTTGTTTCTTAGTGCGCTAACATTTGTTCGCATCAGCTGAGAGTTGCAGAATGATGTTGGATAAAGGAGCAGCGGAGCAAGTACTTAACCTTTTGAACGATGCAACCATAGCTTCCCAACCAGAGGTGATTAAGCGACTTGCCCACTTAATATCTTACATGACTGTCCTGCCCCATCGTGCGTACCCCATTTTAGCCTTGTTTCCTCCTTTCTTTGCTCTCTTTTTTATCATTAACTTTGAACAAACAAAACAAATACAAACAGCTCATCAACACAAATTGCTTCAGCCTTCTGTTGCCAAACAAATGCTTTTCTTATTAGAGAAATGGCAAACAGACGAGTCCATCGCCTACAGTCTGCTTCTCGGCTTAAAAAGAATGATGACCACCATAACAAAACCCGCTTCTAAATCAGCAGTACAGGGCGAGTTGTTGCTCTCCAACTTTCAAGACGCGTTACTGCTGGACGTTTCATCTTCTGGTTCTTCTTCTGCGTCGACCATGACTGGGTTGGAGATACTTGTTGAGCTGATGATTGGCAGACACGAACGAGATGTTTGCGACTTGAGCGCCTCTCTTTTGTATCATGTTGCACTTACCAACGGTTTGCTTATTTTGTTCTATGCGTCTTGTGGTTTTTTTTTTTCTTGTTGTTTTTCTATTTTGCCTCACTTAACAGTTATCAAACTCAACAAAACATTTAGAAAGCCTTCGTGATGCGTTGAGAAAGAACAAGGCCCTCAAGGAACATCTTCAGCTGGATGAGTCCTCCTCCTCGTCTTCTTCTTCTGCCGCATTCGAGGAACGCCACCTGGCAAAACTGCTGTTGTCATCCTCTCACAACCCATCCACTGCCTGCGCCGCTTCTCCTCCTCCTGATTTTGTCAATACTTGTTAAATACCTGCTTAACCAACACTATCCCTCTTCCTTTCGTTCTTTTCTTTCCTTCTTCCTTCTCTCACGTTTATCGCTACATTTATCGTGTCGTCATGATGATTTTGTGGTCAATAAGAGCAGCACCTGAGCAGCAAGATTGAACTTGTGCACAATTGTTTCACGAATGGTGCAGAAATGTAATTGCAACGAACAACAAACCACCGGAGAAGAAATGAAAGCGGCAAAGGCGGAGGTTGAAAGCGGCAACTCTGCCATCTTGCCAACGGAGCTGCAACTGTTGATACTGTCCTTCCTCTCCACCCCAGACTTGATCCGTTGCTCGATGGTGTGTCGTGAATGGCACGCGCTGTCGCGGGACCCCTCCCTTTCCAATTTGTTCCTCACCCCGTCCGCTGCTCTGATGGTGGATGCCCCCAGAAGAAGGAGAGACCGCCTGTCCACGCACCCAACCAAAACGGAAAGACCTATCAAGGTCGTGTTGTTGGGACATAGAGGGACCGGACGAACAAGTTTTGTGCAGCGCTTCTTCAGTGACGCCAAAGTGGAAGAGAATGTCACACGAAGTGCTGAAAACAGGTTTTCATTTGTTTGTTGCTGTCTCTGCTGCGTTTACTTTTGTTTTTAACAATACTTAAAACAAGCTACATGAAAACCGTGGAAGTGGATGGATGTGCCACCACTTTGGAATGTGCAATCCTTTATGAAGACAGCAAATGGCCAGGTGCGGCTTCTATCCGAAGAAGAGGAGGCCAGACGAAAAGCAGAAGAGGAAGAGGCCAGAAGAAAAAACCAACAGAAGACGCTTACTTTTCTTCACTACAAAAAAAACAACACAAAGTAACGAGCAAAAGTTGAAGTTTTACGGTTTGTTCAAGCAAGCCACCGAAGGTCCTAACACCACCAAGGCTCCCTCTAGGCTCGACGTCATTAAGAGATACAAATGGTTTTTTGTCCTTCATATTCTGTTTCGTTCCTCTTTGCTCTGCTTTCATCCCGTTATCTTGCGTTCTTGTTGTTGTGCTTGTTCTTGTTCTTCTTTTTCTTCTTGTTCTTCTTCTTCTTCTTGTTCTTCTTCTTCTTGTTCTTCTTCTTCTTCTTCTTTCTCTCCTTCTTCTGTTTCTCTATTCATTCACAGTTCTTTTTCGAAATAGCAATGATGTTGTTACAGCGCATGGAAAGCCAAGGCTTCTTGCTCTTCTATTCTATAACCTCCCGTCAGAGCTTTGATGCTATCCCCTCGTTTGTGGCTACCATTCAGGAAAGCACCTGCTGCAACATGAGCACATGTCCTCCCATCATTCTCGTTGGCAACAGAACGGACGAAGAAAGGAGAGAGGTCACTTTCGCAGAAGGAAAGAGACTTGCCGACTCTCTATTGGCCTATAAGTGGTACAAAGCAGATCAAGCAGACGACGCCAAAAGACGAAAGAAGAAAAAGGACAAGAAGAAAGAGAAGAAAGAGAAAGAAGGCTTTGTCTTTCGCAAAAACTTTTTCGAGATAAGCATGAAGGATGACACTGTAATGTTTTATGGAGTGGACCAACCCATCGCTGGCAACAACGGAGCGGTCGTTGTTGACGAGTTGGTGCGACAGGTCGATGAATGGAGGTACCGAATGAGGGCCATGAAGGAGAAAGAATTGTCTTACGAGATGCAAAAGGAGAAATGTGCAGCCATGTAAAAAGCTCTTATATTCTTTCTCTCTCTTCGTTCTCTTCCCGTCTTCGTCGTTCTCTTCTCCATTATTATTCCACTGATAAATAGAAACGTACTCTCATAGATATTGCCACATGTTTGTGGGCAATGCCTGTACTCATGCGAGTTGTTCTTGTTGCAGTTGTTGTTGAAGCCGATGAGCCTCACTTTGGCACAGGCGCTGGTAAAACGCCAAAACGTTCTTCTGTTGACATAGCCTCGGTCGCACCATCGCTCTCTTCTTACTCAACACCTGCTGCGCTTCCACAGGGTTCATTCTCTGGCTTGCCAACATCCAACAAAGCACAACGGCAGCGCTTCTGCCCCGACCGGCCATGCAGTGCACCAGCACGGTGCGACCCAGTTGGTGCTGGCGGTGGATGAAGGCTACGGCGGTCTCCAGGTCCTGTAGGGACGGTTCGTTGTGGTCCACTGTTGGCAGGTGCAGTTGTTCCATCCCCTGTTGTTATTGTTGATGGAGGAAAGGTTAAGAGGTTTGAACATGAAAGCAAGTATATAGAAACAACAAGAAAGAGAGAAACAGCAAAGAAGCACGAACATAAAGTTGATAGTAGGAAAGAGGTCCACTGTCCTCGTCACAAAGGTTAACCACGGCCTGGACCTTCCATCGTTTGCTCAGCGCCTCCACATGCCACCGCGTGCAAGGCAAGGCCCCCATGACCAGGCCAGGCGCCACCTGGGACCAGTAAGGACTCTTCTTGAGGCCCAAGGAGAAGGCGGCCAGCACAAAAGGCAGCTTTGGATAGTGGATAAGACGGGAGAGGCGACGAGCGACCGGCAGGGGCAGCTCTCCTTTGAGAAACGGTCGGAGGAGCCACCGCCAGAGAAGGGAGTAGCAGAGGGCGATAAGGAGGAGGGTCAGCAGGAGATAGGTCCACCAGGGGGAGGAGGAGGAGGAGGGTGGCAAAGTCGTTTCGTTCATGTTATTTTCTTTTTGCTTTTTCTTTTTCTTGTCGAAGTTTCGCATTACCTGGCCACAAAATTGCCGAATAATCGAAAGCTCGAAACGATAATAATTTTATATGAACCTAACGCATCCATGTTGCGCCACGTCACCAATTCGACAATTTGTTGCGATAAGGCACGACACATTTTGGCCAGCCCACGATAACCCAAAAAGTGTTTTTAGCAGAAAAGAAAAGCAAAAGACTACCCACCCCCAAAACCCAACAACCCCAAAGCAACGTGGTGGTGGTGGTCAGCCCAACATTAGAATGACAAGGTGTTGTTGTTGACCTGGACTTTTTTTTGCCACCTCATCACCCTCCTCGTCCTCGTCCTTATCCTCATCGTCCACTGCCACAACCTGTAACGTTAAAAAAAATAAACAAGGTGAGCGGCGGGACAGACGTGTGTGTGTGTTCGTGGTTGAACTTTTTTTTTTGAACGATCTCTCTCTCTCTCATTGTGTCGGACGTGCGCTTGTCTTCTTTGTCTCTCTCTCTCTCTCTCTTTCTCTCTTTGTTGAACCGGTGTGTGGTTTTTTTTTTAAAAAAATTTTTTCTTGCTTGGCAGCTGCTGTTGGTTCCTTCACGCTACGCACTGCACGCACGCACAGGAAAAAGAGAAAGTGAGAAAAGGCGTAGCGGTGCTTGCAGCAGCTGAGCCTAGTGAACACGCAAAAGGGAGGAAAAAAAAGAAAGATGGAGTCTCCAGGTTCTCCCTCTTCTCCGACGTCGTCGTCGTCTTCTTCTTCCGCTTCTTCCACTTCTCCTTCGTCCTCTCCGTTCTCCTCTGCTGCCACGGGGACAGAGGCGCTCTCCACTTTTTCCACCCTCTACGACTCGCTCGATCTGGGTTGGGAACTTGTTCATGTAAGTCCTATTTGTTTTTTGGCTGAAAGGAGGAGTGAAACGGGTGAAAGCTGATCTCGATGTTTTCTTTTTCTTTTTTTTCTTAAAAAAATAGGACACAACGACGGAAGAAGGCAAACAAACGTTTGTCAACAAGCTGGAAGCGCTCCTCCGCGCTTCTTCAACCATCCCGAAGGCGGAGGCCTCGAAGCTGTGCCTTGCGCTCGCTTATTTTCTGAGCGACGCGCAAGTTCGTACGTTGCCTTCTCTTTGCCACGATGTTTGCCGATGGTAGCCCTCTCTCTCTCTCTCTCTCTCTCTCTCGCTATTTCTCTCTTCTCTGTTTTCTCATCTCTATCTCCCTATCCTCTGCTCTCTCCTCAGTCTCTCGTTCTCTCTTCTCTTGCTCCCTTGTTTCTCACCTTTTACTCTTTCTGGACAATAGCTTCACGCTATTGGCAGACAAGGTTGAAAAAACGGAGGATGGAGCGTTGGGAGAGACGCTGTATGCGCTGTTTGCAACTCCGGAGCACCACGCTGTTATGACCATTGCCATCCAAGTCATTATATCTCAACTGCCATCACTTTCTTCTGCGTTTGGCATTTTCTTTGTGGACAGTCTCGTTCCTCCTCTGTTAGATTCTTTCTCCAAGGTTCCTATTCTTTTTTTAACCTTTCTGTCTTTCTTGTATTCTTTCCTCTATTCTCCTCTATCATCCATCCTGTTTCTCTCCTTCGTTTGTCTTTTCCTCTTTCTCAAAAGAAAAACAAAATAGGAGAATGCAAAAGGCGCAGTTGCGATACTCAAACAGTTTTTGAACTACTGTCCACGAATCTTGAACGCGCACCGAAAGAACATCTCCTTCTTGGGAACAGACTACCTCAACACTGGGGAGAGAGTAGGCAAAGGACAGTTTGGAACTGTTTATTTGGGCAGAAACATCACCACGGGAGATAAAGTGGCTATTAAAGTGATCAACTGGAAGGAATTGACGGCGGACAAGGGAGAAGCTGGCAGAGAGAAAGCTAAGAAGCAACTTACCAATGAAATCGCTATCATGAAGCAAGCTACTCACCCTAACACGGTTTGCTTGTTCGATATTGTGGTATATTTCATCGTTCTTTTTGCCCTTCGCTTTCTCTTTTATTGCGTTTTTTTAATGCCTACTCTTCTCTTTCGTTTGCAAAACAGCAACAAAAAAG
This sequence comes from Balamuthia mandrillaris, assembly GCA_031835245.1. Taxonomy (NCBI): domain Eukaryota; phylum Discosea; order Longamoebia; family Balamuthiidae; genus Balamuthia; species Balamuthia mandrillaris. The sequence goes on along the minus strand of JAVKOQ010000095.1, from coordinate 42,165 downwards.
TTGTATCAATTTGATAATGGAATATGTGGGAGGAGGCGACATGGGCCAATACTTGAAGAAAAAAGGCACTCTCACTGAAGAAGAGACCCGTCATTGGTTGCAACAGTTAGGTTAGTCTCTCATTCTCTCGTTCTCTCTCTCTCTCTTACTCTCTACGAGCGCATTTTCTAAAATCTCTTCTTCCTTTTGTGCCTTTTTTTTTGTCACACGCAGCTGCTGGACTTGAATTCATGCGCAACAAGAACATTCTTCACAGAGACTTGAAGGTTTGAAAATTTGCTCATTTCTCTCGTTCTCTCGCACTCTCTCGCTCTCTTTCTCTGTCACTCTCCCACTGGGATCCCTTACTCATTTCTTTGTACTTTCTCAGCCGGATAATTTGCTGCTTTCTTCTGCTGATCCAACTGGAATGTTGAAAATAGCTGATTTTGGGTTTGTAACTTTCGAACGGTTTTTTTGTCCTACCGTTTTGTCCGCCGTTTCTCACTTTATTTCCCCACTTTCCGAAAAAAGATTAGGCAGATTCCTGCAACCAGGAGAACTCGCAGGAACTCACGTCGGTACTCCTCTGTACATGGCACCTGAAATTTTTCAGCCAAAACCCTATAGCGACAAAGCTGTACGTTTCTACTTGTTCTTCATTTCTGCTTCTTTGTTTGTTTTTTTCCCTGTTTTTGGTTAACTCCATGAAAAATAGGATCTATGGTCTGTAGGAGTGATTGTATATCAAATGCTGGTGGGGCGTTTGCCCTACACAGGATCCGACAGACGTGAGCTGGTTACCAATCTTGCCACAAAGCCTCTTGAGTTCCCAACCAACCTTCGCATCAGCCCCGAGATGAAAGACCTCCTTCAAAGTCTTCTTCAGCGCAACTCAGATCTTCGCATTAGCTGGGCAGAGTTCTTTCTTCACCCTTGTGTTGTCCCTCCTCCCCCCACTGAGGAAGACGACTTTACTTCATCGAGAATGGGACCATCCCATTCGATCATGTTGGAAGAGTACAAGAAGGAGCTCAATGAGAAGATGGCGGAGATACAAAAGCTGAAAACGCAGTTGAAAGCTTTGGAGGAGGCGAAAGATGAGGAGAAGAGGAAACTTAACGAAGAGAAGGAAGAGTTAATCAAGTTGCGACACGATCTTGAGCAAAGTATTGAATCGTTGAAACGGATAAACGAAACGGAGCGACGAAGAGGAGAAGAGTTGAATAAAGCAAAGCATCAATTAGAGAAAGAGTTGGACGAGGAAAGAACAAAACTTGTTTTCGCTCTTCAGCAACAACTAAGTGAAAAACAGAAAGAAGAGGAAGATTCGGCTCTTCTTAGAAAAGAGGTGGAATCATTGAAGGCACAACTGGAAGAACTCAAAAGCAAGAACGAAACTGCAGAACAACAATTAGCAAAGAAAGAACAAGAACTCATCAAACTTCGACAAAAGAAACAGAAAGGCAAAAAAAAGCAAAAGACAAAATCTCAACCACAAACCGCAAAAGAAAAGGTCAAAGCAACAGAACAAATGAACAGAAAACAACAAGGAGTGCAACTTTCGAGCTTGGACTTTACTTTACGAATCCCGATGACGAACACTATGAGCATCTTTCATGGACAGCGACACATGACGAATATGGAGGACACCAAAACCAGCAAATATCTTTGTGAGGTATTCATGTTGGAGTTCTCCACAGCGGAGTGCGTTGGCAACTTTGTGCGAGTTCACTTTGATGCGAGGAGAGATGGTTCTGTGGGACCGTTGCAGAATCCCAATTATTCTCGGCTTATTGCTCTCGACGCTTTTGGTACTCTTTTTCTCCTTTATCTCCTGTCATGTCTCCCCTCTTCTTTATTCTATAATCTCGCTGTGTTCTGACGTATTTTTTACAACCAGGCCGTGAAATAGCTTCCACTCGACCACATCCCATAGGTACAACCTCTCTTCTCTTTCCTTCTCGCCTGTTTTTTTTCCTCTCTCCTCCTTTATTTTCTTTAATCTTGTGTTTTATTTTGGAGTGTTGTGTTTCTTACCTGCTCTTATTTATGTTCGCAGTGCGAGATGACCTGCCAGGCAGTTGCCAGCCGCTTGAATTTGGAGAGAATCTGTTATTTTCAGCTGATAGTCCCCGCCCTTTCTCTTTTAATTGTTGCCCTGAAGGTTGGCTCCCTCTCTCTCCTTCTTGGTCTATGCATGCTAACTTACTTTCTATTTACACAACAGCAGCTGCATCGTTGATGTCACTCGCGTCATCCGCCGAACAGGAAGAGGAATTCTCTCTCTTTTTGCTGCGCTCTCACTTCATCGTGAAAACGAACAGCCGGATCGTTGGCTATCTCGACTTTTTTGCTCCCTCCTCTTTTCTTTCTGAGACTTCTTACTTTTTTTGCTATGGAAAAGCAGGTTCGTTTGTTCTCTCTTTCTTTCCTCCTCTGGTGTCCTGTTTTTTTCTCACTGCCGTTATTTATTTTTTGTTTTGAAGGTTATTCACCAGTAAAACTTTTCGAGTTGTGAAAGAGAGAAGCAAAGTGTTTACATTCATTTTTATTTTGTTTCTGTTGTACTCTATTTATTATTATTTCATTCAAACAGCGACTATTGTTTTTTTTTTTTTGCTTATCTTGAAGAAGAAAAGTTGGTGAGGTAAGCAGAGAGCAAAACAGCAAAAACAGTGAAAGCAGAAGCGAAAAGAAAAGCGTCTTTTGGCACGACTGCGGTCTCTGGTGTTGCTTCTTTCGTTGTTTCGTTGTTGCGGTCGATGTGGTTGGGAAGCAGTGTTGCGGCTGATGTTTCTTGGTTGGAAGTTTCAAAAGAAGCGGAGGAAGGAGCGAGATGCTCAGCATCGCTGTCGAGAAGAGGAGAAGCAGAAGGAATGTAGGAAGATGACGTTGGTTCCACTGCCAATACCGAACCGAAAAAGTCTGTCAATAACGTCTGTTATGGGTATCATTTGTCAGTCTACATTGGCATAGAAGAAAGAGACAGAAAGCAGCTAAAGAAGAAAAACGAAAGATGGTGAAGAGAGTAACCTGATTGATGGGTCGTTGAAACAGATCAGCGCGATACTTGGGGTGAGCTCCCAGTTTACCGTGAGAGAACACAGAGAACTATGGGTTGTTCGTGGAAATCCAAATTAAAAAATGTACATGAGCGAGAGGGATAGAGAGATGGAGATAGAAAAAACAAGTACAAGGTCAGCAACGGTGGCTGTACTGTCCAAATTGACGCCTTCAAAGTATTCTAAAGTGTGATAAGTAAAGCGGTCGATCATCGCTATTCCCAAGTGAGAGTCGGTGTGATGCTGTTTTGTCAGCGTTAGCAAAAGTAAACAGAAGAAAGGCAAGAAACAACAAAACTGAAGGAGAAAAAAAAAGATAGAACAGAAAGAAAGAGCAGTACAGAGTAAGAGTTTTCCCCCTTGGCGCTGCTTCCAACAGCGAGAATGTTGGGCGACCGAAAGTGTTCATAGAGGGTAGTGGCTTGACAGGTATCTACCATGAAAAATATTTCATGGTAGCGCTGCTTCTCCCACATCTGCTCAAAGGCATCAGCCAGATCTTTGCTGCAGATCTCCTCGTAGTCCTGAAACTTGAGAAACTCGTCTCCGCCATGTCCTGTCATGTATATTAATATGTTGCTGCGATCATCCGTCAACAAACGCTTTGAACGAGGAACGTCTTTATGGTGCCGTCCTATTGTTATTGTTCACTGGCCAGTGAGAAGGAAGAAGGGGGAAGGAAGAAGGAAGAAGGAAGAAGGGGGAAGGAAGAAGGAAGAAGGAAGAAGGAAGAAGGAAGAAGGAAGAAGGAAGAAGGAAGAAGGAAGAAGGAAGAAGGAACCAGTTAAAAGACGGATAAAGTTTTCAACAGAGACTTCGTAGCCACGGTAATCGATCTCAATGTCAGTACCGTACACGTTGAGCTTGTGGTTCTTGTGGTCAAAGATTGAGCCTGGGATGGCGTTCCTTGGATCGCACGCCATGTCATCTGCTATCATCAAAATGATTTGGCCTTTTTTGTTTGTTTTAAAATGTATTGGCTGAGAAATAAGAAGCAACAAGAAAAAAAGAAGCAACGAGAAGCAAGAAGAAAGCAAAAGTAGCAAAGAAGACAGAAGAAAGAAAAAGGAGAACAAGAAGAGAACCAACAATTGAAAATTAGAAGACAACAACCAGAGGAAGAGATAGAGTGAGTTTGTTCTGAGAGAGAGAGAGAGAGAGAGAGAGAGAGAGAGGAGAGAACAAACTGTCAGGAATGCCAAGCCTTCGTACAGTTCTATACATGCTGAGTGTGTTGGCTATGTGCCTGTAGTTGTGCCAAAAGATCGACGTGTCCACCTGGTGGAATACCCAAAATAAATAAATAAATAAAACAAAAATTTCAACGTTGGACAAAAAAAATAAATAACAAACACAACTTTGAAAAAAACTAAGCAAAACGTACAAGAACAGCCCAGTTGTTAGTGTGTTGAGTGGTGTAGTTGACATCTCGAGAAGTGTAATAGATGGAGCTCTCGTTGGAGAACTGGCTGATTTTGGAGACGTTAAACTGGGGGTCTTCCTCCACGGAGCCAGCGAGCCCACCGTAGCACCCGTGCAGAGCCTCACGCGAACGCCACCGAGGCGCTGTTCCAACAAAACAAAAGAGCAGCAACGCAGTGAGAACCACCAACCGCTCGCCTGCTCTCCTCCTCATTCTTTCTTTCTTTCTTTTTGAACAATTTTTGTCGACATCGATTAATCACATGCGAAATTTCATGTTTTATGTCGACACTAAACCAAAAAAACGACGCATTCAGTGGGAGTCGAACCGACGTCCTGGCGGTTAAGATTTTGCAACAGAAGAAAAATATTATCGGAAAGATAAGAAAGACACAATGGAAGGCTGCGGGGAGGACCCTTTGGAAGTGTTGCCGGTGGAACTGGTCCACCAGATCTTCTCCTCGCTGGATGAGAGAGCGCTGGCCTCGGCCCTCTTGACCTGTAAGTCCTGGCACGCTGTGGCCAAGGAGCCCTCCCTTTGGGCAGGCCTCTTTGCCTGCTCCACTTGGAACCCCAACGACGTCAGCGACCCCCAAAGGATCTCCCTCTCTCAGGACCTCCGCACCTTGCAAAAGGACCAGACCTCCTGCGGCTCTACCTCTGCTCGTGGCTGGCTGGTATCTGCCACTCACAAGCTGCCCTCCTGCCGGCCGGTCTACTTTGAGGTTGTCATTGAGAGGGATAAGAAGGAGGCGGCCTCCTGGGGTTGCCAGGCTGGCGTGGGGGTCGTCATCAATGACACCAAGGGTCCTCTGCGGGATATGCCGGTGGTAAAGCATGACTCGCTTGGTCCTGGGTTTTATGCTGCTCGTCGTGTTTATCCCGTGTTGCTTGGCGAACAAGGTAGGGGCACACAACACAACAAAACAAACATAGCAACACTAACTTGTTTTTACTACAAAAACAGGATGGGGAGTAGCTCTAGGCCAGTGTGCGGTAGAACACAACGGCGAATTTCTGGGCGAGACGGGTGTCGAGTGCGCCGTTGGAGGCAGGGTCGGGGTGTTCTACGATGACTCCCAGGGCAAAGGCCTGTTGAACTTTTACTTCAACGGCACGTCCATGCTCTCCAAGCCTATCACAGGCGTGAGGGGACCCTTGTACCCTGCCGTGCAGCTGTGTTGTCGCAGCATCACCCTCACGTTTTGCCCTTCCGCTCCCGTTCCTCCTCACGCCTTGGCTTTGTCTTCCCCCGCTTGACGATTGGGCAATCCAGCATCACGATTTTTATCGACTGTTGTAAACATTTTACATAATAATTATAAAGTTATCGAAAATATCGAAAATCCAACATCACGATTTTTATCGACTGTTGTAAACATTTTACATAGTAATTAGAAAAATTATCGAAAATATCGAAAATCTATGATAATTCATAAAGCGAAAAAAGAAGAGAAGAGAAAAAGAGAAGAAGAGAAGAGAAGGTTGAAAGAATGTCCGTTTATAACTACTCGCAGTTGCACGGTGCCGCAGAGAACTTTGCGCTCGAGGGAGAACCTGATGCATGGGATACCGATCCAGATTACGTTGTTCGTTTTTCTCTCTCTCTCCCTGCTCTTAGCATCGATCCTGTGCCTCTCTGTAACCCTTTGCTTTTGTTTTTTCCTGCTGAGCAGAACGACACGGTAGACCCTTCTCGCGTCTCTGCAAACGACAAAGACCTTCCTGCCTCCTCCTCCACCGCTTCGTCTTCCGCTGCTACCGCCCCCGTTGCCGCCACACGAACAGCTGCGCCAGAAGTATGGCACCCTCCTTCCTACGCGACGGCCTCTGCCAAAGGACCCACCCCCTCCCCACGCGTCAACTTTTGTCCTGAATGTGGGACCAAGGCCACCTTAGCGGCTGCTCGCTTCTGTTCCAACTGTGGACACCCGTTCTAAACCAAAGTCTGTACAAAACAACAACAACAACAACAACAACAACAGAATAAAAATACCGTTTCTTCAGAGGTTTTGCCACCAGTCGTGCAAGCCGTAAGCATCCAACGCATCGTAGAAGATGAACCACCAAACGGAGGCCACGTCCTTGGGCACCTGCATGATAGGCACATCCCTGGCCTCTCCCTTGTTCCTCACCGCGTTCTCTCCCAACCACAGCTTGTACTCCTTGCCCCCGGCCATGTGGAAGAGGCGCATGGGATGGAAGGCCTGCCGCCGCACGTTGTAGGCGTAGGGCAACCATCGCAGCCCTTGCGAGGGCCGGTCAAAGAATCGACGAAGGTACGGCTGGTCCGGCAGGCATCCAGCGGTGGAGAACAAGCCCTGCCACTCCCGGATGAGCTCCTGGGAGGTCTTGCTGGAAGGACGCAGCACCAACAAGCCCGAGTTGATGCTGTTGTGCCGACTGCCAGGAGGATCGAAATGAGCGGCGTAGATCTGACCGTGAGGCAAAGGCAGGTGGAAGAGCTCATCGATGTTGTCCAGGAGCATGATGTCGCAGTCCACATAGATCAGCCGGTCGTAGTCGATGAGGTTCCACACGTGGAAGCGCATGTGCTCCCCTGGGAACTTGGCCGTTGGATCCGTGGGTCGTCCGCCTTGGTGCTGACAATCCAAGGGAGGCCGTTCCAGCACCTGCCAACCGGCCCGGGCGAGGGCTTCCCTGGACTGCTCGCTGACCTCCTCGCTAACGATGGCCAAGAGGTTGTCCGCGTGGCAGGAGAACTTGCGGATGGAGTGGGCCAAGGCCACGGCCGGGATGACGTAGGCATCGTTGATGGTGGCCGTCACCCATCCCACTTTCTCGTAGAGCGTTGATGCCTCGGAGCAGCAGAAGAGGTGGGAGTGGTGCCAGAGAAAGCGTCGGTGCTTGTACTCCGTCAGGGCCATCACCGTTTGGAGGTCCTGCTGCTCGGCCTGGTAGAAGGCGGTCATGTTTTCGTTGAAGGCCTTGTTTTGTGCCACCGTGACGGTCGAAAACGACTTGACGTCGAGCGTCCGGTTGGCAACGTGGGAGAACCGAAAGGCTTGCTTCATGTCCTCATCGCCGGAGTTGAAAGCGGGGAAGGGACAGCCTTGAAGGAGGAGGCCCCCCGCCGTCGTCGGATTCTCCGCGGTCAACGGGGCCTCCCTCTGCTTTTGTCTTTGCAGAAACTCGCAGTTTCTGGCCTCGCCGGACGACAGGCTGGACCTGGCCGAAAAGAGAAACACCCAGTTGGCTGCGAGAGAGAGCCCCAAAAGCACCAGCAGCACTCTGTTCGGCCGGCCGAGTGCTCGGTGGAGCTGTTCCATTCCTTTGGGTTATCGGCGGCGCGTGTTGTTTCCTCTTTGGCACCCGTTAATTAATAAGGCCTTGGCTTCGATCGTGTCGTCATGCCGAGGTCTCTGCTTTGACCGGCTCTGCTCACTCCGGAGGAGAGGCGGAGATATGTGTTACCACGAAAGAGTTGCTTGGTGGCCACGGTGTCGGTATGGAAGGTAAGTCCTGCTGGGAAAGGCCCCATCCTTCTTTTCGGCGCTTGGGTTCATTGCAGTGGGAGAGGCAATTGCATTCATCGCCAAGGTGTGCCAGGATGCTAGCACGGGTGGAGATAGGGATGTTGCGGTGGCTCGGGGGAGTCAAAGAGGCCGCACTCCTTGAGAACATTAAACCACTGGGGCATGAAAAGACTGAGGCACGCTTGGTTCGTTGTCTCTGAGGGCTTGTTGAACTTCGAGAACGACCTTTGTAGAGTAGGTCGTACGCAAGGGAAAAATCCTGCCGCACAGTGGTGGTACCTTTGACACCTTTGGTGCGGTTCGCTTTGTTAGTTTTCAGCCGCCCCGTGGCGTGCTAGCGCTTGATTTTTTTTTTGACTGGAGAGTAGAGAGAGAGAGAGAGTGAAGAGTGAGGAGAGGGAGAGAGAAACGAATCGGAGGCACGTGTCTGCGTTGTTGGGGGAAAGCCACTTCGAACACAAAGGTAAAGGGAGTTTTTGAGTTCTTCTTCAGCGGCGTCATGTATGTCACGGAGGGAAGGAAATGCTGCTAAGGAATGTTGTTCATCTTTGGTGCCACCAGCAGACGCGGAGGTCTTGCTGGAAGGACGTCCGATCACTGAGATCTTCTCCATTTTAGGATATTTTGTCGACTGAACACGTCACCTCTCCAAACGGCCAAGAAGAAGAAAGTGGTGGTAACGCTCTAGGGAGAAGGGGGAAGCTGATCTTCGAAGGCAGAAGGCCTAGGTTGGGTTGTTGTTGTTCACAAGAATGGAAGGGAGGTCTGCTGTGAACGTGTTGTTTGAGGACTTGAAGCAACTTCAGATCCTATTGGAAGAAGTTCACTCTGAGGTATACATTTTTATTATTATTATACAAGAACCGCCCGCCTATTTTCTTTTAAACGATCTAATTCTATTTTTTTCCCCCTTCTTTTGCTTCGTTCTTTTGTGATGCGAAGCATGCGCAAGCGGACATCTCCACCAAAACGATCGGTCGCGCCCAAAGAAAGTTGAACGACTCCATCCGATTCCTTCAAAGCGAATTCTTGGGTGCAGCCACGCCCGCTACCCAAGAAGAAAGAGCAAGCAACAGCACCACCTCGACAGCAGCAACGACAACGACAGTAAAGACGAAACCGCAAACCATTTACTCCACCGCGGTGACCAGCGCGGAGCTGGCCTCGAGCTTGCCGGAAGGGAGAAGTGCTGCTGGAGAGTCGTTTTTCAGGCAGCCGCTGGGCTCAATATTGTCCATCAAATGGCCAAGAAAAACTCATGGTTCTTCTCTCTCTCTCTCTCTCTCTCTCTTGTTCTACTTGTCCTTTTCTTTTTTAGTGTTTCTCTGGTTCGTCGTTGCTTCTTTCTCTTTGTTGGTTGTTTCTTTTTGTTACGTGTTCTCTTTTATCAGCACGCCTCAATGGTAACATCCACAATAATATTCAACAGCACCAACGAGAGGAAACCGCCGACCAACGCAGTCGATGGTTATCAATCGACGAACGTTAGTCGAGGCCGAAATTGTCGACACGGAGCGAACTTACCTCTACCAACTCAACGCATTACTTAAGGTTTATAACACCTGTCTTGCTTTCTTTCTTTTTCTTTTTTATCCTTTTGTTTCTTTACATCTCGGTTCTTGTTGTTGGTTTCTGTTTCCTTTCTCTGTGCTGTTTGACCAGCGAAAAACAAAGTTAACGTCTTCTTTATTCTTTTGGTTTAACAGCATTATTTAACGCCACTGAGCAAAAAAGCGACCAAGTTTGGAGTGTTGGACAACAAAAAGGACAGCGACATTTTCAAAAAGCTTCTCCTCAATCTGAACGCTGTCATTGCCAACAACACTTCCATTCTTCAACAGCTGGAAGACTATTTGGTGGGATCTTGCTCCTCTGATGAGAGTGCTTTGCTCACTAGCATTCCTAAAATATTTGTAGAAATGGTTTGTTTCCACTTTTTGTGTTGTTCTTTGACGTGCTTTTTGGTTTGTCTCAACGTTAGTATCATAAAAATAGGCTCCAACACTAAAAGTGTATGGAGAGTATATTCGTGGCTATCACGAAGCCTCAGAATGCGTTCAACGACTGCTTCTCAACGCCGCTGCAAAAGAGTTCCTCGAAGTATTTATTTCTTCGCCATTTGTTTTTTGTTCCCCAAGTTCATTCTTATGATTGCTGTTGTCAAACAGAAAGTGAGAGAGAAACTTAATGATGAGAGAACGGAACAGACCGATATGGATATTCATAGTTTGTTGATCCTGCCCGTTCAACGCATTCCTCGTTATCGTTTGCTGCTTCAGGTTCGCTTTCTTCTGTTTCTTAGTTTTTGTAGACTTATTTTTAACATTTCTCGTCTGTTGCATTTAAAATAGGAACTATTAAAATATACGCCTAGAGAACATGTAGATCATTATTATTTGGAGAAAGCATTACATAAGATAAAACAAGTTGCGCAACAACTAAACACGTCCAACGCTGACATCAAGACAGCGAAGAAGCTGCTTGAAATACAAGAAAGCATCGCTGGCAATTATTTGGTTTGATTTTTTGATGTTCTTCTCTTTTTGCTGCGTTCTTTCCTTTAGCACTTATTTTTATTCTACCTTCTGGCCACTTGCCTTTGTGACCCAACTACAGAACCTAGTGGAGGTGCATCGCTCTTTCATTCACGAAGGCCCACTTACAGCAGTGTGGGACAAAGCCGAATACCAGTTCTTCCTCTTCAACGACCTGCTGCTCTACGCCCGCATTAAGACCAGCATCGGTGACAAGCTCAAGAAACTTCCCACTGCATTGGGCTCTCAACGCAGCACCACGGCTCTCTTCCGAACCCAATATCAGTATCAAGGATTCTTCTTGCTGCAAAATATCGGTTTGAAGGAGACCTCGAACGTCGTTGGGGAGAATACAACGTTTGAGCTTATCTCTTCGGGAGGAGAGAGTGATGCATCCAGTTTTACGATGGGGAATGATGAGGATGAGGATGAAGATAGTAATCTTCGGGCAGAACGAGAAGGCGGAGCCGAGAGAACGAGAAAAAAGTCAAACGAAAACAACAGTAGCAACTTTTTGTCTTCCTCTACTTCTTCATGTTCGATTGTGGATGATGAAGGTGGAGAAGTGGTGGCCAGAAGAGCTCGTTATAAGCTAGATGCTAAAACGCCAGAAGCCAAAGAGAAGTGGGTTACTCTCATCAAAGAACAACTTGAAAAGATTCAAGGAGGTATTTATCTCAATCGTTACTTCATTTTTTTTTATTTGTGTTGCGAGAAGCTTACGAATGAATTGTCGTTTAAACCTGCAATCAGCGGCGCTTCCTTCTCGCCAAACGAACGACATTTTCAAGCAATGCACTCACATGGGCTTCCTTCACAAACGCGGCGAGAAGCACAAAGCCTGGAAGTACCGCTTCTTCCGCCTGCAGGGCAACTCCCTCTTCTACAGCGCGGACGAGAAGGCCACCTCTCCCCTCGGCTCCATCTTCTTGCCCAGTTTCAGCCTCCACTTCTGCGATGCTGTCAGCATTGCTCGCTCCAATCTCTGCTTTGAGCTGCGCAACACGAGAAGAGGGCAGCGAGACTACTTCCTTGAAGCCAAGAACGAGGCGGCGCTCACCGCTTGGATCTATCACTTCTTGCCATTGGTGGCGGCTGTGGATGAGGACGTGAAGGCCTTTTTGGCCAAGCATGAGACGCTGTTGCAGCGTGCGAACAGTCAGAGAGACGTGCTGAGAGGAGAAGAAGAGAACAAAAGCAACAATAACAATCGACGTGCGACTGATGGATAATGTGAGGAAAACAAATCCGAATGTACTTCTAATAACCAACAAACAAGAAAATAAAGTGGGCGAACAAAGGGAAGAAAAAAAAAAGAGAAACGGAAGTTAAGAAGATTGAAGGAAAGGTCGGTTTTGCTGCAGCCATTGATGCAGTTGAGAGGCATCACGGTTGAGCCAAGCAGCACGCCCTCTGATTTTTTCTACGGCTTGTTGCAACGTACGTTCGACGCCTTCCAAGTTTTTATCAGAAAAGAAAGCTGTGTTATGTTTAAGTTTTAAGTGAGTGAAAACAGATAGCAATAAGAATAAAAATAAAGTGGAGGCCTTACCTTCCACTTCCTGCGCTTTCTCCTCCGATGCAAAGTTAGCAATTGCACCAGAAATGATGCGACCCAACAACAGGAAATGTCCATGATAACGTTGTTCCAACTCCTCGTAATGTTCCTGCACAAAGCGCCATGCCAGCTCCGAACCTTTCGGATTCATTCCCACTATGGGTTGTGCATGTCAACCACTGTTAATCCAGAGAAGAAGGAAGAGGGAGAGGAATCGGAAGAGGGAGAGAGGGAGAGAGAGAGAGAGAGAGAGAGAGAGAGAAGAAATACCTGAGGCTATCATCCTAAACGTGTCTTGCGAACGCACTTCGTCGGAGAGAGAGAATTCGAGAGCGCGCCGCAACAGACTTTCATCAAGAGCACTGCCGAGTGCAGACATGCATCTCAACCGTTCTTCATGCATATCAGCTTCTCTGTACAACCTCAAAACAGCTTCCCATTCTTTCTCTCCGCCATGCTTAACGACTGTGTTATATACAGTGGAATGTAAATCAGGATGAATCGGTTCTTTCGTTTCCTCTTCTGCTGCTTCTTCGTTGCTTTGTGGCAGAGAAACAGCAGCAGCAAAACGTCGTTTGGCTTCAGCGATTGTTGGTTTATCTCCATGTCTGCCAAGTTGAGATAGAATAATGGCACGAAGCAACATGTTGAGAGCACTGTCAGTGTTGCCCTCGGTTTCTTGTTGAGAAGATTCCTCCCATCCCAACCGTTGTCCGATGTTATTGTAAACAGAACGTAAATATCCCTTCATCAGTTCTTGCGTTTCTGGTTCTGAGTGGCAACGTTAGATCTCAAGAAACAAACGAAGAAATGTAGAAAAGTAGAAAAAGATAAAAGAAACAAAAGGAATAGATAGAAACCATGCGGTTGATAATTGGACCAGAGAGAAGCCAACTCCTCCAAGTTTAACGCCATGCTCATCCAAACGTTATAACTAGTCTCATGACGGTATGCCAAAAGCAACTCGAGAACCTGGGTGGTGGGCAATCGTCCAGCTTTTGCTAACGCAAAAGCATCATCCAAAATTCCCAATCGATCTGACGCAGATAAACACGGTCCAGGCGTCGTGAGAGAGGAAGAAGACATAGGAGTGCAAGAAGATGAAGACAGGAGAGTTTGTTCGATGGCAGTGCCGATGTTCTTCAACATATCAGCACTGTACTTCACCCTGAAGAAGCCGCTCTGATACGCATTAAGCTTTATCCAAGTTGGCACCAAAGTTGATGATGTCGTCATCGTCTTTTCTTGATTGCTTTCAGAAGAAGAATTGGTATCTGCAGAAAGTAGCTTGAGAAGTGCAGAAACATTGATTTCAGCTTGTCGGCGGCTTGTTTCGTGAATAAGTTTGCGCTGGTCTTTCTCCAAACGTTTGCGTTGTTTGCGTTCTTTCTTTCTCTGCTTTTTCAATTCTTTCTCTTCCTTTTTTCTTTGTTTTTTGGCCACTTTGTCTTCTTCATCTTCCTTTTCTTTGTTCTCTTTCTCGTTCTCCTTCTCCTCATCTTCGTCCTCGTCATCATTCTCATCTGTCCATTTCTCATGATTTTCTTCATCATTCTCTACCTTTGTCACGTTCGGTTCAAAGAGGCTCAGCACGATTGGCTGTCCCTGGTTTTCGCTTGTGAGAACCGAAAGTGGTATCCACCAACTCTGTTCTTCATTGTCTGTTTGTTCTTCGTTTGGTTTGTTGGTTGTTGCAGCTGTGAGAAGAAATCTTTCTTGAGAAACGCGTAATATGAGATCACCGCTAGTCTCGTTGACAAAAGTTTCGGCAACAAGAACTGGATAACCCACGTCCTTTACCCATCTGTTCATTAACACATTCACCTTTTTACCAGAAGCTTTTGAAAGTGACTTCCACAAATCCTATTAATTTGGAAGAGAGTTAGTAGGCAAAATAAGAAGTAAAGAAGTTAAGGATAGAAGTTACAGATGTGACTGCGTTTTTGTAGGTGTGCTTCAACAAATAGCGGTGCAGAGCATATTTGAAGGTGTCTTCATTAAGGTAGTTTGCCAGCATGCGAATGACAGAAGCACCCTTATCGTACGATATAGCATCAAAGATTTCGCCAATCTCGGCAGGATGATCCACATCCACTTCGATAGCATGAGAACTTTCCAGTGAATCCAGCTGCAACCCGCTGCACACGTAATCCGTCAAAAACTGAGTCCAAATGTCCCATTCTGTTACATTGCAAGAAAAAATATTAGATGGTTTGCCTATTCGGTTAAAAAGAGAGATTGAGAAGTTACCAGGAAAGAGATGATCAACAGCCAAGTTACCAACCCAGGTGGCAAAGCCCTCGTTGAGCCACAAATGGGTCCACCATTGCATAGTAACGAGGTTACCAAACCATTGATGTGCCAACTCGTGTGCCACCACATATGCTACCATTTGCTTCGCACGCAACGATGATGCCGTCGGATCAATAAGCAGAAGAGCTTCTCTGAACGTTACACAACCCCTTAAATGTGCATCATTATTAGTAAAAGCTTGAAACGAGGGAGATAGAGAGAGAGAACCAATTTTCCATGGCGCCAGCTGCGAAGTCAGGTACAGCCACAAGATCCAGTTTCGGCAGCGGATAAGCAATGCCAAAATACTCGGTAAAATAAGACAATGTTCGTGCTGTTGGTTTTGAAAACAAAGATGTCAGTAAAATAGAGAAGTAGAGAGTGAGAGAGGAGAAGAAACGAGACTGACTTGCAACATCAAGCGCAAAACGTCCGAGGTGTTGTTTTTCAGGAGGAGTGTAGACTCGGACGGAAACATTCTCTGCTGTAACGTCTTCCACAAAGTCGAACTCGCCAACAACAAACGCGACCAAATAAGTTGACATTTTAGGTGTCTCTCCAAAATACACTGTCTGTTTAAAGCAATAAGCTCGTTGCTCTTTTACGAAAAGAAACTAATAATAACACGGCGAAGAGAAGAGGAGGAGGAGGAAGAAAAAGAAGAAGAGGATGAGAAGAACAAGGAGAAGAACAAGACCTTAAGAGAAGGATCAATAGGATCTGGAAGCTCTTGAATGACCGGACCGTTAGAAATGGCGACGAGGTGGCTCGGTATCGTCAAAGCAATGGAAAAAGTTGCTTTGATGGCTGGTTCATCCCAACATGGAAATGCTTTCCTTGCATCTACTGGTTCGAACTGCGTTACCGCCATGTACCTATGCTCCAATAAATAAGTCTTTCTCGTGAAAGGACGAAAGAGAGGAAAACAAAACAAATAAAAAGAAGAGAAGAAGAGAAGCAGAAGCAGAGAAGAAGCAGAGGGGCGAATAAAATGGAAGAACACCAAACTTGTCATCTTGATAGAGAGCACGATAGAAACCAGCCATTTGGTCATTGAGAGCGCCACGAAACGAGATATAGAGCACCGGGTGTGCTCCTCTCTCCAATGCTCGGCCAAACACAAGAGTTAGCGTTTGCTCAGTGGAGTTGAGATTGATCACCTCTGCTGGAAGCTCTAATACCGCTGCGGTTTTTGTTAGTGCTGACTCGCTCGGTTCTGTAGTTTGCACTTCCAAACGAGCTTCAACCACTTCCAAGTCTGCGGCGTGCAAGACAATCGTGTTTGTTGCTTGTCTCACGTGAAGCTGTTTGATGTTTGATCAGAAGAAAAAGACAAGCATAACACGTTTTTAAAAAAAGCAAACAGAAGAGAAAAAGGAGAACAAATGGAAGAACAAGAAAGAAATAAGACAGAGAAAGAGAGAGAGAGAGAGAGGAAGAGACGTAAACGTGAAGGAGAGTAATAATACCAAAATCTTTTCAGTGCCAGAAAAAGTGAAGTTTTGCAGGTTTGGTTGCAACGACAGCTCGTACTTGACAGGATAAACCATCGTTGGGAGAAGCACAGAGGGTTTACTGTGGTGAGTGGCAGCTGCGTGTTCTCCATGTTCTTGGTGGTGGTCATTTGTTGGCCCTTGTCCTTCGTCTCCTTCCTCGTGAAGCGAGGATGCTCCAGCGTGAATGAGGTCAGACTGAAGCACAGGAGAAGACGTGGCAGCAGCGATGGAGGCCGTGGGCACCGAAGTGGCGTTGTTGTGGCTGCTGTGGACACCAACCTCGTTCGTGGCGAGAGGGCTTGTGGCACTGAGAGGCTCCTCCTGAGCTCGCTCTTCAGCTACAGCGCTGCCGGCAGCCAACAACCAGAGGCCAAGCACCGCAAAAAGCAAAACCTGCCATCGATATATTTTGGTGTGGTTGAGGGCAGGCACAGCAACAGCCTCGACAAGAGCAAACACCACCATGATTCGTGCGGTGTGGCCACTTCTTTCTTTTCTCTCTTTTTCCTTTTTGGATTTCGTGACGTCATTTTTAATTAATTTGTATGAATTTTCCGCCAATCGCTTTAAAGATTTGAATTCATGAGATCACATGACGTCATCTGATCTGGGTCTCAATTAATTGAACGAACGCCAAAAAATAGACAAAGAAGATAGATAGGCGGAGGAATGGCGGTGCGGCGGCTCAGCTTGCGAGTGGGACGACCGAACCTGGTGCTCCTCCTGTTGTTGGTGGTCTCTCTCTTCTCCAACTGGGTTTTTTTCTTCTCATCCTACCAAACCACCACGAAGCAAATCCGCCCCGTTCGCGACGGCGCTCCTTACTCCCGTCCACCGCCGCTTACCTCCTCTTTTCCTCTTTCTCCTTCTCCTCCTTCCTCTCCTCCTCGACCTGCTTCTGCTTCCTCCAAAACATGTGAAACGCTCAACTACATCGACGACGCGGACCTCGCCCAACGCATTCAATACCACCTCTCCACAAGGAGCATCAAGAGCAACACGACGGAAGAGGAAGCACCCACAGACCTTATATCCGTCGCACAGAACAGGTTGAACTCCCCGGAAGACGCCGAAGCCTTCCGTGAGGTGGAGCTCGAGGACCTTCACATGATGATGGCCCTCACCGAGTACAATCACCGACGCTTCCTCTGGAGCAACTCGGAGCTCTTTTGCTGTCAGCAGGCCTACACAAGCACGGGAGAAGGCGGCAAGGTGGGATGGGTGACGGCCACCATCAACGATGCCTACGTCATCCCGGCCGTGGCCTTGGCCCACTCCATCCGCAAGTTCTCCTGCCACGCGGACAACCTCTTGGCCATCGTCAGCTATGACGTGGGGCCTGAGTCCAGGGAAGCCCTCGCCCGGGCCGGTTGGCAGGTGCTGGAACGGCCTCCCTTGGATTGTAAGCACGAGGGAGCGCGAGCGCAGAACCAGTACGCGAGGTTCCCAGGGGAGCACATGCGGTTCCACGTGTGGAACCTCACCGAGTATGACCGGCTGATCTATGTGGACTGCGACATCATGCTCTTGGATAACCTGGACGAACTCTTCCGCCTTCCATTATCCGTCGGTCAGGTTTATGCCGCTCACTTTGGAGCTCCCGGACACAACAAGAGAAGCATCAACTCGGGCATGCTGGTGCTGCGTCCTTCCAGCAAGACGGCAAAGGACCTCATCAAAGACTGGCAAGGATTGTTCAAGAAGGAGGGATGCATTGCGGATCAGCCCTACCTCCATCGCTTCTTCGACAGACCCTCGCAAGGGCTGCGATGGTTGCCCTACGCCTACAACGTGCGACGGCAGGCCTATCACCCCATGCGTCTCTTCCACATGGCCGGGGGCGAGGAGGCAAAGTTGTGGTTGGGAGAGAACGTGGTACGGAGGAAGGAAGAAGCGAGAGACGTGCCTATCTTGGAGGTGCCAAAGGATGCGGCCTCGG
Organism: Balamuthia mandrillaris; assembly: GCA_031835245.1. Taxonomy (NCBI): domain Eukaryota; phylum Discosea; order Longamoebia; family Balamuthiidae; genus Balamuthia; species Balamuthia mandrillaris. The sequence goes on along the minus strand of JAVKOQ010000095.1, from coordinate 24,383 downwards.
TGTGGTGGTTCATGTTTTACGACGCGTTGGATGCCTACGACTTGCATGCCTGGTGGCTCAACGCCCAACACACCGTCAAGAATTGGCATCGCAAGCTATGAGAGAGCAACAGTTGATGAGCGGCTATTTGAATGATTGCAGTTGTTATATAATTGGTTGGGGATTAATTATTAAATTAACTCTTCTCATCTACGCTTTCCTTTTAGGCATTTCTCCGATCCTACATTACCCGCTGTTGCTGAGACCGAGGCGAATACGAAAGGAAGACGAGGAAGAAGCGGAGCACAATAAACATAGCAATGGCGTTGACCGCGCTGGACAGGATGATAGGACGGCCTCACAAGGGCTTGCTGCTCCTTCTTTCCCTCTCCCTTTTTTTCAATTTGTATTTTTTCTTTCTTTCTCCGCAGCCCTCGCCCCGCGGAACCTACCTCCCACTACAAGGCACCGCTCTCAGAGAAACCCTGGAGTCTTCGGTTTCTCCTTCTGTCGCTGTCTCCAACGAACAAGTAGAGCGACCAGCTGGGGCCGAAAAATGTATCCAAGACGACAAACAAGCTTGCGAGGCTCAAACGAAAACCATTTCTTACGACGGTTTTGACCTCCGGTATGGCCACATTGCAACAAAAACCTTGCAAGGAGAAGGAGAGGTCTTGACCACGGCCAACAACAATAAATTTCCGGAGGACCCTGAAGCCTTCCGCGAAGCCGAGCTCAAAGACCTCCAAACGATGATGGCCTTCACCGACTTTCAGCACCGACGTTTCCTCTGGCACAACTCTGAGCGTTTCTGTCGGCAACGGTTCAGCGACACAACTGATGATGAAGGCAAGGTGGGATGGGTGACAGCCACCATCAATGATGCCTACGTCATCCCAGCCATAGCTCTGGCCCACTCCATCCACAAGTTCTCCTGCTTGACGGACAACCTCTTGGCCATCATCAGCTCCGAGGTCAGCAAGGAGGCCAGAGAGGTCCTCACCAAGGCTGGTTGGAAGCTGCTGGAACGACCTCCCTTGGATTGCCAGCATCAAGGTGGTCGGCCTGATGGCGCTTTAGCCAAGTTCCCAGGAGAGCACATGCGGTTCCACGTGTGGAACCTCACAGAGTATGACCGGCTGGTCTACCTCGACTGCGACATCATGCTCTTGGACAACATTGACGAGATCTTCCGCCTGCCTTTGGAGCTTGGACAAATATATGCCGCTCACTTTGCACCTCCCGACGACAAGCACGAGTTGAAGACAGGCATCAACTCGGGCCTGTTGGTGCTGCGCCCATCAAGCCAGATCACGAGCGAGCTACTGCAAGACTGGCGGTCTCTGTTCAAAACAACGGGCTGCATGGCAGACCAGCCCTTCCTACGCAGGTTCTTCGACCAACCTAGGCGAGGTCTGCGGTACCTGCCGTATGCCTACAACGTGCGACGGAACGCCTATCACCCCATGCGCCTGTTCCACATGGCTGGCTTCACAAAGAATGAAAAGCTATGGTTGGGCAGCAACGTGGTGAGCAGGAAAAACGCAGCAGACAAGCCGATACAGAACGTGCCAGCCGACGTGGCTTCCGTCTGGTGGTTCATGTTTTACGATGCTCTGGATGCCTATGGCCTGCAGGACTGGTGGGCAAAGGTTGCATCAAAGGCCACCTCCCAATGGGGGCGCAACTGATGTCAACGTACGTCGCGGCTGTTTTCTTATTCTCTTGACCAACCAATGCTGACTTTTCTTCAACAGACAAAACATCATCACTCTGGCAGGGAAAAATAAACAGAGTAACCTTGGAGCTGAAGAGGTGACTTTCGCGAGTCCGACGGACGTGCGGAAGGAAGGGACTGGCAACGTTCTCTCCTTCTTTTGTTATTGTTTGGAAGCCTTGTATAACGTGCTTGTTGTTGCTTCCTGTTTTACAATCTAGATAATTACCTTTTTTACAGTTTTTCAGAGCAGCAAGCAGGTATAAAGGGTTGATATCAGAGAAGCAAACGTTTGCTAAGCGAGCAAGATAATGCTCCACCTGGCAGCACTTCACCGGAGGACGGAACGAAGCCACTTGGTCCTGCTGTTCCTTCTTGCCCTCTCCGTTGTTTGCAATTGGTATTTTTTCGTTTCTTTCCGGCAGTCGAACAACGCCCTTCAGCAGACTCAACTCGGGTTCTCTCTCCCTTCTGAGCTTTCGTCTCCTTCGTTTCTTTCCTCTACCACCTTCACCAGCAGCGTAAAGAGCGGGATCCCTCTTCAACGAGGGCCTCAGGACTCTTCTCTCCAACCTGAGCCAGCTCGCAGCTCCACTACCGAGATGAAACGAGAAGAAGCTGAAAACCAAGAAGAACAGTCTCCTTCTATTGGCCTCTCCAACATGCCTGGCGGCGATGCTGGCAGTAAGCCACAAGGAAAGATTGAACATTGTTACCACGATGTCTCCACTAGAACAATGAAATGTTACTATGTTGATGCAAAGAAGGATCCCTCCTTTCATTACGCTCACCTCCCCAGCAAGAGCAAAGGGGCCAAAGGGCAGGGCGTCTTGTCCGCTGCAGACAATGATGGCTTCGAGGAGGATCCCACAGCCTTTCACATCGCTGAAAGGAACGACCTCTACAGAATGATGGCCTTCACCGAGTTCGAGCATCGACGCTTTCTCTGGCACAACTCGCAGCTCTACTGCCAACAGCGTCTCAACTATGATGACACTGAACTGCTAGCGAAAGTGGAAGGCAAAGTGGGATGGGTGACAGCCACCATCAATGATGCCTACGTCATCCCAGCCATAGCTCTGGCCCACTCCATCCACAAGTTCTCCTGCTTGACGGACAACCTCTTGGCCATCATCAGCTCCGAGGTCAGCAAGGAGGCCAGAGAGGTCCTCACCAAGTCTGGTTGGAAGCTGCTGGAACGGCCTCCCTTGGATTGCCAGCATGAAGCTGCTCAACCTGACTCCCTCTTAGCGCAGTTCCCAGGAGAGCACATGCGGTTCCACGTGTGGAACCTCACAGAGTATGACCGGCTGGTCTATCTCGACTGCGACATCATGCTCTTGGACAACCTGGACGAACTCTTCCGGCTTCCATTGCAGCCTCATCAGATATACGCTGCTCGCTTTTCTCCTCCGACCGACGAGGACAAAGGATCCGAGATGAAGACCTTCGTTAATTCAGGGTTGTTGGTGCTGCGTCCATCGAGCCAGATCACGAGCGAGCTTTTGGCAGATTGGAGGTCCATGTTCCGCACGAAGGGTTGCGTGGCGGACCTGCCCTTCCTTCGCAAGTTCTTCGACCAACCAGAACGAGGGCTGCGGTACCTGCCGTATGCCTACAACGTGCGACGGAATGCCTATCACCCCATGCGCCTGTTCCACATGGCCTCCTCCACAAAGTTTGAAAAGCTATGGTTGAGCCACAATAAGGCGGACAGGAAGACGGCTAGGGACAAACCGATAGAGAACATACCGAAAGACGCGGCCTCGGTCTGGTGGTTCATGTTTTACGATGCTTTGGATGTTCATGGACTGAATGAGTGGTGGGCAAAGGTCGAGAAAAACAATGGTGTGTTTCAGCGTTTCTGATAGACATAAACGTTTCTGTATTTATTTCAGTTTATGAAAAGCAAAGGTGAACTAGCAAAGCAGAGCTTAGAGGGCAGAGGGAGATGCTCCTTCCGACAGACGAAGCACGCATTCAGTACCGGGATACGGAGGCAGATTCAGCTGATACTTTGCTGCCATACTCCTTTCGTAGGTGCAAGTAACGATGGAAGAATAAAGAAAAAGAAACGCGTCAAAATTGAAACGACATTCTCCCTGAGAAGGAACAACAAAAAGAGAGAAAACAGATTTTGAAGCAACAAAAAAAGAAAAAATAGGAAGTACTTTGGAATGAACCGGCCACCAAGCCAATGCTCTCCATGGAAATGCTTCGCACAAAGCTTTGGTGCTGTGAGTGAGACTAAAAGTTTTTAAAGGCAGAGTAGTAGTAGTTAACGGGAGTCAGACACAGCACATCAGTGAGAGCGAGATAGAGAGAGAGAGAGAGAGAGAGAGAGAGAGAGAGAGAGGAGAATGAGCAAAGAAATAATGAGATTTTATGTACCAAGCATGGCTGGAGGAGGAATGCCTATGCCATTAATGTTTCCTGTTGGTGGTTGCGTGATACGCATAACAGAAAATGTTATGTACAGACGCAATAGAGATTTGGAGGAAAACAAAAGAAGTAAAGTAGTGGAAAACACGTAACAAACAACAAAATAAGAGAATGAAATACTAAAAGAAGAACCTTCTTCAACGTCCCACCCAGACGGAATATCAATAGAGATAATAGGGACTTTAGTATTCTTCAGCGTCTATTTCAGAGGGAATCTAAAAAGTTAGATGGGTCTTGATGTTCGCAGGTGAGAAATCAGTACCTCTATGATACTATCAAACGGAGCACGAATGGAAGTGCCTTTGAAACTAAAGCCAAAGATGGCATCCATGATGACGTCGAAGTCTTTTTCGTAGTCAGACGACCTCAGTTCTTGTAAGACTGGAATAGAAAGAGCTTTGCATTGCTTCACCAATCCCTATGGTTTTTTTTTCAGTCCTAACACCAAACGAAGAAAGAAAAGAGAACAAGAAGAACACCAAGGTCAGAAAAGTACTTGAAAGAGAGGCTTGTCGATTGGTTTGGGATAAAGGATGGTGGGTTGGAAGCCAAAATGCGCCAAATGCCGAGCTGCAACAAAGCCTTTTTGTTTGAATGCAGTCAGCACAAAACAATGGGAACAACGTTTAAGAAGACAACGAAAGGCATTACCATCGCCACCAGTACATTGAAGAGGACGCTCTTGTTAAGGAAAGCTGAAGAGAGGAAGGGAGGAGAGAGAGAGAGAGAGAGAGAGAGAGAGAGAGAGAGACAGAGAGAGAGACAGAGAGAGAGAGAGAGAGAGAGAGAGAGAGAGAGAGAGAGAGAGACAGAGAGACAGAGAGACAGAGAGACAGACAAGAGAGACAGAGACAGAGACAGAGACAGAGACAGAGAGACAAAGAGAGAGAGAGAGAGGAGAGAGGAGAAGTGAGAGAGAGAGAAGAGAGAGAGAGAGAGAAAGAGAGAGAGAGAGAGAGAGAGAGAGAGAGAGAGAGAAGGTAGGATGACATGAAAGAAAGGATATTTGTTGCCAGGGCCAGCGACCACAAGAACGCGGTGGTGGTTAGGGAACGCCTTAGCGGTAGCCGTGGCAACAGACAGGCCAGCTAACTCCATCAACTTTGGTAAAGCATTACCACAGCAAGAACAGGAGAACGAGAGAGTGAGTGAAAATGAATTGAGATGAGAGTGAGAAACAGAGAGAGAGAGAGAGAGAGAGAGAGAGAATAGAGGATGCAATGCCTGTTCAACAACAAAACCATGCTCTTCGCCCATCAGCTCGTTATCAATGTTGGCAGCCTCTTCTTGGCCAAGGTACTACATGCGCATCCGTCACTGCCATTAGTACAAAGGAGGCCAAACTCACCGAACAACAAAAGCAAAAGGGGGGAGAGAGACGAAAGAAAACTTTTATAGAAGCAGTGGCAGAGGATGACATTGCTCGAGTGTGTAAGGGCGATCTGGTTCGGACAGGAAGGCCCAGCGAAATGCAACCGCTTGCTGCTTGGTGAGGATGGCTGTGATTCACAAGTATGCTCGCGCCCGGCAAGGTGAATATACCGCCACAAGTCTTCTTGTTGAACGAAGGAGAGGAGAACAGCTTGCGAGAACAGCGCGGCAGCGAACGCAGCATCCACTTCTGTCTGCGAAAGTTCTGCCGCTTCTCGGAAAAGAAGAACGGAAAATGCCCCCTCATGGCTTACTGCTGTCGACAACTAGCATGAGGCGAGAAGAAAGACTTTCTCCAAGGCCGCCTTCCTGACATCTTGGTGATACCACGGTTGGCGGCGGTTGGCAGTGGTCACCCATCAGGACTACGTGCTTTGAAACATGTTTGCACCAATAGCGCCAATTTGGCCCAAGCACTCCGTGGATCCATATGCGCAATGTTCCTTTTTGAAGTGAAAAGGTTCAGAGCTCTTGAAGGTGGCTTAACTCTTCAATTTGTGAGACCAAAGCATCACACTTGGCGCTGTCGTTTAACTCAGGGATTTGGGTTGAAAGTTCCACGGTGCGATCGCGTAGTTTAAGTCAGTACGAGGATGTGCTATGAAAGGAGCATCCAGCTCAGCCCACGCAGCTCCTCTCTTACTTTAACAGGTCTGCCAACGCGAAGGGCACGTATGCCCAAATCAGAGAGTCCTTGCAAAAGGTTATCCACTGCGACATTGGTATCAGCGGTACAGAGTGCCGGTACTCTGCTCTTGCACAAATGGACCAACAGCCACATCAAATGGATCGCCGTGAAGGTTTTTCCTGCATTGCAATGCAGAGAGATAAAGGGATAAGTTGAGATATGTATGGAACTTACGGACAGTTATCGTTCAACCGCCACGTGTCAAAGTAGGGCGGAAAGTTGCTTTTCTTGTAATATTCAGAGAGACCTTCAGGGGGTTTGGCAGCTGTTGCCTTGTAGTCGTTGCCCCAAACGTTTAGGATGTTTCTAAGAAGCGTTCCTCCCATCATCACTCCTTTCTTGGAAGAACCAGCACTGAGCCACTGGGTCCACGCCTACACGTACCTATCCCAAACGTCTGAGTTGATGGTTCGAAGAGAGAGCAGCAAGAAGAGGAACGAACAAGAACAGTAAACAGGAAGAGGAATGGTTTCATACAGTAGGAGGCTTTAAACAAGAAACAATGCTTTGAAAAAAAAACGGTTTCAGATGCCATCGCTCATGATGAGGGAAGCCACGTGCTGATGCAACAGTTTGAGTTGCTCCATCGCCATTTTCCGTTCTTTGGCGGTCATGGTGTCCATGCTGGAGAGGTCATCCACGTCCACCTCCTGCTCTCCCAACTGTATTCTGATCTTGCTGCTTCCGCGAGCATCAATAGTGGCTCTCGCAGTGTCTCTATTCTTTTGTGTTGTTGTGCCTTTGGCGCCGCGAGCCGGCCGCTTAGCTCCTCCTTGTATTTTCTTTTTTCTTTGTGGCAGTTCATCTTCGTTTTGTTCGTGATCTTCTTCTTCTCCCTCTTCATCTTCGTCATTGTCAAATGCGTCACCAAGGTCTTCCTTTGTGCCAGCAAACAGGGAATGGAGGTCGTGAGTGGAGGCCAAAAGACCCCTCAAAGGGGTGCTCTGGATGCGAATGGTCTCGTTCTTGTGAAGCTCGTTGATGTCGCCGCCGTGCTTGTCGATGAACTCTTTCATCGGCATTTCTCGTATCCGCTTGGGCAGCTTCATGAGCTCCACGTGCAACTGGTTCTTCAGAGAGGAGCAAAGATCCCTTGCTTCGCTCATCAAAGCGGCGCTTCGTGTTTCCACTTTGTTGAGTGCAGAGAATGATTGTGAGGTTTGTGTTTCTTAGAAACTAACAATAATCAATTGGGAAGAACAGTAGCGACTACTCACCTTCCAAGTCAAACTCGTCCAGTATGGCTTCCAAATGGGCTGCATGAGCAGACTGCGGCGCCGCATTCTCCTTTGTGTTTTCCTCCAACGCGACCTCGCTGGTTCTCTTCGCCCCAACGCTTGCCATAGTTTTTTTTCTTAAAAGAATACCACTACCCCCCTTCTTCTTTTCTTTTCTGTATTTTTCTTTCTTTGCTCTCTTTTCTGGGTGTGCTTGCTCAGCATGTGCCTCCGTTAGACAGAAGAGAAATGGCAAGGGAAAAAAGGGCAGCAAAAAAGGTCCCTGCGCTTCCCTGCTACTTCTAGCGGGGAATATGAGTGTCGACAAGGACGACGGCCAAACCAAACCGTTGCGCGTGAGCAAATTGATCGTTATTCTTGGCAGTTTGATTTTGGCGGGAAACTGTGGCTTCATTGGAAAAACAGCACTTGGTATTTCCCGCCAAAAATTTGCCAAAGCAAGAAAAGGGAGAAAGGGAACGATCGATAGCCCAGCGATGGAGGGAAGCGCTAGCAGCCGTTCTCTAAGAGCTGTGGAGCTCGTCAAGGAGATAGAGCGCAACAAAACTTTGCCGCGGTACAACGTAACGGCCCACCATCTGCTTTTTTTCAATAATAATCTTTTTTTTTTGCTGATGCACTCTCAAGGAAGAACTGCTTCGCCAGGTAATAGAAGATGTAACAAAGATGTATGACGAGTCGGCCCAAACTATGACGCGGTACGCAGCGGAGGGAAGAATCCCCGAGCCTGCTGTAGCGTGTCAAGTCTTGAAGAACATGACGGCCATCCAACGGAGTAAGCGATGCGCTCTTGCTTACCTGTACGCAGCGTCTCCTTCTTCTTCTTCTTCTTCTTGTTCTTCTTCTTCTTCTTCTTCTTCTTTCCCTCGCTTTGCTTTTTCGTTCTGTTTGTTTATTCATTGGCAACTTCGCTTTGCGATCAAACCACAAGGATGCAAAGGGTGCGCATGCTTGAGGACGTTCGGTGGAGCCAAGGCGCAGTGCTGAATGACTTGTTGAAAGAGCACATGAGTTCTCATGAGTTGGACTATTTCAACCAGTTCTCAAATCTGTTGTCCGAGTACATGGACGCAGAAGGCGTGCTAGTCACAACGGTTTGTTTCATACCCGCCCTTCTGGTGTTATTATTCCACTTTTGTCCTCAGTCTTTCCTCTTTCTTCTTTTGAACTTTGTGGCAACAAGCCAAGCTACTCAGTTGTGACTTAGCTTCTCTCTTCTCTCTTCTCCCTCTCCACGCTCTGCTCTAATGCCTCTTTCACTGTCCTCTTATTGAAAACAGGACATGGAAGCACCACCAAAAGACCTGTATATTGAAGTTAGAGCGAAGGAGGACATCGGAGAGGTGATGACAGCCAATGGACCCATCTTTCTTCGCAAAGACACCGTCCACCTTTTGCCCCGTGAAGAAGTGCTGCATTACATCCGAGAAGGCAAATTGGAGCACATCTTGTGAACGCCCAAGCAAAGCAAAGCAACACAACACAACACAACACAACACAACACAACACAACACAACACAACACAACACAACACAACACAACACAACACAACACAACACAACACAACACAACACAACACAACACAACACAACACAACACAACACAACACAACACAACACAACACAAACCGTTTGTTCCTTCGTTTGCATAGGTGTCTTTTCATTAAAGAAGAGATAGAGGCAAGCAGCAACGCCCTCCCTTTGGCTTCATTTGTTGTTCTTATTGGCTTTTTTGTTGAAAGTGTGCACCCCAAGTGAAGAGAAGGAACACAGCTTGAGCACTCAGGAAAAAAAAAGAAAACTCCTCTTCCTTGTTGTTGTTGTTGGAAGAAGAAAAGTTTAATAATGGCGGAGGAGCAGGTCTGTCCGGTGTGTTGGCAGGGGCTGGACGAACTCAGCCAAGCCAACTTCGTAGAGCACGTCGAAAGTTGCCTCTTGCAACAGGAAGCAGCGGAGAGAGATGAACAGATCGAGAAGGACGCCGCTGTGGCAGCCCAGCTTCAGGAAGAAGCCGCAAAAGAAGAAGAGAAGGCTAGAGAGGACCGGTTGAGTCTTTTGCCTCGGTTTAACACCCAACGACGTCCCGTTCTTCCATCGTCGGTGCAGCTCAGCAGTAGCAGCTCTCCTCCACTGGACCCGTCCTCCTTCCTTTTGTCTGACGGTGAACAGCTCAAGGTACCCCCTGGTAATGACCTTTCTCCCAGCAGTGTCCTAACGTTTCTGTTGCCGTTGTAAGTTGAGAGAGCTTTTGCCACCGCGATTCCAAACGTACCACTTTGAACCTTTGTACAGCAGCATGCGGCATGGTATGTTTGTCTTGATCCCTTTTCTCACATAGCAACTCATCCACGACTGTCAAACATGTCCGCTTATGCGCTGCTACCTGCGCCTTACAACGATGGATGTGATGATGGTATGCTCTAAAACCAGGTTTCAGCCTTAACACTCTATATTCTCGGTCAGAAGGTCATTCGCCTTTCATTCTCCTTGTTCAGGACGACGCTCACTTTGTACCATTTTCTCCTCCCTGTCTCTGTCTCTGTCTCTGTCTCTGTCTCTGTCTCTGTCTCTGTCTCTGTCTCTGTCTCTGTCTCTGTCTCTGTCTCTGTCTCTGTCTCTGTCTGTCTCTGTCTCTGTCTCTGTCTCTGTCTCTGTCTCTGTCTCTGTCTCTGTCTCTGTCTCTGTCTCTGTCTCTTTCTCTTTCTCTTTCTCTTTCTCTTTCTCTGTCTCTGTCTCTTTCTCTTTCTCTTTCTCTTTCTCTTTCTCTTTCGTCGTTTCTCTTTCTCTTTCTCTTTCTCTTTCTCTTTCTCTTTCGTCGTTTCTCTTTCTCTCTATGTTATTCTAGTTTCCCTTCTTGCTTTGTCTGCTTTCTGTTCTCTTTCTTCTTTCTTCTGTTATCTTTCGGTCTTTTTTTAAACCGTCATAAACAGCTCTTTGGTGGATTTGTAAATGAACCCCTTCGCTGCCGAAAGAGCAACAAAGCATTTTGTGGCACTGGCGAGGTTTGTTCCTGTTCTACCATTCTTACTTGTCGTTTCTTTCTTTCTTTCTTTCTTCCTCTTCACTTCTTCTACTTCTACTAGTTTTCTTTCTGATAAAGCCTTGTTGCTTTCAGAGCTTTTTATTCAAGCTACAACCAGATTACTGTAGCTATTCGTGGAGCACACAAAACGCTTATTACATGCTAATGGCCAGTGATGGGCTTGCTCTTGGCTGCGGGTACTTCCTCTTTCTTCGTTTAACCCTTCTTTCATTCATATCTTTGGTGTTCACCCCTTTGGATTCTTGCTCTTCTCCCTCTGTTTGATAAAGGGATACAGGATACGGCCTGTGGTTGGATGGTGATTTGGAACAAGGCAGCAGCAGCCCATGCGAAACGTTTTTGAATGACATGCTCGCTCACCAAGAGTTCTTCAAGTGTCTACGTGTTGAAGTATGGACCCTGCGCGCCTGATTGGCTTTCGTTGCTATACAAACGAAACAAGAAGAAACCCCGAGCCTGTTGTACATACTACCTCCTCTTTTTGTTTTCGTTCTGGGTTTCTCTGCTGTCCCGGTGAAGCGCGAACACAAGAAGTCGACGAGGACGAGGACGCCCAAGAGCAAAGAGAGAGGAGAGGGTTGCTGCCGAGAGGGAAACCCGTCCCTCTCTCATGGCCATTGCGCTCTCTCACGTCCTATCTCTTATCTATCCAATTAGTAGGCTGATCAGATCAAAATGATCGGCTTCCATTTTTCATAAATTATCGTGTCGTCGTGGTGTTGCCTGGTTTGTTTTTTTGAATTGGTGAAAAAGCAAGCAAGCAAGGGCCAGCTTTGACGAAGAGGGAAAAAAAGGCTGAAGGTGAGATGAGAGGCCGCAGGTTGTCCTCCTCTCCTTCTCCTTCTTCGAGTGAGAGAGGCTTCTCAACCGCTACTTTCACTTCTATGCGGCCATTTTCAGTTACGGCTTCTTCCTCTTCTTCTGCTCGCCCAGCCGACAGACCTGCTACCGAGGAGGTAGCACCACGACCAACTTATCGCCATGGCTCTTGCTACTCTACTACTGCTCCTCCTTTCGTCCCTGCTGCCGCTGCGACTGGCTCATCTGTTGCAACTGACAGAACTGCCACTGCCGCGGCTGCAAAGCTTGGATCATCTCCTCCTCATGAAAAGACAGCCGCTTCCTATCCTCTCTATGACGACCCGTACAAGCTTCTGCCAGCTTCTGTTCACATCACCACTGCTGCTGCTTTTGCTTCTCGCCCTTCAACCACTCCTACCGCTGTTGTTACTCAAGCGTCTGCTGCTTTGGGGAATGCCACTAGCTCCTGCTCTTCTTCCATTTGTGCTACAAATTGTTGCCGAGGCTATATCACTAGCAGTACTACTACGGCCAACTACATAGCTGCCCCAGCAACACAACAGCAACAACTTTCCTCAATGGCACCGTCGTCAGTACCAACACCCTTGCTCACTACCTCATCACCGCCTCGACGTCGAATCAAATATACTCATTACAACAGCCACCAGCTAGCTGCTGGTTCTTCTCCTTCGCCATCTTCTTCATCACCTCCTTTTACTTCCCCAGCCTCTTTTTCTGCTTCAGCATTTTCTTTTTCTTCTTTCTCTCCCTCTGCTTCCTCGTCCTTTTGTTTATCCTCCTCTGACCTTCGGCCCGCTGCTTCCTCCACTGTGCCAACTACTTTCGCTTCTGATCATTATGCGTCACTGCCTTCGCGGCCACTATACAACATGAACGATTGTGTACAAAGCCAATGTGCAACATGCCCTCCTCCTTCTTTTTCTGCTTATGGTCCACCGCTTTCGCAACGCTCTTCACGACAATTGCAACAACAAAAATCTTCGTGTGCCTCTTTCCCACCAAAGCTCCTATCACAACAATATCAGCAAGAACGAGATGTAAAACAAGACGAACGGAAAGAAGACAAAAAGTCAAAAATAATCGTATGGAATATCCACAACTTGGATTTGATGATGGTAGGCAATGCACGTTCTCGTTCAACATCATCATCTGCCACAATATCATCTTTATCTCGAAACGAAGAACAAAGAAAAGAAGATTGTTGTTCGAAAGACGTTCTTTCAGAAAAACGGAGGCGAATAGATCAGCATACGACAAGCACTAATAACAACCAACAGGAAAGTGACCTCACAAATGACGGTGATAATGAGGAGCAATCTTGGAGCGACAAGAATGGAAGTGGAGTGTTGCCTCGGTTCAGGATTGGCATCAAAGGACGAGTCTGTGCCAACTGCAAAACAACCAAAACACCCGAATGGAGGCATCGCTCTGACGGTGCTACGTACGCTCGTTCTCTCCATCTTGTTTCTTGTCATTTTTTCCTTTCTTTAACTTTTTGCTCTCACCTTTATTTATTTCATACTTTGTTGACTTTTTAGGTTATGTAATGCATGCGGATTGCAATTCATGCGAAGAAGACGTAAAGGCGAAAACGCGAAGCAGCGTAGACCTCCACCACGGTCTACTCGCTTCTCTTCCCATCTCTTACATTCCACCAATAATCATTCACCACTCCCGTCTTCATCTAATACCACCACTACCTCTTCTACTTCTTCTCCCTCAGCTTCATCCACAAACGCACCCCATGGAGCAGTTACTATTCCGCTGCTTCATTAAAGAGGTCCTTCCCATTTTTGTTTCTTCTTCAGTTACTTCAACAACCAAAGTTAAAGACAAACAAAAAAAGGAAATCACCTCCTTTGTTGACTTTCTTACACCAAACGCACATATGGTAAAGACGATCTGCGCAGGTGTTTAGTTTCCCAAAACCAGAGGCACTTGCTATCTCTGATTGACGAGATAATTGGGGCGAAACAAAACGTGCAGATTGACATTCGCTGATGTTTGTCCTTCATTCCTTAAACTCCCAGTAATGCTTTGGTTCATTCATAGCTTTTTTTTTTTGGAATTACATACAGTCTAATACTCACTCTTTCACCAACAGTCACGGTCTAGTCAACCGCAACGAGAATGAGTAGTTTTAGCGTCGCGCAGTGGGCACAAATGACAGAGCTGTGGCTCAAGGCAAAGCAGGACATGGAGGAAGCCACCGGCCGATCAGAAATAATGCATGCTACTTCTTCTTGTCCTTCCATGATGGCTGTTGCAGGCTCGTTTCCTCCGCATAATTTCCTTCTCTCGGACGAAGAAGAAGGAGCCTCTTCTTCTCCATATTCTTCATGTACGTCGTCATTCTCAGCAGCATTCTACAATGACGATGAAGACTGTGATGCAGATTGGGTGCTTCGTCTTTCTAATCAACTGCCAGAAGAGGATTATGCATTCGGTTCTTCGAGTTGTCCTTCACCGATGGTGACGATGGCGGCTGACTTGTTGCTTCCTCCACCTCCTCCCAATCTACCTCCTCAGTCCATTTCTGCTTATCAACCTCAGGACCAAACACCCAGCAACAACAACGAAGAAACCCTGCTCCACATTCAGCGTTGTAACGGTTTTCAAGACATTGAGGTGGTCATGACACCAACACATCGAGTGGAAGGCAAGGAGGAGGAAGAAAAGGGAAAGGAGGAAGATGAAGAAGAAGAAGAAGAAGAAGAGGAAGTTGCGGAGAAAAAAGGAAAACATGGCATTGAAGAGGAGGAGAAGAAGAAGTCAGACGAGGTCGCAAGAACAGAGGAAACGGAGCCTTACAACCGAAAACCAAATTCTGGCAGTATGACAATGGACAACGCATCTTTGTCTTGGAGGGACGCTGTTATGACGTTACAAGCAACTAAGGCTGAAGGAGGAGTTAGAGGCGCCAAATGGTGGTGGTACCTTCAAGGACAGATGGACCAGGTCATGCCATCTTCTTCCGCGACATCCTCTGCTTCTTCCTCGTGCTCGTCAGCTCCAACTACTCCATCCACAGCAAAAAGAGCAGCGGCGGGAGGAAAAACAGGAGCAACGTCAAGAGTAGGAAGACGATCTGGCGCACCTATTGCCTCTGCCGAGGGCACCACAGTCGCTCCTACCACTCGTAAAAGACCGGTAACGCCACCTCCTACCAGAAAGTTACCCCCTCGGTCCAAGTTGCGTGGTGTCATTGAATGGTTGCAACAAGAACAGCAGCAGCAAGTACAAGCTGACGTAACGAAAATAACGTCATCACGAAGGGTAGGATGAAAGGAAAAGATGGCGCGTACTGTATAAATAAGACGTTGTTGTGAGGAATTGTTTATAAACATGTTTTCAGTTTTTTTCTTAAAGAACTAATGACAGTAAGCCATCTGCGAGGTCTGGTTTGTGGCAGAGATGGCATAAAGGTAACGGCCAAACAGAAGCATTCCAGTAAACGCACCACAACAAACCGCCATAAACAGACCAACATTGAAGGTCATGGCCACCAACATCAGAAGCAAGGCCCAACCCACCTCCACAAAGTGTAAACCAGCCCGGGCAAAGTCGGAGGCAAAGTGAAATGGGGTGGTCAGACACTCTTTGAAAGTTTGAGGTTCGTCTGGCTGCTCCGTCAACTGGAGATGAGCGCTCTCGCCATCATCATTGTGATGGTGATGGTGAGTAACTTTGGAGGAGGCATCCACCTGATAACGTCGCCGAGCCCACACCCGGTCAAGGTACATGCGTACTGTTTTGAATAACTCGTAGAACAAAGCAAATACGAAAACTGCTAACCATGTCAGCGCATATTGCCAGTTTGTTCTAATAAGAGAGGTATAAGTTGCTAAACTAAACATTGCAAGGGAGGGAGAGGGAGAAGAAAAATAAACGAGCGAACCTCGGAACCCAATCTTCAAAAAGAACATAGTCCACAATACCTGTGTGGAAATACATTCTCATTTGAGGGGGCAAGTCACTACCGCCATGTTTAGTGCTGCATAGAGTCGAGTCTGGATTAGCGTCGCACATCTGCTTCCAGGATTGACATTGGGACATGCCAGGCATAGCAAAACACAGCTTGGAGTAGGAGGTCAAGAGGTCGCAGGGCAGCAATGAACCGGTGGTATTCTTACAGCTGATGGAGACCATAACACATAATGTGAGAAATCACACGCAAAGATGAAAGTTTCAAAGTTTGCTCACCTGTCACAGCCTTCCATAGGCATGTCATTGCAGATATCGTAGATGAGACCAGAGAGGACCATGGAGGCACGACTAGGGGGTAAGCCCGGCAGCATGTCCTGCTGGCATTCCTTGACGACAGAGCCTGACTGACACATGCTGACATAGTCCTGGCAGCCGTTCATGCCAGGCATGTCCGTGCAGAGGTCCTTAAGCACGCTGAATGGTTGGCAGTACTCAGCAGCAAGGTAGCTCCTGTCACTGCGTTGGCAGAGGTGGCGTACGGTGCAGCCGGGCATGACGGTGGCTCCGTGCATGGGGTGGTCGCAGAGGGTGCCTATGTCTTCGTTCACTTGGCTGTCTGGTATTGTGTAGTTGG
Source organism: Balamuthia mandrillaris (assembly GCA_031835245.1). Classification (NCBI taxonomy): domain Eukaryota; phylum Discosea; order Longamoebia; family Balamuthiidae; genus Balamuthia; species Balamuthia mandrillaris. The sequence continues at coordinate 8,463 of JAVKOQ010000095.1, read as the reverse complement.
CGCAGGAGGGTTGGGTTGGTTGTTGGATGCAGTTGTCAGCTCTGGCAGCTCTGTTGTTGTTGTTGTTGTTGTTGTTGTTGTTGACGTTGTGTAGCATAGGCTGCTGCGGTTGTTGGTGATTTGTTGGTGAGGAGGGGGCAGGTAGACCAGTAACGTGATGTTGCTGCTGGTGATCATTGTGGGGAGAAAGCGAGAAAGAGAAGCTGAGGCACGAGAGGACCACCAGCAAGAGAAGAGCAGCTAGAGAGAGGCGCATGACGTTTGGGCGGAGGAGGCAGCTACGCAGTTGCCAGAATCGTTCCGAAACAAAGCTGTTGTTTTGCAATGCAAGTGAAGTAAAAGAACCCGCTGCTGGGCCAGCAGAGGAAGTTAGCACGCGTGGAGGGTCGTCTTCTATGGAAAGGAGACGATCAGCGTTGTTGTGAGGAAGGGATCTACTGCGAAGGCCGGCTTCAATGACTGGCGTGAGGGAGCTCGCAAAGAGTGTATCGGTGGGGAGGAAGAGGGAACTCCGCACAGCAGCAAACACTCACCACTCAAGGGCGTCTGCGTAATGAATGACACCAACCAACTAAAACTACTACTACACTATTTCCAGTGGTTGAGGTTGTTGTTAGGTGGGGGGTTGGTTCGGCTATTTTTTTTTTTTTTGTTTGGCTATAAAAGGAAGGACCCTCAGAAAATGTGTACCCTTGTGATAGAGATGAAATTATCTTGCAAGCTCGTTTGCTGTTCGTTTTGGGCAGCTTTTGTGCTCGGTAAGCCATCGCTGACGACGACAAGCAAAACAGTAAAAAAAGAGAAAAGAGTAGTAGGGGAGCAAAATGGAAAGCGGCGGCGCTGGTGGTGGCTCGTCGTCTCGTGTGCGCTTGGTGGAACAGGTAGCTCGAAGAGGATTTCCCCCTTGGTTGTCTTGTTCCCGCGTTAATCATAACTTCCTCTTCCTCCCAAACCAGGCCATAGAACGGCTGTACTCAAGCGGCGAGTCATCGGAACAGCGTGTAGAACTCAATCGCTCGTTGCTCGAATTTCAAGGCACACAGGAGGCATGGAGTGTAGCAGCTGAGTTATTGGCTTCCTCTACGGTTCGTTTTTGCCGTCGTCTCTTTCGCTCTCACCAGATGTGCGTTCTCTCATTTCTTTCTTTTCAGTCTGTGCAAGTCCTGTTCTTTGCGGCTCATACCCTTTATACCAAGATTACCCTTGAATGGTCTCTCTCTCTCTCTCTCTCTCTCTCTCTCTCTTCTCTCTTTTGCTCTTTTGCACACTTCTTATTCCTGCCTTGTTTTTTCTGTGCTCTTGGTCAACTCTTCTGCGGCCTATTCTTTTGGCGGATAAACAGGAGCTTGCTGGCAGCCGAGCAGCAGCTTTCTGTTCGTTCAATGCTGTGTGAACTCATTCGTCGCAACTTGCACCGTGGCATTCCGCTCGTTCTTTCACGATTGTGCCTCGCGTTGGCTGCTGTTGGTTGGTATCCTTCTGTCTAACTCATTCTTATGTTTTCTTCTCACTTATTGCCTTCTTGTTTCTCAGTGGTGCGATCGATCAGTAACAGCGACCAGCAAGAGCAACAACATGACTCCATTCGTGATATCATCAATATAGACCCATCGTGAGTATCTTCTGTTTTGCTTGTTTTGTACTGTGATTATACCAAACGATTGTCGTGTTATTATTTGTTTTTTTCATGTAAGTAATATTTTATTTTTATTGTGCTGCTGCTGCTGCAGGGGAATAGCAGTACTGGAGGTATTAGAATACATACCGGAGGAACTAAGCTCAGCTGTTATGTCGGAACCACGAAGAGAGGAGACTTACCACAAATTGGGAGAAGAAGGCAAAACGGTAGTTGCTTACGTTCAAGCGTTGCTACAAGCAACGGACGCTCCTTCCTCCACCAGACAAAAGGCTCTCAAGTGCCTCCATTGCTGGCTAAAACAGAATATGAAACTTTCTGTCAAGTAAGTTATCATTCCGAGATTATCTATGCACTCTCGCTCGAAAATCTATGCACTCTCGCTCTTCTGTAACGATATTCCCTTATTTCAGCCTGTTCTTGGGGCAGCCGATATGCCAAACCATATTTAGGTTGATGGGCACGGAGGACTTGTTTTTGAATGCTGTTGACGTTTTATATGAACTCTTTTCACGACCGGTGCGTGTTTGAATCCTTGTGATTTCACAGCCCATTAGAGCAGCTTATTGACATTTTTATTTTGTCGGTCAGCTTGACACCAATTTAGTTCGCGACATCCTTCGCCAGCTGTTACCACTGCAACAATTTTACGATAACGCTCTCATCGGTTCTCTATCCCTTTCTCTGTAATTTCTGGTTGTTTAAGTTTACCTCCTAACTTTCTTCTCACTGAATTCTTTTTCGTTTACAGAATTGAATGAGGAGGTGTGTCTGGGAGTGTGCAGGCTCTTTGCAGGCCTAGGCATGGAGAATGTTGATGTGTTGCTTGAAGAGGACGAGGTTAAAACTGAAGCCGCCCAGCTTATTGACTTTCTCCTCAAATGTAGTCGCCATCCTTCAAAAGCTATATCCTTATTTTCTTTCTTCGTTATTGCGTTGTTTGTTTCCTTTCGACTTTTCTTTTTCTGGTGCTTTTCTTCTCCGTTGTTCGCTTCTTCTAGTGTTGACTTCTATTACTTTTGATTATGTTATTCTTTAACTTAAATTGTAAACGTGGTAATAGAGACGTTTGAGTTTTGGGAAGAATTTGGTTTCGCCATCTCTCAGCAACAAAACCCTAGCATTTCCAACCATGATCGGCACGCACGCATGCAGCCTTTATTCGTATTATTACAAATACTAGTCGGACAACAGTTGTGTCTGCCCGAGCCGTGCAATGCCACTGCTCATGATCAGTTGGATCCTGATATCTCGTACTTTCGGAAGAAGTCGGAAAGCACTCTCAGTATATCGTTTCATTTGTTAAAAGACCATTACCTTGCAATTTTAGAAGACGTTTTTAATGCGGAAGTTGGTCTTCTTTTCTTCTCAACTTTTTTGCTTTTGTTTTTCTTGAATGGCTAAGTCTTTTTGTACATTTTCATCAGGCGCGGTGGCAACTCATCGAAGCTGTACCTTCTCGCTTTCTCTCTCTCTCTCTCTCTCTCTCTCTCTTTCATGTTGCTTATTTCTTTCATTGCTCTTATATTTTCTTTTTCCTCTTACATTTACAATTGACTACCGAACCAGAGTTTATTTGCATTACAAATAGCTGGTAGAGCCGCCCAACGAGGCAGGAGTAGCATCGCCAATCCCCAAAATCGAGACTCCAATTTGGAGTTGCTGCAACGGTTACGGAGAATCATTGCACGATTTCTGGTGTTATCTCGTGAAACTTCAGCTCACCCGTTGTTGGTCCAAACTGGACTACGGATGCTAGGTTTCTCTATTCCCGTTTTGTTGTTCATATTTGTTGTTCTAATTAGTGTTTTTTTTCAAAAAATGTTCTTGAAGGAGAGTATGCACCGTGGCTTCAACATGAATCAGAGCTTATGGAGGCAGCATTTTGCTCCATTGTCAACCACCTTTCTATTCAAGACTTTCCGTCACATACTTATGCTGGTTCTCTCTCTCACTCTTTCTGTTGTTCTTCTGTCTTTTCTGTAGTTTCTTATTTTATATCACCCCATATGTTACACACAAACACAAAGCCCGAGCATTGAAGGCACTTTGTCTAATGGGCAAGCAGCAATTGCTTGATGCATATCCCAAGCTTATCCAATTGTGGACTTCGCAACAAGGAATGACCCACTTAAAGGCGTGTATCACTTTGTTTTTTTATTCTTACTCTGGCAGTAACTTTTATTTACTTTGATATTTTTCACATATGTACAAAGGGACCGGCAAGGACTCATTTGATAGAAGGAATGACAACATTAGCCCTCCATGTTCCCAAAGAACAAACGGGAGAGGTGGTGTTTGCATTGTGTGCTCCGATGATATTGCGTTTAAAGCAGTTGGTAGCGACAAGAACCACAGAACTATCTCTTCTATCAGAGGAACTACAACTTTTTTCGAGTGCTATGAGGTACCCCAACCCAGCCCTAATCCAAAAACATAAATTGTGTCTCATTTGCCAGCCACACAGAACGTTTCATCCTTATGACTACGCGGATGCGTCTTCTAATCCGGTAATGCCGGTCCTAAGGGAGGCATGGCCGTTACTACAAGATCTCTGTGAAGCCTTCATGAGCGACGAGACGGTAATGATGGTAACTAACTCTTTTCTAGTCCCTCGTTTCGTCTGTAGTCTCTTTTTTTTTTTTTTCTAAAAAAAATTCCTATCTAACATGGAACTTAGCATCTTTGTAGCACATATGTGGCAGCTTTGATGGCTGCAAAGTTGACTGGGTTAGAAGAACTACTATCACCGCTTGTTGCCACAGTGATGAAGATTTACTCTCAACAGCACTTTGGCTGCTGTTTGGAAGTTCTCAGCACTACCTTTCGTACATTTCTCTCTTTCTCTCGCTCGCTCTTTATTTCTCTTCGTTGTCTTTTCTTATCGTTCTTTCTTCAGAAATATTTGGAAATACTCGAGAATGCCATGATATGTTTGCTCAACTTTTACAAGCAGTTTCTCAAATCAGCTTTTCCTTTTTAAACCAAGGTTATTCCGCCGTTTTACAACTGTTTAAATTCATTTCTTGTTCTTTATGTTGTTCTTTTTCGTCTTCCTTCTTCTCGTTCTTCTCCTTTTCTTTTTTTCTTTGGTTATTTTTTCTTTTTTGCTTTACGGCTAACAACATAACTAGCTACAGATTTACAAGGTCACACAGAAGTAGTTAGCAAGTATTTTGATTTTTTAAACCAAGCCCTTAAAATGGTGCCAGGCACCCTATTACCCTCTTCTACGTCTTCATCAACACCAAGTAACCAGCTCTTAGAAGCCATTTTCAAACTAGCAGTTTCGTCTCTATGTCTTCCTGGTGAGTAGTATCGCTATAATTTGTTTTTTCTTTAACTAATTCAACCATCTTTCCTTAGAACGTGACACAGCAAAGGCGGTTTTGGGATTCTTAAGCCGGTTAGCAAAACACCAAGAAGTTCCTATTGTGAGAGAGTTATTGTTAGCCCATGGAAACGAAATCACCGTTTCTTTATTTGAGGCAATGGTCAAAACTGTGAACAACAATTTAGTGCATTACCAAGCTGATCTTCTCTTCATTCTAAGTATGTATCTTCTTCCATTCTCATTTCATACTCTTTGTTCCTTATTTATCTATCTATTTATCTGCAGTCAACAGCGTGTTTGCTCAGAATGCAGCAATGAAGGAATGGCTAAGTGGCTGTATTCTGAACTTAAATTGTCCCTTTATGACTTCTGAAGAAAAAGTTAGAACAGTTCGCCTTTTGTTTGGGTTTGTTGTTTTTCATAAACTCATTCTCGTATTCTTTTGCATTAATGTTACAACACAAATAGAAATAGGGAAAACAGAGTATTCAAAAGTATTGTTGCTGACTTGGCACACATCCTTGCTGGTGAAATGACAGGCGATATTTTGCTTTCTTATGAGCTACCAAAATAAAAAGAGGTTCTTGTTTTGTGAGAAAGACTATCACATCATCTGACGACTCGCTCTCAGCAACGGTGCCGGCACCAAAGCAAACTTACCGCCCCCTCACAGAAGAGAAGGAGGTAGACTAAACTAAGATAACAGGACTGGTGGCGGTGGAGCGTGGAGGAGAGAGACACCACAACCTTTGCTTTATTAAGTAGCAAAGCAGGAAGAACATTTACCCATTAACCAGACGACGGAGCAGCGCACCACCTCTTGGATCTGAGGTAGACATCCTTCGTGCAACAGTGCTCGCCCTTGACACCCACCATGTCGCTACCATGCCCCCCACGAACCCTGTCAGACCATCTGAGTTGCCTCTAGCAGTAACTCTAGACGCTCCCCAGCCCCTGCGCTGGCTGAAAAGCCACAGCACTCCACCTCAGTGCCCCTCACCCGAAGTCACACCCAGCTAGCAAGCCCCAACGCGCATCCAAGTAAACACCATGCCGACCCGTCTCCCAGCGTCACCCCCATGAAACATCGCGCCAACTCGCCCACTCACCCCCTCCCAAGCCCTAGTGCTGACGCGCCCGCCAGCCGCTACTCACACTCCGTCATCACCAAGCTCAATGGCAGTTACAAAAATATTACCCATACTTTCGAGCACCCCTGCTGCAAAACGGGTTGGTGGCTCGTTGGCCTCGCCTTCAACGATGAACATGTCGCTAAGCATGTCCTGACACATAGCAAGATCCTGTTCCCAGACGCACCCATCACACGCTGGTGGGTAGGCAACATCATAGAGATACGCTGCAAGAGAAGCGAAGCCCGCAAATCGCCTCAAACCAGCTACGCCTCACCTAGTGCAACGAGCCCCACCAGTGAGTTACGAACACACCTGCTGTCCCCTGCCCCGAAGCCACCACCACTAACCCCGCAAAACTCACAAACCACGCACACCTACCTGACGCCCAACAACGTGCCCCCTGCCCTAAGAGTCATACGGTGAAGCACACGCAAGAATGTCAAACCATCAGCACAACAGCAAGTCTCCTGCACCCAAGCTAATCCACCAAGTCAACAATTATGATCAACGGCAAGCAATTGAGCATATCGTCTAAGTTCTACTGTCTCCCTCCTGATGTCGATCCCAGAAATAAGCCCTCTCCTGTAGAAGGAGCGAAGGAGGGATTGAGGCAAAAGAAAGAAATATCCTCGAAACATTACCATGAAAGTTAGCAAGTATGTGCTGGAAGCTTTACTCGAGCAATTCCCACAAATGCAGAGCACCCAACATAACCGCCAGTCGCGAAACACGATGACCTTGCCCCACCAGCCAATCGTATGAGCCAATACAAGATGTCATGTCAGGTGGCAGTCCCCAGCATAGAGTTTGTCTGTTTCTACAATGAAAGGCTTGTTTCTGTGTCTCTTCAAAGTCTTCTGGGTGAATCTACTGAAAGAAACGATCTTCTCTTTTCTCCCAGCGATAATTATTCTTCGAAGCTTGCAGTATGCCGATTCATGGCTTCCACTCAATGGCAGCAGCGCTATGAAGGCAAGTGTTTGGTTACCCTTTACCTTCTTTCTTGGAATTGCGCCTTTATTGACCTGGCATGGCATTTCATATGAACAAAGAAAGAAGAAAGAGAAGGTGAAGGAGGCCTTTAGAAGTTAAGCCAAGTCCGTTTTGCTGCCTCTTCTCCTCGGCTGCACTCTGCGTGGCCTCTCCATGGAGGAGGCTCGGGACGCGATGTTAGCAAAGCAGGGATGCAAAGCCTCCGGCAAAGTCTCTCTGCTGATGAACACAAATGCATGCTTTTCAGGGTTCAACAACGAAGGAAGGGTGCTGTAGCGAGACGGTGCGGATCTTGAACTCAGAAATTCCAAGGCAAGTGCATCCGGCGCCTTTTGAGCAAGCTGCTTGAACACTTTTGCAACATCAGATGGTGGTATGGAGCGTTGCAAAGCATGCCCCAACTGGCTACCCTTGCTCTGCATGACATATTTTCCCTCCGTAAAAATGGCATAAGAGTCGATGGCCTCTTCATGGGTCTTGGTGCATGTCGCCAGTGGTGGCCCTGGCAATTTCATTCCCTGCTTCACCACTTGCATCTCTATAGGCTGTTCTCGCTGTAGTGCTTGCTCCACTTCTTCAGGCGAGACCAGAGGGCGGTCCAGCACACCTTTGTCGTTGCCATAAACATCTGCACCAGGACGAAGATTTCGCAGAGTGATCGGCAGTGGCTCATGTTTGAGCGTGCAAAGGGCGTTGAAGCAAATTGCCAGGCTGTAAAGCTGGGCTTGCTCCTGGATGGTGGCATAGCTCTCGCGACATGTGAACAGAAGAGCTCGGGGCACTATTCCGTCGTTGATGATGTTGAGGAGGGGCAGGCTCATGCGAACAAAATAACGCTGGTTCGTTTGGTGAGAGCGTTCATCAGGCACCAAGTCCACTACCCCATACTTTCGCAATGTTGTCAAATTGCCGCCATTGATGGGTTCGTCCTGATGAACCTACAAGGAGATAGGAGGAAGAGAAAGGGAATGTTCAGCATTGAAAGACGAAAAGGAGAAGGAAGAGGTCTGTCAACTCACGGAATGTGGAAACAGGGAAAGAAGCAGCAATTTGCGGAGGCCGGTGGGATGAGAGTTAAAAAAGCCCAGAAATGCCTGCCTCGAATATTTCCTTGACAAAATTTCCAGGTAAACTCCTTCAATAGCTGCCCAATCAGCGAGCTTAAATTCGGAAAGATTCCTCCTCGCGGCGTAGTAGCTAATGGCGCTACCCAGCTGGACAGCAGCCTGAGGCCATCCCATTGTATCCTTCACAAGATAATACAGATAAGCGAGATCATTAGCGCCAGCTCGCTGCTCCAAATCCTGCAGGCTCTTCAGCTCCTCCAATTGGTAGCAACCAGCAGCACGCGCTGCATTCTTCACCAG
>JAVKOQ010000094.1:0-183445 GCA_031835245.1 Balamuthia mandrillaris | reverse complement strand
AAAGAGAAAACCAAAGAAAAACGACAAGAGATAAAAATAACACTTTAAAATAGAAGAGAATGTACCTTTTTGATGGATCTTCTGCAATTCAGCCGAACTCAACGCCTTATCCGTTACGATATGGAGCTGGTCGATGGCACCAAACTGCTCGCCAAGATCCACGCCGTTACCAATGGCGATGATGGAAGCGGAGGGGTTGTACGTCGAGGACAGTGGGTCGCTGCTTTCTGTCTTAAGTGTTTGCGCTGTGTAGCCACGCACAGGACCACCCGCCACAGCTCTATTTATTGGAGAAAAAAGTAAACATAAAACAAAAGAATCCCCCCACAAGAACGAAAGGAATATACCTGATAGTAATAAAGTGCCAGCTGCTCTCATACTCGTAGAAACTGCTTTCTTCAGCAGGTTCGTGTTTACGCACAGGCAGATTGGCAATGGGGTGGTATGTCTCGGAGCTTGCCTCCCAAACTGCCAGCGAGATGTTCTTGGAGGTGAGGGTGGAGCCAAAGAGCTCGCTGCCGTCCTCAATCTCCATTGTGGAAACGATTTGATCTGTGATAGCGTGATAGGTAATGAGCTTACTCAGTACCAATCTAAAAAGATGATAGAGCAGAGAAGAGAGAAGAGAGAGAGAGAAGAGAGAGAGAGAGAGAGATGACCTCCGTTGTCAAACTGGATCAAAGTATTCTTGCCGGTCGTCTCACAAAGCGGGAGCGAGAACCAACCACAAACCGTCCAACCATCCTGCGTCTGGCTGAGATCCGGCTCAACCGTTGCTTGTGCTCCCTCCTCTCCTTCTTTTTCTTTTTCTTTCTCGTTGGTCTTCGTTGCAGCAGCAGTAACCAGAGCAATGGGCTTGTTGTCGTGCAACTTAGCGATGGAAGTGCGTGAGCTGAAGGCTGCAGCTGAGATGCATCCGTTCAGTCCTCTCACTGGCTTCCATTTGCGTTTCTCCCAGTCGGACTCGCGTCGGAGTTCTGCTATTTGTTGCTTGTTGGTCCAGTCGATGGAGCTGAGTTGAGAGTGAGTGCCAACCAACAACCAGTCCAATGAGTCATCTGTGAATATTGTTTTGAAACAAGAAAAGAATGATAAGGAGTTGAAAGATGACATAGTAGAAAGAAGGGTACATTCAGAAACATCAAGGCTGTTATAGGCAAGAAGCAAGAGATCAATCAACGCTTGGAGCGATTTAGAGTAGACAGGGTCGTCTTTTTGTTGGGCATAAAGAGCAACGACAGACTTTTGGACTGTCGTTATAAGTTCCATAAGATCCGGCTGAATGAATGGACGAATGGCAAGTCAGTTTTAGAAAGAAGAAAAAAAAAGGAGGGTAAAGAAACAAAGGAAGGAGACAACGAGGAAGTGAGAAGCAAAAGAGACCTTGGTATTATAGTGCTTCAGCAAGTGAGGATGAATAAGATGGCGGATGGCACGGACAATGCGGGTGCGAGTGGCAGCATCGAGACTGTTGCTGACGGCCTTGGTCAACAGCCTGAGATTCTCCGCTGTATAGACTGCAGGAGAGTAGACCTCGGCGGCGTTGTCTCCCTCGCTTACGCGCAGTACTAGCTCCAGCAAGTTGAGCGCCTGTTATTTAATATTCTAAGTTTGTTTGAAGGCAAAGAGAGAACCAAACGTTAAAAAGCAAACCTTTGTAACCTCATCAGAGGTTTGAGAAGTGACTCCAAACACATAAAACTTGTATCCCCAATAATTGTTGGTGGCATCGCTGGTGAACTTCATCAGCAAGCGGTTGCCCGAGACCGCAAAGTTCTTGAACTGAGTAAAAGGTCCGCTGAACTGATGGATCAGCTCTCGCGTGTCTGGCTGGTAGAAGCGCAGCCAGTCGTAGTTGTTCTCGGTCAAAGTTTCCTTGTCGAAGATGATGATGAGTCGTTCGGCTCCATCCAGCTTGATGGTCTTCTCATAGTCTGCCTCGTTGGGATAAGGATGCTCCGACTCCTCCAGATGCACTTTGATGGAGGCCAAATGTTTGGGAGTGGTGGAGAGGAAACTGGTCATCTCTGCCACGAGACGAGCCAACGTTGCTTCTGCTGAAGGTTTGTCCTTTTCTTCTTCTTCCTTTTCCTTCATGGAGGAAGACGAAGGAGTTGGTTTGGAGGGAGGAGCGCTGAGAACCATGGCTTTGTCGAGAGTCTCTTTCTCGGACCAACGAGTGAGGACGGTTAGCGCTTGCATGACGTCAATGGGCTGGTAGCTCTCTTTGTTCAACCGGACACCCAAAACGCGTTTGGTGAAGGTCGCCAGGGTAGAAGGCTGTCGGAGCAGCGACCAAAGAGAGGTGTACAGCGACTCGCTCTGCTCCTCTCCGCCTTCTTTCTCTTTGCCTTTCTTCGAAGAGGAGGATGAAGATACAGGAGAAGGAGCAGAAGAAGGAGAAAGAGCAGGGAAGTGGAGGATAAGACGGATCAAGGAGTCCAAAGCGTAATGCGAGGAGAGGCGATGCATCATTTGGAGGATCTCGAACCAAATAGGAGGGCGAGAAGCATCCGCTGGATCGAACAACATGGACAAAGCGGAGGTGGTGGTCTTGCTAGGGTCGTCCATAAGTCTGATGGACACATCATCGAGCTGACTGTGTGTTGCAGGTGACCAGATATAGTTCTCCAGGCTCAACGCTATAATGTTTTGTAATGATGCTTCCGTTAAATAAAGAACGAAAGGAAAACAAAGAAGAGGAAACGTACGTAGGGAATCTTTGGTAGGGTTCTTTCCCTTAGGTTGCAGCAACTTCTCCTTCTACAAAAGTAAAACGAGCACAAAAATAGACAAAGAAATAGAAGAATAAGAAAGAAGGAACAAAGAAAGCACAAAAGAACAAAACTAGACGTTGCTGAAGAAACATCTGGATGTTGAATACATACCAACAAAGTTCTATAGCTCTCCAACACATCATATCCGGTGGCCTCCAACGCCGAGTTACATTTCTGCAGCGGGAAGTTGAGTCGCTGCAGACTGGTCGCCAACGCTGCTCTGTCACGTTTGGCTTTTGCGTAGACCGCGCCTCTGGCGCTGCACTCCAGCTCTAACTCTCCAAGCAGAGTCTCTTGGGCGGTGAGCGTCAATGCACCGTCCTCCTTGTTCTGGTCAAGCACAATGTGCAGAAGAGCTTGCAAAAGTCCTTGTTTGTTGAAAAATGTGAGACGAGAATGAGACAATAGAGGAGGAAGAGGAAGAGGAAGCAGAAGAAGAACAGCAGAAGAAACCTTGATCTTGCAAAAGTGCCTGTCTAACATCCGCATGTTGCACGAACATGCTTAAGGTCCTAAAGTAAAGTCTCTGCAACTCGGCATAGGCAATGGACGAGAGAAGATCCTTGCAGCGAGGATGATAAAGAGTTCTATAGTTTATGTTCTCAGGCTCATCTGCGGAACTGGCAGCAAGCAACAGCTTGGCATCCTCTTCTTGTTGCGGTGGAATACTAGCGATGAACAGAGGTAACAAAGACAACATTTGTTTGGCGCAGTTAAGAAACTCGGCCGTCACATCTGTCTTCTGTGAATGTAGAATGAAAAGAGCAAGTTAATAATAAAAACAAAAAATAATAAAAAAAGAACTGTACCTCGGGCATCAACTTGAGGTCTTTGGGTTGGGTCCACGTTTGTGTCGTATCATTGCCAACGTGCAAATAGAGCTCTGTATAGTCCCTAACAGAGAATATAGAACTTTTTCCGTGGAACTTGATGAGAGAGAGAGAGAGAGAGAGAGAGATGCGAAACGGTTAGAAACGAAAGATTTTACAAAACCAACAGCATGTGCCGGATGGCTTACCACAGGTTCTTGAGGGTCGACTCTGGTGCCTGGAGTGAAATGTACGCCTCGTTTGCCCATCAAGGAAAGAGCAGTCACGGACTCTTGGATGAGTGCCGAGAGCTGTGCTTGCTGTTGTGGTTCACCAGAGAGCAACAAAGCTGGAAGAACCTTTGGCAAGGCGCTTTGCAGACGTTGCATGACCCACGTAGTGATATAGGTCTTCCAATGCTCTGAGCTCTTCAACAAGCGTTGCAGCGCTTGGAGCATATTGGAGGCAGCCGTGGAGAGAGCAGGCAATCGGTTGACATGCTGTAACTCCTTCTCTAGCGCTGCTTCTTCGTCCTCTCCTTCCTGAGCTGGCTTGGCAACAGCAATGCTGAGGAAAGACGCCACACCTAAGCCTTGACCGATGCCAGAGAGAAGCTCGTCCGCTATTTGCTTTGCCAGTTGGTTGCATTCGTTGTTGGCGTTGTTGTTGATGTTGTTGGGATCCACCTGTGGCAAAGTGATGGAGAACAAATGGGTGACTAACACCTTCATGAAAGATTTGGTTCCGTTGTATATCTTCAACAATCTCCTTATCTCCCGTTTCCTCTTCTTTTCCTCTTTCTTTTCCTCTGTTTCCTGTTCTTCCTCCTTCTCTTTCTCCTTGGCCTTCTCCGCTTCCTTTGCTTCCTCAGGAACCAACAAAGGCGGTACTTCCTCGTTTTCCTCTTTGAGGAAAGTCATCAACAGGCACATCCATTTGGGAGTGCAGAGCTCCGCTCGAACAACGGCCGAAGCAGAGGCCAGAGAGAACAAAAGGAGACCAATGTCCGCTGGAGAGAGAGCTGTTTGGTCAATGTCTTTTGACCAGTCCTCGCTGAGGCGGAAGAGCTTTGTTTGTTTGGGTCGCTTGCCAAGACCCTTGCCAAAGAAGGAGACACGACGAGGGCCATTCTCACCAGTAAACAAAGTGGTGTTCTCCTTCCAAGAGTTGTTCAAGTGCTCGTGAAGAAGATCCAACAACTGTTGTGTCAACTTGAGCTGAGCAGGATAGAGATGGGTCGTCGTTGTTCCCGACTTGTTGCTGTTAGCTTTGGAAGACGGGTGGATGCATTGCAAAGCAATAGTTTGCAACAAGAGCCAAGCGGCTTGTCGCTTCTTGTAGAGAGCTATGAAGCGCTCTTGCTTGGCTTTGCTTTCTGTGTCGTCGGTCCCGCCCATAAGGAAGCGAATGTCCTCCTCGTCCTCCACGTCTATCCAGCCTTCCTGTTGTCCTCCTGACTCCATGTCATCTTTGCTGGCGATGATGATTCTTCTTGCTTTGAGTTTAGGCTTTTGTTGTTCTTCAGAGGATGAAGAAGACTCTCCTTCTCGTTGCTGTTCTTGTGCAGGTTCTTGTTTTTCTTTTCCTTTATCGGTGTCAGAAGAAGAAGGAGAAGACGAAGAAGAGGCTAGAGAAGAAGAAGCAGTAGAAGCAGATGGCACTTCAAGAACGAGTGGCAAAATCTTCTGGAAGATATCGCTCTCGAGAAGGAACTCAAAGTCGTTCTCTGTGTGGAACTTAAGAGCAAGGCAGTCACATACAAAAGCGGAAGCCTGCATCACGGAAGTAGATGCGTCGGTCGCTCTGGAATCGAGCAGAGAGAGTAGAGTCTTGTAGAGAGGATAGAACGCGTCCGAAACTTTTTGCTGCAGCTCCGCTCCGGCGCATTGAAGGTCGTGGCTGTAGTGATGAAGTCCCTTCGTCCTTGCTTTCAACACCTTCTCCAGGTTCTTGTCCCTCTGCTCCTTCTTGCCACCTCCATCGTTCAGAGGAGCATAGCTCTTCAAGGCCCATCCAACAAGAGCCATGACTTCCTGCAAGAGAGCCGGCGAGGAGCAGCTCTTCAACGACGTCACAATGTCAGCGAACAGGGCAAGGCACTCTGCCCTGTCGTTGGCCCTTTGCTTCCTCAGCCGCACGCACTCCTCCACGTCCTCCGCGTTGACCTCCTCCGACTGCACAAAGGAAAGAATGGCATGAGCAGCTGGCTCCCAGTACCAAGAAGGAGCTCCTGGGCCTTCTGCCAAGGCCAGAAGAGAACCTCCTCCCAAGACAGACGACACGTCGTCATTGCTGTCGTCGTCTATTGAAGCTACCGTAGAAGGGACTTGTCCACCGGCCTGAACGATCAATCTGTCCACGCTGCGACGCAAAGAGACAGAACGTTGTTGCTGTTGACTCTTCAGGGCACCAGTCTTCTCCAAGTGTTGCTCGCGAGAAAGCACGGGAGTAAAGCGAAGCAAACACTCCGCCTTCTGCGAGACCTTCTCTGCGAGACGGTCATACACGCTGCGACTGTCGCTCTCCGAGCCTTGGTTGGCCTCCTTTTGACGCTGCTGAATGAACCACTTCTTCACCTTGTAGCCGTAGCGATAGGCCCTCTTCAAAGCTGGTGAGGGATTGGAAGAGGAGCCCTCGTTAGCAAACTTGATGGCATCGGGAGTGAGATGAGCGTGATGCAGGATGGCAGCCACCACCACCCTGACCGCGCGGTCCACGGACTTGGAGGTGATGCCCGCAAGTTGCGAGGCTGATGAGGAGAGGTGGGAGGGGATGAACTTCTTGTGCATGCGACCAGCGTCCCCACGCAACTCTATGAGGTCTCTCAAGAACTCCGTCTCTTCTTCTGTTGTTGAGGAAACGGCTTTGCCTTTGCTCTCTTCCTCATAGATGCTTTGCTGAGACATACCAGCTTTGAGAAGGTTGGAGTTGAGCCAGGGAAGGTAACGCAGCTCCTTGTCAGTGTAGGAACCCATCATCTTCATGGCGATCTTGACGACAATCCAGAGCAGGGTCCTCTCCATCTCCGGCAGCCAGAAGCGGTTCTTGATGGTGTACTTGACCTTGCAGCGGAAGCCCCAGTCCACGTTGGAGGCGTCCGAGTGGAACATGAACCAAACGGCGTTGGAGGGGACGTGGAGGGGGTGCTTGGGCCATTTGTGGGTGCCACCGGTCAGTTGCTCTTGGAATTGGTTGCAGTTGTTGGGAGCCAAGAATAGCTTTAGCCAGTCGTGCCTTTTTGTTTGTTTTGTAGTTTCAGAGTAGCTATAAGACTTTTTTTCTCTTCTTTAAAAAAAAAAACAAAAAAGAATAGAAAAGAAAAGAAAACGCCGAAACGTACGTTTCTTCTGTGCGGCTGTTCTCGTCAAACTCGAGAGTGAGACCGCTAGCATCCGATATTGCCACATGCTTGCAAATGTCCATGTTGTTCGCATAGGAATGAAGCGTCTCCACTATAGTAAGTCCGTAGGAGGATGCCGACGCAGAAGCGCCACTAGCCGAGCCAACAGCGAGCTCTGACTGCAAACTCTCCACGTTCCGCAAGAAAGCGAGCACCTTCGTCATAAGCTCACGCGTGAGATCGGGATAAGAAGAGGATGACGAAGCAGAAGAGTGAGAGAGGTCCAACATAAAAGAGGATGCCAAGGCTGGCAATAAAGCAAAGGTGGAAGAGCGGGTAAGGAAGCGAAGCAGCTGCTCAGTCTTTTGTGCTCCTAGTCCGGCAGTAGCTTCTTTTCCACTTTGTGCGTTGTGGTGGGACACAACGGAGCGAACGCTCTCGAGTTGTTCTTGGAAGTGATTCATGGCTTGAAGTGTATAGTATTGGCGGAGATAGTACTGTTGTTGTTTGCGTTGCTCTAGTTTTGCTTTTTGCTCTTCTGACTCTATTTCTTTCTCTTCTCCTGCTTCGGTTTTGCTTTGTTGTGGTTGTTGCTCGGCCAAAGAAGCAAAGATGTAGTTCTGCAAAGTAAGTAAGAAACGAACGTAACCAGGCCTAGCCTCTTCGCCTTCTTTCTTTGATGACGGAGACGACAGCTGTCGCTCCAACGATCGCTCCAACTGATGTTTAGAATAGGAGAAGATCAGAGGAAGAATCGTCTGCACGTTATCTTCGTCTTTCTCTTTCTTCTTTTCGGCTTGCTCGGTCTTGTTCTTTGTTTCACTCGGCTTGAAGAGCCGGTTGACTGCTGCAGCATCCGAAAGTTGCGCCAACATTTTCTCCAAAAAGTAGGCACCGCTATAGGAAGAAGAAGAGGATGTCGTATCACCGACGGGAAGAGAAGCAGAAGCAGAAGCAGAAGCAGTAGCTTTCTTCTCCTCTTGTTTGGCATTTACTTCCTGGAGGGCGTTCACGAGGAGATTCAGCTGCTCGCTCTGATTGGGAACGACGTAGTCCAGAGCGTAGGCAAGAGTTTGGCAGGCCTCCAATTGGATCTGCTGCTCTGTCTCGCTCTCTCCTTGTGCCTGGAAGATGTAGTAACGCAGAAGCGATGATATCTTGTCCACTAACACTTTGCTTTCTTTATCCTCTTCCTCCTTTCCGCTTGGTGTTTCGGGCCAAGCCAAGCCCACGTCCTTCGGCTGTATCCGAGCCAGAGACAAGTGTCGAAAATGCACTTTAAGCATTTTGAAAATGAGCAGCAAGGCAAAGTCGTAGATACTGCTTTGGTCAGTTTGTTCTTGCTGTTGCTTTTGTTGCTTGCCAAGGTTACGACAGGAGGTGGAGATAGTGTATAACGTTTGGAAGCTCTCTTTGTTGATATTCATGATGAAGGGCAAGGAAAGGGCCGCAGCACTGTCCTTGGCTTGTCGTTCCTCCTCCTCTAGAACACACACGGAGAACAGCTGACAGAGGAAGAAGGAAAGCAGTTGCCATGGTCTCACTTGTTGTTGCTCTGTTTGTTGAGTTACAGAGGAAACGGCATGTTGAATGCCTTTGGGTAGCGCAGCAAGGATTGGCTCTTCCAACGTTTGAAGGAGGTATACCAACGATTGAGGGCATCGAAGAGAGTAAAAGTGTGAAGAAGTAGATTCTTGCTGTTGATTCTCTTCTTCGTGGAGAGAAAGCAAGAGCTTCACAAGCATTACAGAGCTTTCGAAGGAGCCAGAGGCGATGTTGAGGGCAAGAAGAGCTTCTATGGCTTTTGTTTTGATGAGGTGGGTTTCTTCCGGGGTGTTGCCTTTGAAGGTCCCCACTGTTACGGCGAGGAACTTGCTTACTTCGGCAACGCCGTCAGATATTACCTGAACATAGGGAGAGGTACTTTGGTTGTTTCGTGTTCGATGTTTTACTCTTGTGTCAATTGTGATAGCAGAAAAGAAAGATAGAATAAGAAAATGGTACCTAGGAATGTCGTCTTTGTGCAAACAAAGGGCTGGTGCTTCCGTCAAAGCGTTGATAAGAATGTCCAGTATGTGGGCACACAAAGAGGGGTTGTTGCGAGTGCTGTCGTTTAACATGGCCAGCACGATTTGCATTGTGGTGCGGATGGACAGGCGTACGCCAGGCGGAATGGTTCCCTGGGTTTTGCTTCCTTCCGCAGCAGCCGCTCGTTCCTCCGCCACTGTCATAGAAATGAACGCTTTTGTGCTCTACGTTTGTTGTTGTGTTTTGGTGAGAGAAACGATAGCAAAAAGCAAGCCCAAATGATGGAAGGAATGAACAAACCTCAGAACAATCGGCCGCTTTATCAGCAAGTTCCTTGTAGAAGTGCATCAAAAAGCCGGTCCTCTTGTCAAAGCTCGAGTCTTTGAGGACCTGCGCGGTTCCGGTCTCCTCCCTCATGACCGCAATGGTCTGGGCCAGCTCCCTGGCGAGCTGCCTCTCGCCCTGTGCTTGCGTCTGTGCCGGCGCTTCTTGCGCCTCGAAGAGAGGACGCGAGAGCAGGGCGGACCACCATTTCGTGCTGCCGTGGTAGTACTTCTCGTTGGCCCGGTAGCTCTTCTCCGTGTCCTCGTCGAAATAATCTTGCCTCAGGCGGAATTGGGAGGAGGGGTCCTCCGCTTCCGCTGCGGCGGAGGAGGAGGCGATGTAGCGGTTGGAGGAGATCTGCTGCTCCAGGAGAGCATTGTTGTTGAATATGTCCCACAAGAGGTCTTGGTTGGTCTTGGTGGCCGCGGAGCCATCCGGTTGGTTGTTCTCTCCTGGGTTTCCGCCCAGTGCCGATTGATGCTGCCCCATCGCGCTTTTTCTTTCTTTTTTATAAATGGGACCTGCTCTCCACAAACAAAGAACAAACAAGCAAACAAGAATGAAAAGGAGAGAATAAGTTTTTTATAAAAAAAAAATGAAAAGCAAAGCAGAGACTGTGTAACAAACGAGAAAGCGGTACCGGTAACCGATCTTATTTTTTAAAAAAAAATGAAAGCTGATAGCTCTCTTTGAAGACGTCGGTTTTATGAAAAAGAGAGAGGTGAGTTTTTTTTCGCCCCAACAACGTTGCGAGGGCGCGGCCAAAGTGTTATAACGCTCCTCGCCCTCAAAAAGCCTGAATGGCTTGTCTTGCTCGTCAAAGTCTTTTTTTTTTTCGGTTTCTTTATTTTATTTTTTCTTTTCGGTGCACTTTTTTATTTTATTTTATTTTATTTTATTTTTTTTTGCTGTTTCGTGAAAACTTTTTGAGGTTGCAATGATGAAAGAAACGATAATTTTGGAGCACGTAGAGACGCGCTACATTGTTGTAGACGTTTGAAAGAAAGAAGCCATGCGGGCCGGAAAACGTCTAATCCGTTGCGGGCGTTGTATCAATATGCCCGGAAACATCTGAGGACTCTTGGTGTCTCGCCGGATCGGCTTGCTGGTAACTCCTTAAAAACCCTATTCCCTAACCACCTTAAAAGGAGCACGCTTCATTCATTTTACGAACAGGAACGAAGAAAAAAGGAGAAGAAGAAGAAGAAGGAGAAGAAGAAGAAGAAGGAGAAGAAGAAGAACAAGAAGAAGAAGAAGAAGAGAAAGAAGAGGAAGAAGAAGAAGAAGCAGAAGAAGAACAAGAAGAACAAGAAGAAGAAGAACAAGGAGAAGAACAATAGAAGAAGAAGCGAAGCAGAAGAACGTTGTAGCCATTCTGAATGGCTACAAGCCTCACACTATCGATAGTTTGGTGCAAGAGGAAGAAGAGAAGCAAAAGAATGAAGAAGAAGAAGTGCAACGAGAAAGAGGGGAGATGAGGATGCAGAGAGGGACATTTACACATTTTTTTTGGTATCAAAAAGAAGGAAGGTTCAAGACAGAGTATGTAAAAAGCGTAACAAGGTTTGGCCGCGAGGGGATACCTCTGGCCACTCCTTCGTTTCCTTCCGCAACTGTTCCAACACGTTCTTCACTGTTGCTCCCTCCACCAAGTTCCTACTTTCTTTCTCTGCAAACCGCTTCGCTTCTTCCTCGAATAACCGTTTAACTTGCTCCGTCCAAAGGTTAGCTCCGTCCAATTCTGCTTCCTCCTCCTCTTCTTCCTCGCTTCTTCTTCGTTCTTGTTGATGAAGAAGAGCATCCAAAAGCTTCGCAAGATCGTGAAGACCATAACTTGGATCAAGTTCCTTTGTCACTCCTTTCCAGTGAGGAACGCCTTCTGCTTCCTCGTCGTCGCATCCAACATCAAAACCATTGGCAAGCAACACAGCCTTCGGAGAACGTACTCTCCCAGCTTGTGTTTTCGTTGATGATAATAAAGAAAGTGCTCGTCCGATTCTTTCTCTTAACCTGCCCTCTTGTCTAGTTGTTGTTGTTACTATTTCTTTCCCTTTCTCTTTTGCACCTGCGTTGACAGTAGAAGCAGAAGTGTTGGGCCAAACGTGAAGTAATCTATCCACAGTAAGAGGAATGGGAGTAGGAAGAGGTTCTACAGAAAATCTATGCAGCACAGCAGACGAGAGTAGTTGCTGAAACCGAAGCGTCTCCTGTACGTGCTGCGTGTTGAGAAGGAGCAACGCTTTTCCTGACTTAACGACATGAAAAGGAATACGAGTTGCTTCTTTGTGGTCTATTGCTCCAACCACTTCAAATGTAGAAGAAGAAGAAGGTTCAGCGTGGTTAGTGCCGTTGTGGTTGTCTTCATTTTCGTTTTGACTGTTTTGAGAAGAAAGAAGGTCGAGCTTGGCTGTAATGGCGGATGCACGATCACATCGTTGCGTGATGGCGTTAATATCTACAAAGAGGTCGATATCGCGTTCTTCGTCCTCTTCTTCTTGTTCCAATGTTCTCATGCGTTGAGCAAACTCTTGGCCCAATCCCTCAGCCATTCGAAGCAAGGTGGAGGGTCCTCGCGTTGAAGGAGACGGAGAAACGCCAGAGGGTGTAGCAGAAAAAGCATCTTGGTCTCGTCTGGTGTGAACGTCTACATCATCCAAAGAAGTTCTTGCAGCTTTGTTGGCGTTATTGTTGTCGTTATTGTTGCTGCCTCGGTCTTGTCTATGCAACCTGAACGGCTCTTCTTCCTCTTCATCGTCAATCAAAAAGGCGTCAAACTTTCGTTTTGGGGTTGAACTCCAATGTTGCTGTGTAGAAGAAAATATAGACGCAGAAGAAGAGGAAGAAGAAGAAGAGTCGGAGGAGAAGCGAGAACGAGGTCTTGAGTCCATAGTCATCATTGCAGAATCTGAAGAAGGGCGAGAAGCAAAGGGAAGCGGAGTGGAAGTGGAATAAGAGGCTACTGATTCCTCGAAATCTTCCACCGGTTCTGGTTCACCTCCAACTACCTCTTCAAGTCGTTCAAAATTTTGATCTCTTGCAAGGTTGCTGTTTGGCTGTTGCGTCTCTAATCCGTAAACCTGGGTCATTGGCTCGATTCTAGTAACCAAGTAATGAATGAAGGGGACATTGTTAGTGTAGAACAGAAACAAAAAAGAGTGCAAAAACTGTACTCTTCTTCAGGTTCATCTTCAGTGGTTGTTCTCGTAGGAGGATACGGTTGGGTTGGTGGTTCATCTCCACCTTCATGCATAAATTGGGAAGTCGAGGAAGATGATGACGACGACGAAGCATCATCACGTTCTTTCTGTGTGCTTTTTCCTCCAAGACGAACAAACAGGATGTTATCTTGTTCTGTTTGTTCATACGAAAGTGAAATATCTTGTGTGGGAGAGAGACGATCGCTTTGGGCATATTCGTCTCTTTCATCGCGTGGAGGATAGAAATCCTCCAAAAATTGTTGCAGATGAGAAAGAATTTCTGTTTCGTCGTGCAAAACTATGGTACGTTTATCTGGACTGAAGCAGGCAGAGAGAAAAACAGGGTGAACAAGAAGATCAAAAGCAAATACAACAGAAGACAAACCTGCAGTTAATGTCGTAGGAAGAGGCAGCCACAGCGACATTCAGGGCTATGAAAGGATAGCGGCCAGAAGGAAGGTCGAAACGCGTGCGAACAGCATGGTTTAGGAGCTTGGCAATAGAAGGTATATCTACGGGCCGTTTGTTTATCCAAAGAAAGTATCTGTCACTGGAAGACCGTGTCACATAGCGGTGAATCGCTTGCGGGCTCGGAATATAACTAGCAGTTTAGTGATGAAAACGGTTTTTGGCATAATTAGAACAAAACGAGAGAGTGAGAGAGAGAGAGAGAGAGAGAGAGAGAGAGAACAAACCCAGTGAAACGATAGTTGGAATCAGGAGACTGAAAGTCGATGTGCGAAAGTTGACCAAACACTTTCGTTGTGAATATTTGCTTTATGGCTTCCTATTGTTCTTTAAGTTTAGATTTCAAAGAAGCACGAGAAAAATATATAGCATAAGAGGGAGAGAGAGAGAGAGAGAGGCGTACCCCCATGTCCGCGACAGGAAGCTTTATGAAGTCGGGACTTGGAGGAAAGAAAAGAGAAAAGCAAAGTGAAGGAAAGGCGATTGCATAGCCTCGAATGGTCTGTTGTATCTTTTTGGTTTGTAGCTTCATCACTGTGGTCGTCTTTTGTCGTTTT
Source organism: Balamuthia mandrillaris (assembly GCA_031835245.1). Lineage (NCBI taxonomy): Eukaryota > Discosea > Longamoebia > Balamuthiidae > Balamuthia > Balamuthia mandrillaris. The sequence goes on along the minus strand of JAVKOQ010000094.1, from coordinate 169,945 downwards.
TGTCTAACCACGAAACGTTCGAAGAGGTTTGTCACTCTCACGGTGGTCCCAACTTCAGTATGTTGTGTAACTTCAGTGCAGCTGCAAACTTGAAGTTAACACAAGATAACAACACGCCGAAACGACGAGAGACACAACAAACAAACAAACAAACGACAAAAGAAACGACCAGAAAGAAACAAAAAAAAGGAAAACGTACGTGAGCATGTGGCCATGGGCATCAAACGTGGCGGAGACGGCCTTCTCGTCCTCTGCCGTGCGCGTGATGATGGTCAGCTGCCCGGTGGCGCTGATGGAGTTGAGCGCCTCCCCACGGAAGCCAAAGGTTTGCAGGTTGGTGATGTCCTCATAGTCCCTCAGCTTGGAGGTGGTGTACTCCAACGCGCACTGCGATAACTCCTCCCGAGCGATGCCTCTTCCGTTGTCTTTCACCTTTGTTATTTTTAATAAATATTTTAACAAAATGAAAATAAAACCCCAAAAGAAAAAAAGAAAAGAAAAAAAAGTTTGGTACCTCGACTAGACGAAGACCGCCGCTTTCCAGACGTAAAGTGATGCGCGTGGCACCTCCGTCGATGGCATTCCTGTTTGGAAAAAAATAAAAATCAAAAAAAAAAAAAAACAATCGTTGTAACGGGATGATAGATGATGAGAGACAACAAGATGGAGAAAGAGAAAAAACGAAAATGGCACAAAAAGGTAAATACATACTCTACAAGCTCTTTGACCACTGAGTGCACGTCCACTATGACGGGTCCAGCTCTTATGGCCCGTATCGCTGAATCTGGTAATCTGTGCATCACTGGATCTTTGCAAAGCCTTTTGTTGGCCTTTTTTTTTATTTTTCACTTTATTTTTAATTGAAAAGATCGGTAAAATTTTCCTCTAAATGGAAATCTTTACTAGAAAAATTTTAAATTTGCCGTGTCGACACGGTTTCTGTGAGGCTGCTCTTCCTCCCTTTCTCTCTCTCTCTCTCCACTCACAGTTTCTTTCTTTTCTCTTTTTAATTTCATTTCTACATTCTTGCTGTGATGGCAGAGGGAGGCATGATAAGAGAGAAAAGGTCTTGGTCTTTGGCAAAGGAGCGAAGGCCAAGGAACACGATCAGCGGAACGAAACCAAAGTGGAAGGCGAGCTTTGCAAAGTGAACCGCATTCGCGAAGTAGGGCTGGGCAGTGACCAGGTTTGCTCGCACTCCGGCCAGCAGCGGCGAGCTCCTCAGAAAACTCGGTTGTTGTTTGTGCTCCGTCATCACTATTTCCAATTTGAACACAAGAACAAGTTAGCGAGGTGAATGAACCTGAGGCGAGGCAAGTGGGTAGCCAGAGCGGAACACCCACCCTCCACAAACCGTTCCGGAGCTTTCTTTGTTTTTGGACCACTTTTTTTTCTTTTGTCGGCAGCAAATGGATCCGGGTTCGACACCCGGTACACCCAAAATATCACTCGTTAATAATAATGACGCAGAAGGGCTGCAGAAATTCTGAAGGAAAAAAAAGGAACCAGATCCATGACGACATGAAATCGAATAGAATACAAAAAAAAAAAACCAAAACAAAAGGAAAGATGAGCGCCACACGAAAACAGCTTTACTTTGTTTTGGTGGTGCCCAAAGGATGTAGTGGCCGCTCCACCAAAAGCAGGATGATGGCTCCCGCTTTCTCGCGATGCTGTTGTGCAGCGACGCCACTGCGCTTTTTCTCTTCCTCTTCAAACGAACCTCCCCCACGAGATGAGGAGAACGCTCCCCCCGAACCGCGAGAAGTTGATGATGGCAAGCTATTCTCAGAGAAGGCCAAACGGGCCAGACAGCACGTCCAACAGCTGAACGAACAACATGACCGCCTCAGCGAACGCCGCCAGAAGAGCATCGATTCCACGCTAACCTCTGTCTTTGGCGCGCCCTCCTCCTCCATCCTCTCGCTACACGACTCCTCCATCAAAATGGAAAGACATTTTGCGGCCACCATTGAAAGAGCTATGCAACAACAAAACAAAGGAGAAGACCAACAAGAGCAATCTGCTGCGGCTGTTGTTGGCGAGGAACGCATCACAAACGTAGCAGCAGACCAACAAAAAGTGGATCCCTTTGATCAGCTGCTGCAACAAATGCAGGAAGAACACGGGACAGGACAAAGAGAAGGAGCAGCACTGCAACAGCAACATGGTCAACAACCACAGCAACCAGCGTTTGCTAGGAGCCCGGATGAGCCACCGCCCATGGAATGGATACAAGCCATGCGCCAGCTCAGCGGTATGATTGTCAGCTCGGAAGACTTGGAAAAGAGCAAACGACGAAAGGTACGCTCAAACCAAACTCTTTCAAAGCGGGAGAGAAGCATAGGCATAGAATGCAAGAATGCTTACATGAAAATATGATAAAAGAAGAGAAATGAGCATGGAGAGTAGATGAGGGAAGAGACGAGAGAATTTCCTTACCTTGTGGGTAAACAGGAAGGGACAACGACGGCAAGTAAGCCAGGCTTCACCCCATCTGCCAAGCTGCCCAAGCTTCGCAACGTCCACTCGCGAGATGATTACTTCGAGACCAGCCAGGAAAAGTCTGGCCGTTTGAACAACCAACAACTCAGAGTCATTCTCTCGGCGAAAGAGAAAGGCGAGTTGTTCACCTACCCAGTACAAACAAAGGAAAAGCAGGAAGAAGGCAAAGAAGAGCAGAGACCATCAGCTGCTCAAGATGAAGCGTTGAGGACGTACGCCACAAAGACAGGAGTTTCTGAGCAGCAACTTCAAACGTTGTTATCCTACTACAGCCTACCAGAGAATCATTAAACAGAACAATGAAAAAAAAAATCCGCAGCTGCTGAGGGCACTAACGCTACACTAGCCTCGCTTTACGCAGCTGTAGAAGGCACTAACCGCCCTAGGGCCTTACATGCCCCCACCCCTCGTCAAGTGGCCACTGCATAGTCTTTGGAAGAAATCACAGCGGTGATGTGCGTATGCTCACTGGTTGACTCCCGACAACACGTGCGCAAGGCGATAGAAACTGTTCTGCGAGGCGAAAGGGCAACAGGACGAACAAGGTGAGTAAGCAGCAAAAAACTGCAGCCCAGTGGATCCGAGGTAGGCATAGCAATTGCAGGTGCATATTGAATTTTTCAAAAACTCAACAAGCATCCGTAGTCTAGGGGCATGATTTCCGCCTGCCACGCGGGAGGCCCGGGTTCAACTCCCGGCGGATGCACATTCTTTTTGCGCTTTTTTATAACTTGTTGCGGTTGGAAGTAATCTCTTTTTTTTTTCCCCCCCCAAGTATGAGGGCCACAATGACCACAGCGGTGCTCTTGAACGCCATGGTTTTGCTGGGCATCGCTTCTCGTCTCTCGCATGATTTGTTAACTTTAGACAGCAGGGTAGGAGACAGACGACTCCTCCGACGAACCTGGGAAGAAACACCTTCCCATAACTTAAAGGAATGATGATGAATCACTAGGATTAATGTTGTGGTTGAAGAAAAGATTATTCGTGCTTTCGCCTGGCGAGCAACCTCTATTTACTCAAAACAAATATAGGCTGTTTTCCGCGATAGTACATCAGTTTTTGTTTTGTTTTGTTTTGTTTTTTGTTTTCTTTGAACTTCCTTCTGGCAACTAGCTAGGCAAACCAAAAAAAAGTCCTACGAGCAAAAAGAATGTGCATCCGCCGGGAGTTGAACCCGGGCCTCCCGCGTGGCAGGCGGAAATCATGCCCCTAGACTACGGATGCTTGTTGAGATTAAATGCCTTTTTTTTTACGAACCAACCAAGATGGTCAGTTTCGCCTCAATGAACTTCGGGCCATTTATTTGTTTCTTTTATGCTTTCTTCTTTGCCGTGCTGTGTGTGCGAAAGACAACAACCGTTTGTGCCTCGTGTTTGTGTGGTTGACCGATCTTCTGGCCTTTGCCTTGTATTGTCTTTACGTTTTACTTCTTTTTTTTTTGTTCCTTCTTTACTCCTTTTTTTCTTATTTGAGTGGACTACTAATAGCCTTTTAATCTTTTTTTGATGCGTTACATTCAGATTTGAGATCACCAAAACAAACGAACAAAACTGTTAGAAAGAAAACAGCTTGGCACCTCACAACGACAGCAATGATACGAGGACAACAGCAATCACCGCCGCGGGGAACGGTAGCACTCCGAGCGGCCGGAAGAGGAGGAGGCGGGGGGAGAGGGCGAGGAGGCGGCGGCCCGGCCGTCCTCACCAAAGCCTACAGCACCAATTCTTACCACGAGTTGGCGTTGGGTGGCAGCACGCCCGCCGGTGCCGCTTCCTCTGCCTCCCACCCCATGGTTTCTCCTCGTTTTGTTGGGGGAGGCGGGGGAGGAAGCGCCGTGCTTATCAGCAACAGTAACGGTGGGGGTTGTGGCTGGGACTCCACGGTCTCCGCTGGGCACCATCACCACCATCAAACTTTTTCGGGGACCTCCTCGGCCACTTTTTCTGCCATTTCTTCCTCATCTTCTTCCTTTTCCCAAGCTCGTTTTCAACAACAACAAACGGTTGGCGGGAGTGCTATTGTCATGAAGAGCAACAACAACAACGCGGACTCTCCTCCTCTTCTTCATCAAGGAGAGAACAATAGCAACAAGAAAGGCTGGAAGAACAACTTGAAAGGTTTGGTCAACGACACTTCGAAGCGAGTCAAGGACACCACCAAAAAGTTATCTCATAACATAAACACCAAGTCAGAAGAAGGAGATCAACAGCAACAACAACAGCACAAAGGGGAAGGAGAGGAGCAACAACACAAAGAAGAGGGAGAAGCCAAGCTAAAGAAGAGGAAAGAGAAGGAGGAACACGAGCCGCATGAAAGCGGCAAGACAATAAGCTTCGGAGGAATGGGCAACAAGTTGAAGCAGAAGCTGAATGTCGGTCGCTCCTCTTCTGCTCCGCCGATGGTGTGCTCCTCTTCTGCCATTCCAACCGTCAAAGCGCTCGATGCCGACATGAAGACCGTGAGCGTTCGAAAGACTACAAGCCAATGGGAAGATATTACTCGCAATGAACAACAACCACAGCAGCAACAACAACCCTCTTCTCTTTCTGCTTCGTGTCCTGCGACTATAACTTCTTCATCACCGCCAAAGAACAAACAAGAACAAAACGGCTTGCCAGAACATAAAGAACACAAAGAGCACAAAGACAAAGAAGACAACAGCATCAATAGGTTTAAGCAAAAGTTACCAAAGGTGCATCTCGCTTCTTCTGTGAGAAAGTTAGTGGACACCAACACTTCAGTCGGTCAAAAATGGGAGAACGAGCAAGAAAAACAACGAAAGAAACAAGAGAAGGAGGAGAAGAAGAAGCAAAAGGCGGCCATCAAACTCGCTTCATCCCCGACAGATATCCCATCCTCATCATTGCCACCCGCAAAAGAAGCAGCTGCTGTGGTGCCTAGTGGAAGCGTTGGCTCGGTAGCCAGTTTGTGGGAGAGCAAGTCCAAAGCGGAGGAGCAATCGGAGCAGCAAAGGATGGAAGAGTTGGAGGCTCTTCGGTTGGCCAGACAGAAGGAACAGGAGGAGCGAAGGAAGCAAAAGGAAGCGGAGGAGAAACGCCGGTTGAAGGAGGAGGAGAAGCAGAAGAAGGAGGAGGAGAAAGAGGAAGAACGGAAGAGAAAGGAGATAGAAAAACAGAAGAGGGATGAAGAAAAGGAAGAGGAGAGAAAGAGGAGGGAGCAAGAGAAGGAAGAAGAACGACAACAACGGGAACGAGAAAAGGAGGCGGAGAGATTTCGCAAAGAGGAGGAAAAGAGAAAAAAAGAGGAAGAGAAACGGAAAAAGGAGGAAGAGAAGTTACTTCAGAAACAACGGAGCGAGAGAAAGGTATTTGGAGTTTCTCTGCAGGAGGTAATGGCGTTACAACAGGCCGAACATCCTTCTTTGAAGGTTCCTGTGTTGATCGTTAAGGCTTTGGCTTTTCTGGAAAGTACTGATGGTAATTCTCTTTTAGTGGCTTCACCTTTTTGCCCTCTGTCTGTTATCTTTTTTGTTTAATCTTGCTTGTTGATGTTAGCTGTTTTTATAGTTTGAACACCTTTTCTCATTCTGCATTTGTTTACAGCTTGCACGTTGGAAGGCATATTCCGGAAGTCGGGCGCATTAGAAACTCATAATGAACTTGTTGACCAAATAAATCAAGGTATTTCCTTCATCTCCTTCTCTCTCTCTCTCTCTCTCTCTCTCTCTCTCTCTCTCTTCTCGATCTCTTGCTCTTGCCATTGCGCATTTTTTTTTAGATAAAAACTGTACTCTATGGGACTATAGGGACAGCAGAATTTGCACCAGGAATGGACCCATATGCAGTAGCTGGGCTTATAAAAGCATTCTTGCGCGAACTGCCCGACCCCATTCTTACCTTTGCGTTATATGATCGTTGGGTTGCATGTACAGGTTAGTTTCTCATTTTCTCGTTCGCTTTCTCTCTCTCTCTCTCTCTCTCTCTTAACATTCCACATCCTCCAATGCAGATCAAACGCGTTTTCCACAGCCAACAACCGAGTTGAAGAGCCTTCTCCAACAACTGCCTCCAGTAAACTACAACACCCTTCATCTCCTCTTCACCTACTGGCACAAAGTGGTGTTGGAGAAGAACAGCAAGACCAACCGCATGACGGCCGAGGCCCTCTCCATCGTTGTTGGACCCAACCTGCTTTGGCCCCAAGGAGATGCGGTGGACCTGATAATGAACTCCATGGCCAAAGTCAACCACCTTACTCGACTCATGATAGAGAACTACTCTTCCCTGTTTCCTTCGTTGCCTTCTTCTGCTTTTGTGATTAGCTCTTCTTCTTCTTCTGCCTCTTCAACTTCTTCTGTACAACAGACACCAAGATCCACTTTTTCATCATCTTCAACAACTGCAGCCCCTACAGGCGTAACCAATACTGCCAACTTGGTAAAGCAACGAGCAGCCGTGTTTGATTCTTCTTCTTCTTCATCATCATCCTCATCATCTTCTTCGCCGGTAACTTCCTCCTCATCCTCCATTCCTTCCCTTTCTGCGTCTGGAAAGGTCAACATACCAGCAAGTGGAAACAGGAATGCAAGCGGAGGAGGAGTGAGAGCTGCTGCCGCTGCTTTTGCCGCCAAGGCCGCTGGAAGTTCTTCTTGAGTTGTGCCATACTTTTTTTTTTAATTAGATGTGCATGTGTGTGTGTTATGTTTTTATGTAAAGATAAAAAAAAAGAAAGCAAAAGAGAAAAGATATACAGAAAAAGAAACACGGAATAAAAGAATATCTACTCCAAGCTGGCGCTGTGTGACCGGGCCACTGCCGGCAGGCCGGTTTAAATAGCATGCTTACGGTAACACAACAGCACTGGGACCCTATCCTCCACACCATCCGACCGACCCATGGGTGTCCCATCGGGCCAACAGGAGAGGGTCTGGCGAAGAGATAGAGAGGAGTTATTGTCGACGTTGTGATTTCGAGACGACACGATTTGTTGTCGGCAGATTTTCTTTGTCGACAGAATTCTTGCTGTGTAAGAATTTAAAAAAAAGAGAACGAATTTTGTGAAGGAAGGAAGGAGGTGCACGATCTATCTGCTACTTTTAATCTCCGTTGGTTTTTTTTTTTGCTGTTGTTGACCTCCTCTTTTGTTTTTATCTTTCCCCTCCCCCTCCCCCTCCCCCCCTTGTGTTTTGTTTTTTTTGTTTTAAAAAAAACAAGGTCTCCATATGGCGTCGGTGAGTGCGTTGTGGGAGATGGCCCCTACGGGCCTGGCCATTGCGGCCTTCTTGGGATCTGCTTCCATCACCATGCCCCTTGCTGACTACGTGTGCCAAAAATACTTTGATCAACCTCGCTTCGTACGCTTCTTTTTTTTTCTTCCCCCCACTTCTTTTTCATCAACTTTTTGTTTCCTAACAAATCATCTCTCTCTCTCTCTCTCTCTCTCTCTCTCTCTCTCCCTCGTATCTGTTCTTTCTTCTCTGCTTCTTTCTTTCTTCTGGCCCTCAGCTGACTTACGACAGGGATCGCCACCACGTCTTTTGGCAGGAGCGAAGGGACCGCATTGACCAAGAACGCAGCAGCCTCATCTTCACCCACTCCATTCGCCACGGCCGTCCCATCCGTTGGGACGCCGATGCCGGCATCTACGTCACCGAACCCTTTCAACCCGCTTCCGCCTCTTCTCCCTCTCAAAAGAAGCACACCAAAGAACGAGCCAAAGCCGCTGCCACTGGGTTAGAAGACTGCGAGGCAAATGACTACCTCCTCCGTCTCTGTCGCACACAAACCAGGGATGGCGCTCTGCCGATACACTTTTACTCTACCGACCCCAAGCATCGCCCTCCCTCTCCCTCTCCGCGACGATTGAGGAAGATCGTTGGCTACCAACACCCTTTGGAGAAGTCCACCTTGGATCCCATCAAGATACCGCTGTTCACCGTCCCCGTTTTCATGTATCGTCTGATTCATCCCCCCGGCAGCAACCAGCACCAGGTCTATCCTGCTTTGCCTCCAAAGCAGGAGGTGGATGCTTCCTCTGGACATCACTAACGCCAAACCACTCTGTGAAACTCTTCCACCCCTTTTCAAACTATGGTTTTTTTTTTTGTGTTGTTACTAACCTTTGTTGTTGTGCAATGAAGAAAGAAAACGGATGACGGAAGCAGAGAGAGAGAGAGAGAGAGAGAGAGAGAGAGAAAGATGAGAGAGAGCAGAGGAGGGAGAGAGCGCGCAAGGGAGAGACAGAGAGACAGAGGAGAAGAGATAGAGGAAGGAGAGAGCGCGCAAGGGGAGAGACAGACAGAGAGAGAGAGAGAGAGAGAGAGAGAGAGAGAAAGCAAGACACAGAGAAGACCGAAGGAGAGAGAAAGATGAGAGAGAGAGAGAGAGAGAGCAAGAAACATTGCGGAGGAGAGAGAAGAGATCGAAGAGAGAAAGACCCACTGAGCTTTGGAATTTTCGGCTGTCCACATTTCGCCTTAAGCTGCTTTTTAGGAGGGGGTGACCGGTGCGCGCGATAGCCTCCTCTCCTCTCCGATTCGGGGCCACCAACGGGGGGTGGGGTGGGGTGAGGGCAGATGACGCCATTCGGCCAGCGGGCAGAAAAAGTAAGTGCAACTTTCGGTCCTCACTCCCCATTTTCTTTTCCCCCTCTTTTTTTTGCTTTCGTTTGAGAAAAGTTTTCACTTCATTTTTTTTCTTATCTCTCCTCTCTCTCACAGTCAAACGGAAACGGAATGAAGACGGCCTGCTTGCTGGTGGTGCTGTCCCTCCTCGCTGTTGCGGCGGCGACCGCCGCGCCTTCCCCGCGCCTTCTCCTCAAGTCGCAGCCGGTGAGCTCCCCACACTGGCAGCCGCTCCTCCGGGGGGAGGAGGCCGCTGCCGGCCGCACCGCCCCGTTGACCCTCTACGCCGCCCTGAAGGAGCGCAACCTGGAGTACTTTGAGAAGCTGGCCCTGGCCATCGCCGACCCGGACAGCCCCGCCTACGGCCGCCAGCTCTCCCTCAAGGAGGTGACAGAATTGACCGCCCCGGAGCAGGAGTCTGTGGATCAGGTGGTGGCGTGGTTGTCCCGCCATGGTGTGACCGACTACGAGGTGATGGCCTCCCGCAGCTTCATCAGGTTCAAGGCCACGGTGGAGCAGGCCGAGCGCCTCCTCAACTGCCAGTTCCGCACCTTCTCCCACGTGCTCTCCCCCGCCAAGACCGTGCTGCGCTGCCACACCCCCAGCTTCCTGGAGGAGGGCGTCCACCCCTTGATCGACTTTATCGAGCCCGTGCACGGCTTCCCGCGCCTCAAGAACGTGCGTGACCCGTCCGCCAACGTGGCCGCGAGCAACCAAAAGGGCAAGGACAAGAACGTCAACGTCACCCCCACTCTGATCAGGCAGATCTACAACGTGACCGTGGGCACGCCCAACCTCGGCGTGAACAACACGCAGGCCGTGTGGGAGGATCAGGACGACTACTCCACCTCCGACCTTCAAAAGTTCTTCCGCTCCTTTGCCCCCAACTTGGTTGGCCAGAAGGTCGTCAAGGACCTGGGTGACGCCGAGAACGATCCTCATGACCCAGGTACGCTTTGTTTCTTTCTTGCCTGTTCTTCTTTCTTCTTTTGTTGCTTCTCTTCTTTCTTCTTGCTAACTTTAACAACAGGAGAGGGAGAGGCCGCTTTGGATCTTCAGTACATCATGGCTATGGGCAGCTTCTGTCCCACTTACTACTATCTCTACAAGGAGGACGACATCTTTGACGCCTTCCTCAGGTGGGTGACCGATCTGGCCAGCGACCCAAGGCCTCCTCTCATTCACTCTGTGTCCTACGGAGAGTACGGTGGAGACTACCCCAACGCCACAGTTCAGCGTATCAGCAACGAATGGATGAAGCTTGGCGGTATGTTTCTCTTTTTGTTTGTCGTTCGTTCTGCCTCGTTCTTGTTGGGATATCAAACTGATGAACAATAAAACATACAAAGCTCGTGGAGTCAGCATCTTGGTAGCCAGCGGAGACGATGGCGTTGGTTGTAATGACAACTGCACCAAGTTCGAGTTCCCTTACCCCAGCAGCCCTTGGATCACCTTGGTTGGTGGTACTGTCGTGAAACAAAGTACGTCTTCTTTCTTGTTTCTTTCGTTTATTCTCGCTTCTACATCTTACTGCTATTCTCTCTCTCTCTCTCTCTCTCTCTCTCTCTCTCTCTTGTCTAACAAACCTTCTTTCTCTTCATTGGCAGACTCTTCTGGCCAGAAGTATGAGGTCGGATGGGACGGCAGCTCCGGCGGTTTCTCCGCTGACTTTTCCATTCCCTCTTGGCAAGCCGCGGACGTGGCCTACTATCTCAAGAATGCCCCCAATCTGCCTACCTCCTACTTCAATGGCAATGGTCGTGGCCTTCCTGATATTTCTGCTCCTGGTTCGCCCTCTTTCTTTTATTTATTTTTCGTTCTTGAGTTTGTTGACTTTGTTTTTTTTTTGTCCTACAGCCGATTATGTTCAAATTGTTTTGGGTGGTTATACTCAAAGCATTGGTGGCACTTCCTGCAGTGCTCCCATTCTTTCTGGTACCATCTCTTTCCCTTTGTCTTTTCTTTCTTCTTTCTTCTTTCTTCTTCTTTCTTCTTTCTTATGTCTCATTACTTTCAACAACAAAAATAGGTCTGTTCAGTTTGATCAATGGTTACAGGATCAAGGCTAACAAGAGTCCATTGGGCTACCTGAACCCAATGCTCTACGCCCTCGCCAAGAAGATCCCTGCCGCCTACCACGACATCACGGAGGGCTCCAACCCGGACGGCTGCTGCCCTGGCTTCCCGTGCTACAAGGGATGGGACCCCGTGACTGGCTTGGGCACTCCCAACTTTGGCATCTTCTTACAGTTTGCCATGTCTCTTCCTTGAGCAAGCTGAAAAGGACGCTGAGATACCATCTGATGAGGAACAGAGCGTAAAAGGTTACCACTAGTTCTTCATGTTTTATTTTTATTTGGGTGATTATTATTATAATGGTTTCTTCTTGCGCTGTTTGCGTCCCTTTCTCCTTCTTGTTCTTTTTTCATCCTTCTCCTTTGTGTACCCTCGCTGGTGGGCAGAAAGGAACAGGGCCAATCGATTGGTGCCACAGAGAGGGAGTACAGTACAGTCCTCTGCTGCTTCCACTCGCATGTTGTTTTGGTGAAAAGAGCCCTTGAGAGACCAGGGCATTTCTTCACCTCACCTCTTGACTTTGGTCGCCATCATCTCCTCTCTGTGGAGATTTTCATTTGCAGTTAATGCAGTGGAGCACTTTATTGCCACTATCTCTTCATTTTTTTGGTGCGCAGGAGAGAGCAGGTGGAATTGCTGCGACCAACCAGCTGTCTCACGAAAGAAAAGAGACCAGAGGGTACATAAAAACGTGAAACACACACACGAAGGTGAACGCAACCAGCTCTCTGCGTACCATAAGTCATCCTTGTGTTGTGTTTTTCGTTCTCTTGTCTGTTGGTTTTCTCACATGAACACTTTTGGTGTGAAGGACAAAAAAACAAAACGTTATAGGAACAGCAGGCCATGGAAAGGCAAGACCAGGGTGACGAATGGGAACACACTCGCAGGCACTTTGAAGAGGAGAAGAAGGTGCTGCTGCAGGACATAACCGCCAAGGTTTGCAGGTTGTATAGTAAATACTGGTGGCACAAAAAAAGGTCGGCAGAGAAAACGAAGCTGTTTCACTCTATCAGGAAGGAGCGGCGGGAAGCTGAGGCGCAACTGAGGGAAGAAAACGAGCAGCTGAGGAGGGAAAACGAGAAGCTGAAGAATGAACGCCAGCAGGTGGAAGCCTCCCTCAGGCACAACATAGCAATGCTGAGAGAGGAAAACGAACAGCTAAGAGAGAAGGCTGAGGCGATTCAGCTTCGCTCGGAGTGGGCCGCTGGGTGTGACTTTTGGAATGGCCATCAAGTCGCAGCGACAAGCTGCAACGATGACATTCCAGCATCTGGCAGGATGGAGGCATTTCAAACACTTGCACTGGGAATAGAAGCAAGAGAAGAAGAAGAAGAAGAAGAAGAAGAAGAAGAAGAACAAGAAGAAGAAGAAGAAGAAGAAGAAGAAGAAGAAGAAGAAGAAGAAGAAGAAGAAGAAGAAGAAGCAGAAGAAGAAGAAGAAGAAGTAGAAGAAGAAGAACAAGCACAAGAACAAGAAGAACAAGATGATAGTGATTATGCGGATGAAGAGGAAGAGGAAGAAGAAGAACAACAACAAGACGTTGCAACTAAATACTTTAGATACCAAGTAATCGAGCAAGAAGCGGAGCAAGAACCCATAAATGAAGATCACACAAACGACAAAAACCAAGGACAATCCCAACCGAATGAAAGAGAAGCAAGAGAAGAAGGAGAATCAGAAGCACAGGAAAAAGAAAAAGAGTCGGACAAACGCCAACAACCGCCCAACAAAAAGAGCAACAATGGCAAAAGAAATAACGCAACCAAGGAGTTGATAAACAATCCTGCAAAACCTAGACAACTAGCAAAGTGCGGAGTGGTCCGACGGTTCTTCGACAGCTGGTTCCCCATACACGTGCTAAGCGGGCATAAGGTAAGAGCAGAGCATTCTTTTTCTTCTTCTCTCACACATTTTCGCAACGTTATGCATGAAGGAGCTTGTGTACTACGATCCATTTGCAGGACCCGGCAAATACTTCCAACCTGATGGCACTGTGGTTGAATCAGCTGCTCTCAGCGTCCTCTCAGCAGCCATGCGACACAAGTATAACGAGGGGGTTACACTGCGCATGGTTCTAGTGGAAGCAAAACAGAAAAATTGGGAAAAGCTTAGTGCAGCTCTCTGTGCAAGGCTTCAAACGAGACCGTGCGCGATATCCGGAACTGTTCTGCTATTCAAAAAGGATTTCGGCAAAGGATTCATCCTTACCATAAAGGTTATCTTGGGGAACTGTGAGGCAAGCGACCACCACGTGTTAAGGTATAACCCCAATATTCCACTCTTTGCATTTCTCGACCCTTATGGTTGGAGTGGTTATCCAAAATCCTTCATGGACTCCCTGAGGCGCCACTTTAAAAAGTGCGACATTCTTGTGAACTTTATGTCCAGCAGAATCGACCGATTCCGCAGGACAGCAAAACAACAATTGTCTTTTAAAAGGATGGCGTCCTCCTCCAACGGACCAAATCCATTCATTGCTGTGAAGGACTCGGACTTCAAAACTCGTGTGGAAGAGTACTGCAAGCTGTATTTCAATGCAGTGAATGATATCACGGACGTTCATCACTTGTATCCTGTGCGACTTGCTGTTAGACAAACCCCAGACGCGCCTATCTACCATTTGCTTTTTCTCGCTGTTTCAGAGAAAGTTGCACTTTTCCTTTCTTTTTTCTTCTTATCTTAATAAGAATTACTAACTTTTCCATACAGGCTCGCCAGACAATGAAGGCCGCCATTCTAAGAGAGGCGCGCTGGTATGACGACGAACATGGGGTTGTTGTTTTTGATGAAGTGCAGGAGATCAATAACTTAGATAAGCGCAACCGGACGGAGCACGCTGCTCGCCTCATCAAGAAAGAGGTAAACATATTGTTGCTCTCGCTGTGGTCATGCTATGTTTAATTTTTTTTTTGTGTTTTTTTAGTTTGGGCAAAAGCTGGATGATATTCCCAGAATAGAACGCTTTGTGAGCGAGCAAACTCCTTTCAACTGGTCTAATAAGTTACTTAAAGCTGCTAAAAACACTTGCACCACCCATAAGCAGTCTGTGTTATCATTCAAACCAATGCGCAATGAAGGAAGCAGCTCATCTGCCTCAAACAAACGTTCCTCTTCGGACCAAGAGAATGGATTCGTTTCCAGGTTTCTGGCTTCCCTGCTTTGTTTTGTGCCAGCAGATGTCCTCTAACCGTTTTTTGTTTTCCTGTTCGACAGCAAACGCCAGAAACAGGGCAGCGCCGTGAACCTTGATGGGCCTGCGCGTATTCCTTTGCGGGACATCACCACCACACGGAACAAAACAATCAGCCCAATGTCCCCAAATAATGAACCATGAATGTTCTCAAATTCTTTGTCTTTGTTTTTGTTTTTTCTCAGCCACCAAGGATATGCCTCTGCATCAGGAATCCCACTCTGTTATTTTTCTAAAGGGGACCCCCCCCCCCCCCATGAGGCTAGTGTCGACGTGAAGGAAAATTTTTCATTTTCTCAGAAAAAATCTGTGGTCGTAATGGAGCCTCCTCCCCTGTCCGCGGCTGTCCCAGGGACGCACACGGTTCGCTCGTTGGCTGTTCTTGCCTCACCGCCACCAAAGACCTCACCCTTTCTTCGACGTGGATCGCAAATGAACAATTCTACTCCTTTCCCATGTTGTTGTTGCAATTATTCTTCTTCTTGTTCTTCTTCTGCTTCTTCTGCTTCTTGGTATTCTTCTGCTTCTTCTTCTTCTGCTTCTTCTTCTGCTTCTTCTTCTTCTTCTTCTTCTTCTTCTTCTTCTTCTTCTTCTTCTTCTTCTTCTTCTTGTTCTTCTTCTTCTTCTTCATCAGCTGGTGCCATTGAGCCTCATTCTTTTTGCACCACCCCGTGAAGAGGACCAACAATTCCGAAAGGAGAGCAGCCAGCCTCATAGCTCCTCTCCAAGCCGTAACAACGACAAAAATTCTTCTCCAACCAAGAGAAAGAGAACTGCGAGTTGCTTCAGTGAAGACTATGGCGATAACGAAGACGAAGTTGAGAACAAGATACAGAGAAAGAGACTCGAAGCCATAAAAACGCTGATTACAGGGCATGATGAGCAGCTACGCTTGTTGGAACGACGCGTGGAAGACAGAGTGAAACGGCAGCTTCAAAGGACAGAAAAGACGATCGCGGAGAAACTGGAGCTGGTCTTTCAAGTATCCCAACAAAGGAATAAGGAAGAAAATGAAGAGGTATTCAAACTGCGGCAAGAAAAAAAGGACTTGTGGGATCGCCTGAGAAATGAGAGAGCGGCATACAAAAAGCTGTATGAAAAAAATAGCCAGACCAACAAACAGCTACGGGAAGCGAACAGGCTAGCTAAGAAGACAGGTCGTCGTAGTGAAGATCTTGAAAAGCAGGCAAATGAAGCAATGGAGCGTATTGAAAAGCTTGAGACTGAAAATAAGCAGCTTAAACAGCAGAAAGAAGAGCTTGAATCTCGATTGGAGGAGGAAACCGCGCTATTGATAGACAAAGTGGAATACTTGGAAAGCAAATTGCAGAGAATGACAATGACTGAAGAGAACGACATTCCTGTGGAAGATGATAGACAAGAAAGAGAATGGAATGAAAGCGAACTGGAGAGACAAGTATCAAGCCAGACCCTCAGCGCACCATCTCAAGAAATAATGCAGTTGATGCAGTATCTATCATCTGATGAAACCGTTGATACAGCTGGAATCCACACTCCTTCTTTTTCTCTTCCCTCTACTGCTGACGGCCAAAACTCTTCCCAATTTTCATTCGAAAGAGAACAGTTGGCGGGTGAAGACGAAGAAGAGGGTGTTGACGACGATGATGAAGAAGCAGAGGACGAAGAGGAAGAGGAAGAGGAAGAGGACGAAGAAGAAGAAGGCTCCCAAGAGAATATCTTGTGGAGACTTGGAAATCCCCGTCAACTGCTCAAATCTGACTTGATATACGACTTTTTTGAACATGCTTGCTGAAAACCATAACGTACCTTTCATCTGTTTTGTTTTGTCTTCATTTCTCTCTTACTTATGTACAATGAACTTACGAATAGCATGTATTCTATTTGGACGGATTTGCTGGGTGGGGCAAGTATAAGATTAACGGCAAAGAAGTGGATGGCACCGCACTTCAACTCATTAGAAAGTATAGCCAATGTCAATTGAAGGGAATGACTGTCTCAATGTACCTTACGGAGCAAAAGATCAAACACTATCAGAGCCTCGTGAAAGCCATCAAGGAATTACTTCAGCAACCCGCTATCCGGGAGGACGAAAAACAAGGAGCACGCTTTGTGGTGAGGAACAATGAGCTACAGGCAACCCTCCACATTTTCGTTTTACGAATGTCTTGCACGGAAATTCTCCCAGTTGTGCGGGTCCGCCACCATACCTGTGATCCGGCCTTCGTCTTCCTTGATCCATTCGGTTGGAAGGGATATCCTAGAGCCTTTATTGACAACCTGAAGCAGCATTTCACCTTGAGGTGTGACATCATTGTTAACTTTATGTCAAGCAGCATTCACAGAGGCAAGGCACGCCGCCAGAACGACTCCTCTCTTAAAGCGTTGGTATATCCTCAGGACTACAATTCCACAGACCACCCTTTCAATGCATCTAAGCTGGTAGGAAAGGAAGACAAGGAATGCCTTGAATACTATGTTGAAACCTACTTCAATGAGGTGAACCGACTTCCTGCAGAACAACAGATTTATCCGGTTCGACTCGCGGTCAGGTGCACCAAAATCAAATATCATTTACTTTTACTGTCGTTTGACCCAATGGTAAGCAATTCACCCTCTTCTTCTCTTCTCTTCGCTCCTTCTTCCTACAGCTCCTTGTTGCTCTTCTTTTGCTTCTTGGCTCTCATCTTAGCCTCTACACGCACAGGCAAGAATCCTCATGAAGCAAGCCATTCTACGTCGTAGAATAACCGCCTACGATCAACGTCACGACGTTTTCGTCTACGAGGAGTCAAAGCCAGCCTCTGTTGTCTACAGGAGACATGACAAAGATGCCGCTGAACTGATTGTACGACAGGTATGCACGAACCGCCTCATCTTTGGATGATTAGAATGACTCACTTTGTTTGTTGTTGCTTCTACTATAGTTCGGTGACCTAAACAACAGAGAAGAAATAAAACGTTTTGTGGAGAACCACACGCCATTCTTGTGGAGCGATGCATTGATCGCAGAGGCATTGCGTGTGGACAGGACTCGCCTCCCTCCGGTGGCTCCGCGATACAGTCAAACTTTCTTCGTGACGACACAACAAGGGGGCATGTCGACGTAATTCCACCTTTTGGGCTCCATGTGACCTCCCTTTCTGCAGTGTTTGACCTGGAGCTTTTCCTATTTTAATATTTTAAAATAAAAAAATATTAAAGAAAAGAAAGACTTCTCCTTGGCTCCAGATCACCTTCAATGCCCTGTAACGTGCCACACCAGTACTTCCTGTTGTGATGCCACCAAATCCGTTTGCCACGGTTTCTCCGCACGCATACATCCCGCATTCAAACTCTCTCTCTCTCTCTCTCTCTCTCTCTCTCCTCTTATTATCTTATTTAACTAACATCAAAGAACCATTCTCGCCTGCTTGCAGACTTTGAAGAAATACACCGGCTGTGGCACCGATGACTTGTCTTGCTGTATTCTTTCTCCTCTTCTCGTTCCTGTCATTTCTTTCTCTACTCTTATCGTTTTTTTTTTTTTGCCTCCTCTGTTTCATTTGTATCCTCGTTTCTTTCTCTACCCTTTCTTTCCTCCCTTCCTTCTTGTTGCTTACCCCCTTTCTCCCGCTTATCACTTTTTTTGGTCTGCACCAAACGCCAAAAAGAGAGCGCCGTCATGAATAATGGCCAAAGGCGGGTTCCTCTGAAAAAACATCACCACCACACAACACAACATCCCCAAAAGAAAGAATTTCAATTGTTGTTTTAAAGCCTGATAGTGGCCATCCATCACCCCGTGGAAGTTATAGCCTACAAGGGACCGTGGGTGGGTGTTTGGCCGCAGGGGGTGGGCATACACGTGGGAGACTAAATCGATTTTAAAAATTACGTTTAATTATTTGCCATTCTCTTCACAGCAAATCGTCCCAATTCATTCACAAAAGAATCTTGCAAGCAGGTGTGGTCGAAATGGAGTCCCCTCCCCTGCCCGCAACGCACACAGTTCGCTCGTTGGCTGTTCTTCCCTCACCGCCACCAAAGACCTCGCCCTTTCTTCGGCGTGGAGAACAAATTAAGGAGAATTCTGCTCCTTCCTCGCCTTCATGTTTTTGTTTCGATTATTCTCCTTCTTCGCCTTCTTGTTCTTCTTGTTCTTCTTCTTCGTCATCTTCCCCTTCGTCTTCTTGTAATTCTTCTCCTTCTTATTCGTCTTGTTCTTCTTCTTCTTCCTCCTCCTCCTCCTCCTCCTCTTCTTCTGCTTCTTCAGCTGGTGCCTTTGAACCTCATTCTTCGACGCAAAGCACTACCACCAGCAAAGAGGGCCAACAACAAAGCCGAAGGGAGAGCAGCCAGCCTCAGAGCTCCTCTCCAAGCCGTAACAACGACAAAAATTCATCTCTGACCAAGAGGAAGAGAACTGCGAGTGACCTCAGTGAAGAAGATGGCGATAATGAAGAAGCCAAAGCTGAGCCCTCAGTTAGAAACAAGATCTTGGAAGAGAGACTTAAAGCCATAAACACGTTGGTTACAGGACCTGCTGAGCAGCTACGCTTGTCAGAACAACGCGCGGAAGACATCGTGAAACGGCAGCTTCAAAGGACGGAAAAGATGCTTGTGGAGAAGCTGGACTGGCTGGTCTTGCAAGCGTCCCAACAACGTAATAAGGAAGAAAATGAAGAGGTGCTCAAACTGCGGCAAGAAAAAAAGGATTTAGAGTATCGCCTGAGAAATGAGAGAGCGGCACATGAAAAGCTGTATGAAAAGAATAGACAGACCAACAAACAGCTACGGGAAGCGAACAGGCTAGCTAAGAAGACAGGTCGTCGTAGTGAAGATCTTGAAAAGCAGGCAAACGAAGCAATGGAACGTATTAAAAAGCTTGAGACTGAAAATAAGCAGCTTAAACAGCAGAAAGAAGAGCTTGAATCTCGATTGGAGGAGGAAACCGACAAAGTGGAATACTTGGAAAGCAAATTGCAGAGAATGACAATGACTGAAGAGAACGACATTCCTGTGGAAGATGATAGTCAAGAAAGAGAACGGTATGAAAGAGAACTGGAGAACCACCTCCTCATTGGATGATCAGCATGACTCACTTTTGTTTTTTTGTTGCTTCTACGAAAGTTCAGCGACCTGAGCAACAGAGAAGCAGGTAGGCAAGCCAAGCAGGAAGGCAAGCTTTCTTCGTCCATGTGACCTCCTTTTTTGCAGTGTTTGACCTGGAGCCTTTTTTAATAAAAATATTTAAAAAAAAATACAAAGATGAGAATGAAAGAAGAACGGAACTCTTTCTTCAACACCTGACGACCCTCGATGCCCTGTAACGTGCCACACCAGTGCTTCCTGTTGTGATGCCACCGAATCCGTTTGCCACAGTTCCTCCGACGCATACACCCCGATGCATGCAAACCATACGATGAAAAAAAGGAGACGTTCTGCGGAGCGAGGTAAGCACAGCGAACGAACTTACCGTGTCCGTGGGAGATGCCATTCCTCTTGCCTACAATGTATTATCGTCTTCTATAGCTCGAGCCCCAACTAATTCCTCTTTTTCTTCTTCCGCTTCCCCCGCTGCCTCTTCCTCCACATCTACTACTTTCTCTTCAGCTGCTTCTGGCCTTCATCAACTGAGCCCAACCGCTGCTGAGAGGAGGCGTTCTCAGGAAGAGCGCGGTAACCAACAACTTTTGTGCAACTCCCCGGACAAAGACAATTCTTCCCCAACTAAGAGAAAACGAACGACGAGTGACTACAGCCAAGCGAATGGTGATGGAGAAGACTGTCAACCCCAAAGCGAAGCCTCGAGATTGAGGGATCTTCGGCTGCAAAAGCATTGTTCGTAAATGAACCAGTAGAACTACGTTTGTCCGAACAACGATTGAAAGACATAGTGGGACATCGGCTTCATAGGACGGAACAAACCCTTTTGAGCAAACTTGAATCTGTGCTTGTTTCATCACAACGTGACAACAAGGACGGAATGGATACAAGCAGAGCAGAGGAAAAAGAGAAAGGGAAGGAGAAAGACGAAAACCCTGAATCTGCAACGGCGAGCAGGTTACAGATCCTCGAGATGCAACAGCACATAAGGGAAGCAACGAAGAAAAATGCGGAGCTCTTTGAAGAGTTAAGCCAAACAAGAGCAAAGCTAAGTTCCATCACCCAGCTGGAGGACGAGAGGACGGAGCGTATAACAGCTTTGCAACTGAAGGCGAACGAAGCAGAGGATGCTGTCGAAGAGCTGGAAAGTTCAATGACACAGTTGAGGCACGAGATGGAGAAGCTTAAAAGGCAGTTAAACGAGGCTGATCAAGTGGCTGAATATTGGCGAAACGAAGCGCAATTTTACAAAAGCAAGGCAGATAGTAGAGAAATGAGAGAAGAAATGGAACAAAGAGAAAAAGAGTATATGTATGCCAGTGTGGAAGAAGCAGGAGCAGAACGAGAGTCGGATGAGAGAAGTGTGTGTTGTTACTCATCACAGACGGCTTCAGCAACTCAAGAAATACACCTTCTGTCGAGTCTGCTTCCTGATGAAAACCCGAACTCCACTCAAAGCCCTAGCCTGCCTTCTTTTTCTCTATCCACCACCCCTGATGATCTATATTCTTCACAGCCTCTCTTCGAAATTAAGTACGTGAATACTGAAGGAGACGTCGAAGATAACAACAAAGAAGCAGAGAAGGAAGAGGAGGAGGAGGAAGAAGAAGAAGAAGACGAAGACGAGGCGGACAGTTCCCAGGGGACCATCTTTGCGTTTAATGGATACCCACGACAAATCATCAAATCCTCGTTAATATGTCATTTTTTCGAACAATGGACCGCCATGCTCGCCGAAAACCACCAAGTACATTCTGCTCTCGTCTTCTTTTTTGTTTTTGCTGATCTTTCCTAACAAACACAAAACCAGCATGTGGTGTACTTGGACGGATTCGCAGGATGGGGCAAGTACTACATTAATCGCAAATGTGTAGATGGAACGGCCCTGCAACTTATTGGCAAACGTTCCATTCCTCGGGGAACGACAGTCTCGATGATTCTCGTGGAGAAAGCAAGACAACACTTTCATAACCTTGTGAAATCCATCCAGGATATTCTTGGGAAACCACCAACATGGCTTCAGGAAAAAACCTGCGCCTTCTTTGAATCAACATCGGGCTCCACCCTTCGTGTCACCGTGTTGAGAAGCGCTTGCGAAAGATGCCTCCCAGTTGTCTACATGTACCCCCCCTCTATACCGGCATTTGTCTTCCTCGACCCAAATGGCTATAAGGATTATCCTAGAACCTTTATCGACAGCCTCAGGCAGCATTTCAGGGTCAGATGCGACACTATTGTAAACTTCATGTCAAGCAGCATTCACAGAACTAGAACGACCTCGGAGGCCTCTCTCAAAGAGCTGATTTTTCCAGCTGGCCGCGCTGCCTCTCACTGCCCTTTCAATTCCCCAGAGCTGGAAAGAATGGAGGAACTGGAGTGCCTTGAACACTATGCCGTTACCTATTATAACGCAGTGAACCAGTTTTCTGAAGCACCACTAATTTATCCCGTTCGCCATGCGGTCAGATGTCCTAACCTCAAGTACCATTTACTTTTGCTTTCTGATGAACCCAAGGTCTCATAATTCTCTTCCGTCCTCTCTCTCCCTCTCTCTCTCTCTCTCTCTCTCTCTCTCTCTCTCTCTCTCTCTCTCTCTCTCTCTCTCTCTGTTCCCTCAATGTTTTGGTCTTCGATGAGTCGACTCCCAATGTTATCCACACCAAATACGACAACGATGCCGCTCTACTGATTGCACGACAGGTGTGCATACCATCACTGGGCGAAATGAGCGACTCACAGCCGACCTGCTTCCCCCGCAGTTTTCCGAGTCCCTGAGGGACAACAAAGACAAAGTGAAAGACTTTGTGGAGGAGCAAACACCGTTCTTGTGGCACACGATGGGCTGATCGCCAAAGCCGAAGCTGTTGACAGAACTCGCCTTGTCCCGGTGCAGTATCGCCAACCGTGCATCAACGATTGTAGGCCGCAGAACAGCAGCCATGGTCCTCAAGACCATGCATCGACGTAACTCAATTATCGCTTTAGTTGGGCTCCACGTGACCTCCCTTCCTGCTATAGCAAATAAACAATAAACAATAAATAAAATTTTAAAGAAAAGAATGAAAGGAAGGCCCTGTCTCTTTCTTCGACGCCTTGTGCTTGTCTCTGCCGTGCTTTGGTGGTCGTTTCTTGGGTGCGTTCGTCTCGGGTTCTATTTTCTTACGAGCAGGAGGGACACAAGGAAGGAGAACAGCGAAAAGCAACTGGGAGTTTTGTTTTTTTTGATACCTGTATATGTTTATTCTACCAGGCAAACCAGAGGATTGGCTCCAGACGACCCTCGATGCCCCGTAACGTGCCAGACCAGTGCTTCCTGTTGTGATGCCACCGAATCCGTTTGTCACAGTTCCTCCGTACGTAATAAAAAAAAAGAACATCCTCTCAAGCATTCAAACTCTCGCTCTCTCTCTCTCTCTCTCTCTCTCTCTCTCTCTCTCTCTTCTAACAACAAAAACCATTCTTGCTACTTGCAGACATTGAAGAAATATACCAGCTGTGGCACCGATGACTTGTCTTGCTGTACTCTTCTCGTTCTTTATTCTCTTTCTCGTTCTCTTTTGATGTTTCTTTCTTCATACCGTTATGTTTTTCATCTTCGTTTTGTTGGCGTACTCTCCTTTCTTTCCTTCTTGTTGCTTATCACTTCCTCTTCCTAACAGGCGCTGCTCTGACGAACACGAGCATAGCGCTCATCGTCTCCGGGACTCTGGTCGGCGCTGCCGTCTTCCTGCTCGTCCCTCTTCTGGTCTGCTGCCTCTGCTTCACCTGCCGCAACCGGAGAGCGACAAGACGATTCATGCGCGGCGGCGCCGCCGCTTCCCCCAGCCACTTCCCTCGCGGAAGCTCCTCTCCCTCCATCAACGGCTCCGTTGGGCGGTATCGGCCGTTAAACCTGGGAGGCGTTGTCGCCATGGATGCCGTCAAGGACAGCACCGCGGACTACAGCCACAGCTACATGCCGTTGGAGCCTCAGAACGTGGACATTGGGGGCATGGAATCCAACTCCAACTTTCAAGTGTAGCCAAAACAAACAACATTCTTCTTCTTCTTGTAAACTGTAACGCTTTTGTTTCTTTGCTTTTTTGCAGAGAGATAAACGAAGAGAGAAACGAAGAAAGAGAAGGAGAAACTACGAAAGCAAAACTGAGAAAGAGGAACGATGGGTGAAATAGAAAACAACGAAATGAACAGCGAAAGAGAAAGAACCAAGAGGAGAGAGAGAGAAAAAGATAGAGATACGATGGGCGAAAGAGGATAGATGGTTCACAAAAATGAGTATCAACAAAAAAAAGACAGGATTCTTGTTTACTCATTACCATCCATACTCCGAAGGAAGGTTGGAATAGGAGGAAGAGTAGGGAGAGGAGGAAGGTGGTTTCTTGATCATGGACTGAGCGGCCTGTTCTGTTTGGAAGAGGCTGAGGAAGACCTGCTCTTGCCCAGAGAGGGTTTGCTTCTTGGCAAAACCACGCGAAGAACGACCGCGATAGAGAATCTTGCCTTCGTTGGTGATGCGCGCTCGTGACTGCAGCTTCAACGAGCGAAGACGGTAACGGCCGAGAATGTATCCTATCAATGCATCACTTACACCTATTAAAGAGAGCATGGGAACAAGGTCAATAACTGCGGCAGGAGAAGGAAGAGAAGGGGGAGAATAAAAATATGAAAGAAGATGTACCTGTCTCAATCAAAGTAACGGTCTGAAGGGAAGGGAATGCCGCCATCAACATCTGCAATGCCGAGTCATTAGTCAACGTGTTCCTCAACGAAAGCTTCCGCAACGAGGTCAACACCTCCAAATGGGAGGTGAAGCGCGTGATCGGCGAGCACCGTCCCAACGTCAACACCCGCAGATGCTTGCACCCTCTCGTCAAGAGGGAGACCGTCTCCGTCCTCAGGTCAACATGATAGACTTTCAACACCTCAATCATCGGCGAGAAGTTGATCACCTCGTAAATCCACGAATCGGTGATCTCGTATCGTGTCCCAGGATTGCTCTTCATGCCAACACGCAGCTCCCTCAGCTGAGGGCATTGCTTGACCAACACCTGCACATCCGACTCGCTGAAGGGGGAGTCACACAGGTTGATGTTTCTAAGGTTGGGGCAGTGGCTGCTGATGTAATGGAACTTGAAGGAGTCCATTACGATGTCCATGTCGCCGGCGCCGCTGTGCACGAGGTGAAGGACTTCCAGGTTGGGCGTGCTTTTGAGTAGCTGGCGGACAGCCTCGGGAGACATGTTGAGCCAGCCAAAGGCACGGAAGGAGCGGAAGTTGACAAGTGGTTTCTTGCCCCAGTTCACCACTCCTAATCTGTTATAAGAAAAAGACGTCAGCAGGCAGAAGAAGAAGAAGAAGAAGAAGAACAAGAAGAAGAAGAAGAAGAAGAAGAAGAACAAGAAGAACAAGAAGAACAAGAACAAGAAGAAGAACAAGAAGAACAAGAAGAAGAACAAGAAGAACAAGAAGAAGAAGAACAAGAACAAGAACAAGAACAAGAACAAGAAGAAGAACAAGAACAAGAACAAGAACAAGAAGAAGAACAAGAACAAGAACAAGAACAAGAAGAAGAAGAAGAAGAAGAAGAAGAAGAAGAACAAGAAGAACAACAAGAAGAAGAACAAGAAGAAGAACAAGATAAAGGAAAAGAAGAAGAAAAAGAAAAAGAAAATGAAGGAGGAAAACAATGAAAGATAGAAAATAAAAATACAAACAGAAAAAGAAAATGAAGGAGGAAAACAATGAAAGATAGGTAACTGAAAGTAGCCGCATTCAAGGGATTTAAGTTTAGGACAATTGGTGAGGTATTTGACGGCGGTTTGAGTGAGAATGGTGGACTTGGTGGTGGTGCCCAGTCGCAGCTTTTTCAAATGTTTACAAGTCTCGGAGAGACAACGCATCGTCATTTCTGAAAACTGAGAGAAGCTCTTAAAGACTCTGTAATAAATAATTCGTTAGCAAGAGAGAAAATGAAAGGTGACAAAAGCGAAGGAATAACTAGTTAAAGAAAAGAAGAGAAGAAGAAAAAGCTTCACCTCAAGTTTGGACAGAACTGAATGATAGGTTGAATGACTTCATCAGGATGTTCAAGAATACCAGGCAGAACGAGGGTGTGAAGGTTCGGACAGAGTTTGCCGATCATCAACAAACACCTAACGGTGAACTGCCTCTCCAAATCCTCCAAATGGAGCTCTCTCAGGTTGCTGCATCGACCGAGAGCTGCCGTCAAACCAACGTCACTGACTTGAGTGCACCCTTTCAGAGAGAGCACTTCTAGTCTCGGGTTCATTGCTACTATCCATACCTGTTGTTCGTATTTAAGAAATGTAAACGAGAGATAATAGGGAGAGAGAGAGAGAGAGAGAGAGGGAGAGGGAGGGAGGGAGAGAGAGGAGAGGGGGAGAGAGGGAGAGAGAGGGAGAGGGAGAGGGAGGAGAGAGAGGAAGAAGAAACGAACAAGTAGTTGGTCAGAGGCGATGTGCTCATAGTTTCCTAGATATACAGCCCGCCAAAGTTGTTCGCAGCAGGCAAGACGCCGCCACAGCCGACAAACGGTGGAGCAACGCACTAAATAGGGAAAATGCGGCAAATAGCTAAGAATATGAACTATAACTTCTTCTGGCAATGAGCCAATAGTCACTTGCTCTCTTCTTCCTTTGTCCCGACTGTTTGTTTAAGGAAGGATAAAGAGTCAGCTTACGAATAAAGAAGAAGAATAACAAGAAGAAGAACGAGAACGAGAACGAGAACGAGAACGAGAACGAGAACGAGAACGAGAACGAGAACGAGAACGAGAACGAGAACGAGAACGAGAACGAGAACGAGAACGAGAACGAGAACGAGAACGAGAACGAGAACGAGAACGAGAACGAGAACGAGAACGAGAACGAGAACGAGAACGAGAAGAATAAAAAACCTTTTACGCCAAGCAGCAGCCAACTTACTCCCTCGGCTCTCTTTCGGGGACTCGCTCTCCTTCCTTCGGGCCGCCACAATGGCCGCCGTCCTCTCCCGCTCCCTCTCCCTCTCTCTCTCCGCCCGGTCCGTTTCCTTCAGCTGCCCGCCCTTCCCTTTCTTCTTGCTCTTCCTCTCCTTGTGCTTCTTCCTGCGGGTCTTCTTGGCGGCCGCAGAGAGCTCCGCTGCGGAAGTCCCAGAGTTGCAGCTGCCCTCCGAGGGCAGCAGCTCCCGCTCGGCCGAGTGCGCGACGAGCACGTCGCGGTCCTGCTCGAAGGAGGAGGAAGGGGAGCTGTGCCCCGAGCTGAGGGAGCGCTCCCCCCTCAGCTCCCCTGCCAGCGGGTTGGAGGTCGTCGTCGACCCCGTCAAAGATGTCGTCCCAGAGGAGCCCGTCATGGTGGCGGTCATGGAGCCCCCTCGCTCTCGCACCTTGGAGACGCACTCCTCCAGAGGGTTGAAGTAGCAGTCGTCGTCGTAGTGCTGGAGCATGAGGTCGTTGTTAGGGCCGCTGCTGCTGCCGCCGGGGAAAGCTCGAGGTGAAGAAGAAGAAGAGAAGGTGGCGGCTCTGCTACCGAGTGACATCCCCACTACTGCGTTCTCTTTTTTTTTCTTCTCTCTTTTTCAAAAATTTTTTGTGTTCAATAATTTATTTTGCTGTCGACAAATACCAAAAATAATTGTTTTTCGTGAAAAAAAATACGTTAATTAGTGCTATTTCAAGTAACGTTATCCGAAAATTGTTGATGGATAATTTTTTTTCTTGCCCACTCTCCGCTCTGTGCTCGTGTCCTTCCACGCAAAAAAATAAAAAGAGAAGAGAAGAGAAGAGAAGAGAAGAGAAGAGAAGAGAAGAGAAGAGAAGAGAAGAGAAGAGAAGAGAAGAGAAGAGAAGAGAAGAGAAGAGAACGATGAAGAGAAGGGAAGAGAAGAGAACGATGAAGAGAAGAGAACGATGAAGAGAAGAGAAGAGAAGAGAACGATGAAGAGAAGAGAACGATGAAGAGAACGATGAAGAGAACGATGAAGAGAAGAGAGATTCTATTGTTTGCGTAAAAGTAAAGGTTTATAGTGAAAGCAAAGTGCAAAGTTGACATCTTATATTTCGTTGCTGTTTAGAGCTCATCTTTCTTGCCCTGGGCGGCCAAAGGCTCGCTGAAAGAGGGGAAGTCGGCGACGGTGGCGCTGTTGTAGCCACTGTTGACGAACTCCTTGAAGGCCTCCACCGTCCTGGCGCCCTGATAGGCGTACAGCTTATCTCCATTTCGGCTGTTACGCACAAACGCAATACGTGAGACAAAGAGAAAATAAGAGATGAGGGAGAAGAGTGAACAGAGAGATGAGAGAGAAAAGAGGACGTACAGCTTGATGGTAGGATAACCCCTCACGCCCAACTTACTGCACACAGCTATAAACAGAAAAATGAAGAGTTAGTAACGTTTGTTGTTGGTTGTTTCCCAATTTACTGACCCTTCTCCACGGTACAATCCACTTTGCCGACGTTGAACTTGCCCTCAGTCTTGGTGGCAAGCTCGTCCCAAGTAGGGGCCAAACGCTTGCAGTGACCGCACCAGGGAGCATAGCTGCATTCGAAAAGAGTGTGAGAAGATGGGGAGTGAGCGCAAGAGAGAGAGAGAGAGAGAGAGAGAACGAACAATTCAAGCATCCAAATGCCGTCTTTGGTGGCCTCGGCAAAGGTTTGCTCGGTGAGGACCACTACGGTGGCATCAGCATCAACGGCAGGAGCGGCAGCTTCCTCAGTGGCAGCAGCGGGAGCGACAACCTCCTCGGTGGTAGCGGCAGGAGCAGCAACCTCCTCTTCCTGCTTGGCGCCAGGAAGAGGGTGAGAGGAGGCGGACTCAAAGCCACCCTTGGCGAACTCGGTGAACTTCTCCACGGTCCTTGGGCCGGAGTAGTCATAGTACTTGCCTCCATGAATGCTGCGAGTTTGAAAAAGTCACCAACTGTCAGGCTATCTCACGGAAAAAAGACTGAAGAGGCAACACGCAAAGAGAAAACGAAAAGGATGCGAAGAGAAGAGAAGGAGAAGGGAAGAGAAGGAGGGGAGAAGACGTACAATTTGATGGTAGGATAACCTCTGATGCCAAACTGAGGAGGAGTTTCTGTGGAACAAACACAATAATCGTAATAAACAAAGTATCAGTTGGGTTTGTTGCAGCGAGAGCCGAGAGGGAAAAAAAGAAAAAAATACGAACGCTTCTCAACGGTGCAGTCGACCTTGGCCACGTTGAAGCCTTGCGCCTTGGCGGCGGTGGCGAGCTCCTCCCACGTGGGCGCCAGCTTCTTGCAGTGACCACACCACGGCGCGTAGCTATTGTTATAAAAGGGATTAGAGGAGGAGAAATGGACACAAAAACGATCAACGATCAAATGATAAAAAATTCGCTGCTACTCACAATTCAACCAGCCAGTCGCCCTCCTTGACGTGCTCGAAAAAGTCGGCGTCGGTGAGGACGACCACATCCGAGGCAGTCGTGGCGGTGGCGGCGAAGCAGGCCAAGGCCACCGCTGCCACCACGAGAAGAGAAAGGGAGAAACAACCGTTCACAAGCTTGGCCATTTTGGGTGTGCGAGTTTTTTTTTTTTTTAGTGAAAAGGGAAAGCGTCGTGTGTGTATGTGTGTGTGCCTTGGAAGAAGAAAGCAAAGCGAAGCGAAGAGAGAGGGAGAGAGAAGAAGCAAAAGCGAAGGAGGAGACCTGCGGACCGAATAAAAAAAAAATCGATCCCAAACAAGACAAGAGGGACACGTCACTGCCAAACAAACAGGGAAAAAAATGACAGCTGCTGGCCATAGATCATTGGATCGGGCAAATTAGTAGGTTATTAATGAATTAATTAATTTATGGATAGTAGGAAAGAAGAAGAAATACGGTTGGATGGTTGTCTATCTGCTCCAGAAGACGTCTACAGCTGTAAGCTCGCAGGAGTACCGTGACAGAACCAAGATTACACGTCACACTATTCCCCTTTGTCTCAGCGGGAAAAAACATGACCCCTCACCAATTATGTCTACCTTGCGGCGCTACAGTCTAGAGCCCATGTGCACAGTTTCGTTTATATGAACCAATGATAATCAAGTTGGGTTATGATATGAAATACGATTGGAAGGTGTCTCACTCGTCATTCAGCTCCAAGACGTCATGAACCTTTCAGACGAAAGTTTCAAACCACCAATCAAAAATCAATCGCTCTATTGGCCACTAAAAGGCAGTTTTCTTTTTTTTTGGGCAGAGATCATGATCATGTACGTCGACCAAAATTCGTTGTCCCAAGCAAAAAAAAAAAGAGTAGCAGAAGAAGAAATGGAAGAAGAGGTCAACTTTGCGGCTCTCGATGAGGAGCTCTGCGTGTTTGACGCAGAGTCTCGCTCTATCCCCTTTGCTTCCCTTTTCGCAGAACGCAAGTTTGTGTTTCTTCTCTCTCTTCCCCTCTTGTTGTTTTTTTTTTTTTTTGCAAACCTCCTTCCCATCAGAAGAAAAACTCACTGCTCTTTGATTCTCTCTTTGATTTGATTTTTTCTTTCCTTTCTTTGTTGTTTTACACAAAGGGCCATCATCACCTTTGTTCGCCACTTTGGCTGATTCGTGTGCCGCGATTGGGTGAAGGCTTTGAGCGAGGAGATTTCTCCCTCTTTGCTCAGACAGCACAACACCTCCCTCTTTGTCATCGGCTGCGGGCCTCCCTCTGGCATCCTCCCCTTCAAGCAGGACACTCACTTTGACAAACTCGAATTTGATTCCTCCTCAAAAGAAGAGGAGGAGAGAGTGGCCGACATGTTTGTGGACCCCGAGAGAAAAGTGTACGACGCCCTGCGCTTGATCCATGCAGAGTCCTTCTCTCAGCTGAAGGGACAGCCCTCACCTTACGTGAAGAGCGGGTTCATGGGAGGCATGGCCTGGTCGCTGAAGAAGGTCTTTGCCTCGGGGTTGAACACCGGCGACTTCAAGCAGCTCGGAGGAGAGTTTGTGGTGGGTCCTGGCCCTGTTTGTCACTACGTGGTATGTGTTTTCATTTCTTCCTTTTTCTTTTGTCTCCTCTCTCTCTCTCTCTCTCAATGGGGTCGTCTCTCTCTCTCTCTCTCTCTCTCTGTTGTCGTTTGTTTCTGTCTTGTCCTCTCTCTCTCTCTCTCTCTCTCTCTCTCTCTCTCTCTCTCTCTGACTCTTTTGTTTAACATAAACGTTATAAACCAACACCTTAGCATCGTCACGAACACCCCTCTGATGTGTCTAACATTGATACGTTGTTAGAGGCAGCCGGCTGCAAACCGCCACCACAGCAGCAAGAAGAACGAGACCAGAGCGAACACTAAACGATAGCAACTTTTTCTTGTTCGTTTGTGGTTGCGTTTTTTCTGTTCATCCACTTCCTCTTCCTTTGCTCTTCTTTCGCTTCTTCTTTTTATTGTTGTTTGGAATCGTTTCTTGTTAGGATGAAGCTTCTTCTTGCAATCCTTTGCAACCAAAGTGAAGAGAAGAAGCTGACAACATACTTTTACTTTGTTGTTTGACAAGAAACGAGGGAGAAACCAAACGTACAACAAAAAGCAGGCAAGCAAGAAAGCAAGAAGTTGGTTGTGAAACTGATATTTTTAAATATATATATAAACCAGTCGTTTAAACTCGTTATTTTTTTATTGTTTACAACAGTAGTCATTTGACTTCTCTCTCATGTCCATCGCACATAAAAAAGCAGTAAAATTTTGTCCACTCTCATGTCCAACCGAAACGGAAAAAGAAAAGAAAGAAAGCACTGAAAAAAAAAAACGGATATAAAAGAAACCGCTTCCACAAAGAAGAAGAAGAAGAAGAAGAAAAGGATGAAGTGCGTAACGTTCTTGGGAACATCCGCTGCCACGCCAACCAAGTGTAGAAACGTACGCCAAAGACGTCGCGATATCATTCACGCATTATTCTCATCTTGAACATAACGCACCAAAAAAAAAAAAAAGGTTACCAGTCATGCTCTTCAGTTTTTGAACGGGAGGGCGTGGCTGTTTGACTGCGGAGAGGGAACTCAACACCAGATCCTCAAGAGCAAAGACCTGAAAGCGCCTAGGATTGACGCTATCTTCATCACCCACCTTCACGGTGACCACCTCTTTGGTCTTCCTGGGTTACGCTTCGCTTCTTGTTCTTGTTCTTGTTCTTGTTCTTGTTCTTGTTCTTGTTCTTCTTCTTGTTCTTCTTCTTGTTCTTCTTCTTCTTCTTCTTCTTCTTCTTCTTCTTCTTCTTCTTCTTTGCTTCTTCTCATCTTTTCAAATGATTTATCAATAGGCTTTTAGCCAGTTTGTCATTGGTTGGCGGAGAGCGTCAGAATCCAGTTCTTCTGTATGGTCCTCCAGGTATAAAGGAGTATATCCGCGCTTCCATCGACTCCAGCGTCACCTACTTGACCTATGGCTTGGAGGTCTCTTTTCTTCGCTTTTCTTCTCTTCCGTTCTCTGCTGTCTGCTCGTTCTCGTTGCCCTATTCTTCTTATGTTGCTGTTCTAGCTTCTTCCTTCCCTTCTCTTGTTTCTGTTTGTTCTTCATCGCTCACAGTTCTCTCTCCAAGGTCATCGAACTGGACACATCCAAAAGCCACACCCTTTCCGAACCCGGTCTCTCTGCATCCGCATCCATGTCCATGAAGGTAACCGCTCATCCAATCGTGCACAAGGTGCCATGCTTGGGCTACGTGGTGGAAGAGCCGGAGCGTGCCGGCGCTCTGGATGCCAAGAAGGCGGCGTCACTGGGAGCGAAAGGCAAAGAAATGGGTTTGCTGAAAGCCGGAAAGGATGTTACGTTGAGCGATGGTCGAGTTATCAAGGTACTTTTGTTCTTGGTTCCGATGGCTCCGTTTAGTCTTCATTTTGTTTTACTCTCGCTCTCTCTCTCTCTCTCTCTCTCTAACGAGAACAATGACAGGCTTCAGATGTAATTGGACCAACCCGCAAGGGCAAGAAAGTGGTTTTGCTGGGAGACACCAGCGATGCATCCTCCGTTCTTGAGGCTGGACAGGGTTGTGATCTCCTCGTTCATGAGGTATGTGCTTTCTATTTCTGAACTTCTTTATTTTACTTCTTTTTTTTTTTTTTGTATTGTTTCGTTTCTGTTCTTTCATGTTTTGTTAACGCACGTAATGCAAACAACGAAGGCAACCTATGATGCATCCCTCAGAGAAAAAGCTGTGGAGGGAGGGCATTCCACCAGCCAAATGGCAGGACGGTTTGCAAAGGAACTGGCAGCCAAAAAGCTGATACTGACACACTTTAGCATGAGATATACTTCCAGCGAGGGCTCGCAACCACAACATCAGGAGAGAGATGCGGAGGAGGAGAAGGAGAAGGAGGGAGGCGGTCCATTGGCAGTGGAACATCTTTGCGAAGAGGCACGAGCGGAGTGTCCTGAGACTCAGGTGGTGGCTGCTGTTGACCTGGAGAGCTACGATGTTTAATATAAAGCAACAAGTTTAAACGGAGAAAGGAAAGAAAGCAAGGACGTGCAAGCTTTGCTAGCGCCGAGACATCAGCCGTTCTCTTGCCGGAGACAATATCGTCAAGCTATTGCGGCGATGGCTCGTGCCCTTAGCTTCTCCCCTGCTGCTCTATGTGGCTCCAAAAAATCTAGCAATAATCGATACATTACGCCTTTAGCAAAAAAATCTGAATAATTACGACGATTAACAAAATATGAATAGAAGTTTGTGATTATCAACAAAAATTCTGCCGATTAAGGTGTCGACAAGAATCATGCCTTACAGAAGAAAAAGAAAAAAGAGAAAAGAGAAAAGAGAAAAGAAGAAATGGAAGGCGACTGGACCGAGTACGTGGACCTCCGCAGCGACACCGTCACCCACCCTACGCCCGAGATGAGGGAGGCCATGGCCACCGCCAAGGTCGGCGATGACGTCTTTGGCGACGACCCTACCGTCCTCCAACTGCAGCAGGAGTGCGCGCGTCTCTTTGGCAAAGAAGCGGCTCTCTTTGTGCCAAGGTTCTTCTCCTCTTGCCCTCTTGCTGCTGCAGCTTCTTCTTCTTCTTCTTCTTCTTCTTCTTCTTCTTCTTCTTCTTCTTCTTCTTCTTCTTCTTCTTCGCCTTTCTTTCTTTCCTCTTCTTTCTAACCGCAAAACAAAAACAAAAAGCGGAACACAAGGCAACTTGATAGCTTTGTTGACGCACTGCAATCGCGGCGAGGAGGTCATCGTGGGGGACCTCGCTCACATTTTTCTCTTTGAGGCCGCTGGTTTGTTCTCTTCTTTCACATTCATCATTTTTCTTTTTTCTTTTTTTTTTCCATTTCTTTTTTTTTGTTTTTTTATATTATTTTTCAGTTTCAGTTTTTTTCTATTTTTGTTTTTTGTTTATTTCCTTTATTTTTTATTCAAGTTTTATATTTATTATATTTATTATATTTATTATATTTATTATATTTAAACTTTGTTTTTTTTGTTTTTTTTTTTAAAAAACATTATATATTGTTTCTTATTATTTATTTTATTATTTTAAAAAATAGGCATGTCGGCAGTTGGAGGTTTGATGCCGCGCACATTGCCGGTGAGACCCGATGGCACCATCGCTCTGGAGGACATTGAGGCCGCCATCCGCACCAAAGACGACCATTTCCCCACCACTCGTCTCATCTGTCTTGAGAACACCCAAAACAAAGCTGGAGGTATTTGTCGTTACTATGAACCCTTTTTCTCTTTTTTTCTCTTTATCTAGTCTGGTTTCTCTCTTCTCTCCTTTTTGTCGGCTCTTCTCTTTCTTTCTAACAAGCGAAATAAAGGAGTGGCATTACCACCAGAGTACATCTCCGCCGTCTGCGCTCTTGCCAAGCGCCACTCGCTTGCCGTGCATATGGACGGCGCTCGCATCTTCAACGCCTTTGCCTCCTACCCTCCCTCTTCCTCTCTTTCTCTAGCCTCCCTCGTGGCGGACGTGGACAGCATCACCATCTGCCTGTCCAAAGGCCTCTGCGCTCCTGTTGGCTCCGTGCTGCTCGGCACTCGCTCCTTTATCCAACGAGCAAGAAGAATCAGGAAGATGTTGGGAGGAGGCATGAGGCAGGCTGGAGTGTTGGCGGCAGCGGGTCTTTTGGCCATCGGAGAGGAGATGAGGGGCAGAGTTAAGGAGGACCAGGAGAGAGCAGAGGCCATTGCGGAGGGCATCAGAGGAAGCGAGGTGTTGAAACCGTATATGCAGGTAGTGAAGAACGCCACCAACTTTGTGTTTCTGAAGTTCCTTGGTAAGTTTTGCATCTTTCCTGCATCTTTCTTCTTGTAATGAACCGTTTTTCTCTTTCTTATTCGAACAACAGGTCACAAAGATCAAACTCAAGAACAAAACGAGAAAGATGGTTCTTTGTTGGTCCGTCGCTTGAGAGAAAACCACAAAATCATTCTCATCGACAACACAAATCACAACAACTTTCGTCTCGTGACTCACTATTGGATCAAACCGGAGCATGTCCAAAGAATCATTTCTGCTTTCGAGGCTGAGGTTTCTCACTTGTATCCTAACTAGTGATCAGGCTGTTGTTGTTGCTGTGAAGAGGATGAAGTTGATTTCGCCGCTTCTTCGTATGATGTTGTTGTCTCGCTCTTCTATCCTACAACAGTTCCTTTTCGTTTCTTCTCTTCATTACCGTCTCCTTCTTCTTTCTTCTTGTTCTTCTTGTTCTTCTTGTTCTTCTTTGTCCTCCTTTTCATTGTTATTATACTCTTTTTCCTCTTCTCTTCCTCTTTATGTTTCGACAGTACCTCCTGAAGATCGAGCCAACTTTGTGATCCTTCAAGGAAGCTGCTGCTTCTCCGTAATCCACGAAGATGATCTTTGGTACGGCTGCTTCTTATTCCTCTTTTGTCTTCAACTTTTTCTTTATCGTTTGCGCTTGCGTTTGCATTTTTGTTGTCGTTTAAAGTTGGAGGAGTTGACTGGCGTGCTCTTCTTGCCGTTACAAGTCCACTCATTGAAACCAAGGGAACGTATGAAGTGGTAAAATCATCTTCTGGTTTCTTTTCCACTAAAGCAGGAAGATGGAGTAGTTTTCGCTCCGCATCATCGATAATCGTTTGTGCCTTCTTCTTTCTTCGTTCTTTTCGGTCCATATTGAAACTTCGGAAGGAGAACGCCCTATGTACTCCTCTTCCTTTCTTCTCCTCTTTCCCGAGGTTTGTTCTTGCATCTCCTTCTTTCTTTATCTTTTCTTTCTCTTTGTGTAGTTCTTCTTTGGCATCTTTTGGATCTTTCTTCCTCTCTTCTCCCTGTTCTCCTCCCTTTTCTTCTTTCCTCTTTGTGTCCCCTTCTCTTTCTTTATCTTCCACCACTTCTTGTTCTTTCATCTCAAACAGAGTTTGTCCCATCTCCCATATCCTTTGCTCCTTCTCCTCCTTTCTCCTCCGCCGCTCGTTCCATTTGCGCTCCTTCTCAGCCGCTTCCTCCTGCCATCGCCTCCGTTCTCTCTCCTCATGGATGTCCGGCACCCAGGAGGGATCCCAATAGTTGAGGGAGCGTTTGCGGCCAATGAAAGGTAACGTCCCTCCGAATGGATACTCTCTGCCGTCTTTTCTCGTTCTTCTTTGTTTGGCGTCGTTTGAAGAGAAGCTGTTTTCGGTATCATCTTCTGAAGAAGAAGAAGCGGAAGAAGAAGAAGAAGAGGAAGAAGAGGAATAGGAAGAGGAATAAGAAGAAGAATCGGAAGAGGAGGAAAGAGACGAAACAGAAGTGGTGGTGGGTAGACGCTTAAAGTGTTCTTCAGCAAAGCGACCTTTTGTTGAAGTGCAACAAAAAAACAAAGTGAGACTAAAATATACAGGGAAATAACTTGTTGGGAAGGGTAAACTGAATGAAGAAAGAAACAAACAGATAAAAGCGATCCAGAAAAAGTGAAAGAGAGAGAAGAGGGTGAGCAAAAGAGAAAGAGAAAGGGAGAGAACACGAACCAGTGGACAGAAACACCGTTTTGTTGTGGGAAGCCTTGAACTTTTCCATTGCGTGTGTTGGCGACCCGTCCCATAGAAACCCAAAACTCTTCCAGTCGTTTGTACGTTTCGTTCAAAAAAAAAAAAATCCCAAACCGTTGTAACGCTTTGGCTAAAGGTTACCTAGCAGAGAGGCATTTAATCATTAAAGTTTATCTAAATAAAAGATTAAATCTATGAAGCTGACGTGGGCCTGGGTTACCTAACAAAAGTCGTCGCATAATTGATTTTCTCCATAAAAAGAAATTCAATCTAATGAAGCTGACGTGGACCAACGCCATTGCACCTTTCATGTGCGATCTGTTTGTATGACGTCAGCTCTGGAGGTTTTTGATTGTTGATTGGACGATTTTCAAAAAGAAAGCAAAAGAAAGCAAAAGGAGGAAGAATGACCACGGACTCCAACTTCGGAAGTGTAAGGTACTAAAAAAAAAATTGTTAACATAACTGGCTGCTCGCTTCGTTTGATGTTTTGAAAAGCGTCTTCTCACATTGTCATTCAAAAAAAAATCGATAGTAACTTCCGGACGTTTGCAAATGTTGTCAAGAGTTACATTGGAGTGGGCCTTCTTGCTCTTCCGTACGCCTTCAAGCTTGGTGGTGCCCTTGTACGACTCGGCCTTCTCCTTCCTCGCTTTCTTGTCGTTTCTTTCTTGTCGTTTCTTTCTTTCTTTCTTTTCTTTCTTCTTTCTTTCAGCTCTTCCGTTCTTCTTGCAAATGAACTCCAACAAAAAAAAAAAAAAAAAAAAAAAAACAACTAACAACCATAAAGGTAGGAGTAGTGGGGTATTTTGTGGTTGGGGCCATGGCGCTGCATTGTATGCATCTCTTGCTGAGATGCAAAAGACATTTGGCACAACAGGACCGAGTCCAGCGGCGACTGAGAGACTATAACAACAACAAACGGGAAGACGAAGAAGAAGAAGAAGGAGAAGAAGAAAGACAACAACCCACAAAATTGAAGCAAAAGCAGGAGAAGAAGAACGCCGGAGCAAAAGCGTTCAAGTACGAAAAATTGGACTGGAAGGAAGCAAAGGAGAACGGAGGAGAAGAAGAAGGGAATGAAAAAGTGGGCAGAAAAGAAAAAGAGAGAGAAGAAGACGAAGAGGAGTATGAGGCACGAGAGGAGGAATATGAAGCAAATGGAAGCTGGTGTGAGGAAGGCGGGTTGTGCCCGTTGGAAGAGTTAAACGACGATGATGAGTTGTTATTGGAACAGAAACCTACTTCTGTTGAGACTTTTACTGATGTTGGTGAGTGCCTTTTATTTTTCTATGTTTGCTTCTGTCTTCTGTGGTCTTACGTTTTCATTCTTTTTCATTAGGAAGAAAGGCGTTTGGGCGGATAGGAGCATTAAGGTACCTCTTCATTTCACTCCAAGCTTTAGTTACCATCTTTGCTAACTTGTTCTTTTGTTTCCATTAGCGTGGATATAAGCTTGTTAAGTTCTCATATCGGTTTGATAATCCTTTCTCTTTCTCTGCTCATTCGCGCTCCCTCTCATCTACTTCTCTCTTTACAAAAACAAATAGGCTTTTGTTGCATCTACATCATCTTTTTGGGTGAAAATCTTCACTCATTAGCTCCTTTTCTTCCATCCTCCGTTTGGGCCATGCTCACCATAGTCCCTCTCGTTTTGCTCTGTTGGCTTCGCTCCTTCAAGCTGTTGGCCCCATTCAGCCTTATCGCAGTTTTGTTTTGTCTCTTTGGGTTTGCTGTAATTTTGTTTTACGGCATTTTTTTGAGAGATGAGGAAGAAGGCGGACGAGAGTTCCCAAACGACAGCGTCAAAGCGTACTTTGACTCGTGGAAGGACTTTCCTATCTTTCTCTCTCTTACTATCTATGCATTTGAGGGTATTGGATTGGTTTGTTCTCTCTCTTCTCTCTCTCTCTCTCTCTCTCTCGCGTTCTCTCTTCTCTCTTCTCTCCTCTCTCTCTCACCCTTATTTTTTTGTCCTATGCTTCTGCTCCTCTCTCTTCTATCTCTCTGCCTCTCTTTCTGTAAATAACTTATCTTCTCCGTTTGTTTAACAGGTGATACCTATGGAAAGTGCAGCAAAGGACAAGAAAAACTTTCCTCGGCTGTACACAGTGGGTCTATCTTTCGTGATGACGCTCTATTTAACTTTTGGGCTTTTGGGATATCTTTCTTTTGGGGAGGGCACCAAAACCATGGCCATCCTCAATCTACCGAACTCTGCTCCTCTGGTTACAATCTTGAAATTGGGCTTCATTGGTTCGCTCTCCTTTCTGTTTCTTCTTTCTTCTCCTCACGTTATTATTTCCATTAACGTATTCTTTTCTCTTTCATCTTTTAGTGACGGCATTAGTTTCGTACCCTCTTTACATGTTTCCAGTGGTGGAGCGATTAGAATGTCTTCTCTTCGGCTCTTCTCTCAATCGTAGCAATGCTAACAACACCAACCATAACCACACAAATGTCCTAATCATCAATCCTCTTCCTTCTCACGTCCCTTTTTCTCCTTCTTCTTCTTCCAACAAATCCGACGAAGACATAGAATTGAACAACGTTTCTCCATCAACCTCTTCTTTCTCTCCTCTTCATGAACAACAAACCGTGGAAGGAACGACCAAAAGCACCCACGAAGAAGAAATAGTAACAGTTCAGATGAACTGTTTTCAACGATTCAAGCTGGAGACGGCATGTTATGCGTTTCGTGTGGTGATGGTGTTGAGCACTGTGGGCATCGCCATTGCTGTTCCCGAATTCGATCTCGTCACTTCTCTGATTGGTACCTCTTTCTCTTTTCTATCTTTTCTTTCGTCGTTTCTCTTTACTCTTTACTCTATACTCTTTTCTCTTACTCTGTTGTCTTTCTCTTTTTCTGAACAACAAAAAACAAAAAGGTTCGGTATGCTCAACGACGATGGCGTTTGTCATCCCAGCTCTCTTCCACTACCGCCTGTTCCCACACAACAGCCGGTGGGTACAAGCAAAGGACCTAACGTTGGTGGTTTGGGGCATAGCCGCCTCCCTGCTTTGCACTTCCCTCACCCTCGTTTCTCTCTACGAACGTCTTTTTGGCTCTTCTGCTTGAAAAAATTTTGCTTTTATTAATATTAACAGAAAATGAACGGAAAGTCTCTTTCTTCTTCTTCTTCTCTTTTGCCATTTCAATCATCCCATTCTTGTCCATCGTCTTCATCCTTCCATTCATCCTCTTCGTTCTCTTCTTCTTCCTTCTCTTTCTCTTTGTCTTTGTGTTGGTCTTGCAGCAACATGTTCCGAAAGTTGGACAACAAGTGCTGGTTGGCGTGGTCCACAGCCGTGATCTCGTACTCCCCTTGCGTTTGGGGGTCCTGGAGCGCCTCCCCGGCGTTCTTGCGGAGCGTCTCCCCGTCCTTCAACGCCCCTTCCTCCTCGTCCAACCCCAACCGCTTTTTGACCTCCTCGACGTCCCGCTCGATCGCGGCGAGCTCCTCCTGGGCCATGACCTCCTCCAGGTCGCCATAGTCCGGCTCCTTGGGTTGCCGGTACTCCATGCGCAGCAGCATGTTCCGCAGGGCTTCCTTTGTCAGTGCCATCTTTCTTGTGTTCTTTTCTTTTCTTTTCTTTCCTTTTCTTTTTTGTCGACTTGATTTTTTATTAATGAAAATTATTTCAGTTTTGCAACCTCATAGTACGAAACATCATATATAATAAGAGAGCAACCTTCATTATGCCATCGATAATATTATCTAAAATAGTCTACATAATAGAGGTGAATGTCATTCAATATTTCCCATATCTCATAGAATCAGACCTCATAGATTCGCGTTTTATTTCTTCGGGTTGAAAT
Source organism: Balamuthia mandrillaris (assembly GCA_031835245.1). Classification (NCBI taxonomy): domain Eukaryota; phylum Discosea; order Longamoebia; family Balamuthiidae; genus Balamuthia; species Balamuthia mandrillaris. Next base: position 129,785 of record JAVKOQ010000094.1, on the reverse strand, counting down.
AAGCGCAATAGTCTCACTCTCGACACACTCCAACAGCACGGCCGACTGTTTGGCCTGAAGCCCAACAAACTGCACGGCATCAAGGATGTGAGCTGCGGCCAGCCAGCCACCGGAGCACATGATGATGCCCCTTGGCGGCTGCAAAGCTTTCCAGGCGAGACACGTTCCAATCACAATCGTCCTGTTCGGCTGCCCATTTCAGCACATGCAAGTACCCTTCTAAGGCCGCTGCCTCGCAGGCTTCCACTAGGAACAAGCATCCCTGCGCTTTGGCCCATTTCAACACTTCCAACTCTCCTCTTTTGCCCACTTTTCTGGACATCCGCCATATCACATTCCTACAGTCCCCACCATCATTCCAAGCGCAGCCATTCTCTATCATCCACTTCACCACCTTCCACCGTCTTTTCCTCACTGCAACATCCAGACATGTACTCTCATCCCAAGGGCAGCCATTTGCTCTCGCCCACTTCAACACCTCCAAGTGTCCTTCCTCCGCCGCTGCCTTGCAAACCTGCCGATCCCAAGGGCAGCCCTTCTCTCTTGCCCACTTCAACACCTCCAAGTGTCCTCCGTCCGCTGCTGTAACACACACAAACGTCTCCCACCAAGGGCAACCGTTCTGTCTTGCCCATTTGAGCACCTCCAAATGGCCGTTTGAGGCCGCTTCATCGCAGGTTGTCTCGCTCCATTCGCAGCCATGTTCCCGAGCCCATTTCAGCACTTCAAAGTGTCCGTTCTTTGCAGCGGCTGTGCAGACGTCCCAATCCCACGGGCAACCGTTATCATGAAGCCACTTAAGCACGTCCAGGTGGCCCTTCTCGGCTGCACGGGCACATGCTTTTTCGTTCCAATCACATCCATTGTCTCTGGCCCATCGCAGCACTTCCAAATGTCCATTCCTTGCTGCTTGGCTGCTCACTCTTGCATCCCAAGGACAATCGTTCTCTCTTGCCCACTTCAAAACCTCCAAGTGTCCTCCCTTCGCTGCTGCAGCACAGGTCCGGTAGTCCCAAGGGCACCCCCTTTCTCGCACCCACTTCAGCACCTCCAACTGTCCCTTCAAAGCTGCCTCACTGCACACCGTGGCGTTCAAACATAAGCCTTTTGCGTGAGCCCATTTCAGCATTTCAAAGCTCCCAAGGTAGGCATGCACATCGTTACTACCACACCCCCAGAAGCAATGCTTTTCTACCCGCAACCACTGCACCATTTCCAACCGTCCGCTTCGCGCCGCTGTGTGGCAGATGTTGTGATACCAGGTACAGCCTTGCTCGTGAAGCCACTTGAGCGCCTCCAAATGTCCTCCTCCTGCTGCTGCCTCACAGAGGTCCGGGTGAAACGGCATTCCACACTCCTCGCGCAGCCACTTCAGCACTGCCAAGTCCCCTTGTCCAGCTGCCGCCCGGCAGGTCTCTTTGCCCAAGGGACAGCCTTGCTCCGTCACAGCCCACAGCAACAGCTTCAGGTCCCGGCAGAGCGCAGCCAAGCCAAAACGATTCCTTTGGTGCTGCGGTGTGCAAGCGAACCAGCGCCTGCACGTCCTTGCGGCGATGGCTTGGGTGTCCTCGGGAAGCATCCCCAGCGCGTAGCTCACCAGCTCTTCCGGTAACGCCTCCATGCCTATCTTACCCTCTTCTCGACCAATAATTTCCGACGCTAGCTTTTAGGAAAAATTCACCAACAAAAATCGGAGCAATTATTAATGTCGACAATTAAGATCAATTAAAACCTTTTTATGGTAAGTGTTATAAACTAATCTGATTTTTGATTGGTGGTTTGAAAACTATTTTGTAACCGATCAAAGTTTCCACCCATTTATTGCAAAAAATTAAAAATTGTGGAAAATTATTCCAACCATAATTTGTAGAAAAAAGAAAGGAAATGAAGCCGCTGGTCCTGTCGAGCGTCGGCTCCACGGCGCTCTGCGGGCGGAGCGACAGCGACGCCGAGCGAGCCCGCGCCTGCCGCTGCGCCGTCCTCTACGCCTGCCAGTGCCGCCGCCGCTTTGGCATCGCCCAGCTCTTCTACTGCCAGCAATGCAGCCAGGTGCGCTGCCCCTTTTGCGTGAGCGAGGAGATCGACTCGCACTACTGCCCCAACTGCTTGGACAACATGACCAGCTATGACGCCCTCCTTTTCAAGAACAGGTTCGTTTTTCTCCGTCTCACGCACTCTGTTTAAAAAGCTGATCTGAACAATCTCTCTCTCACAAAAAAATCATTCAAAATTAGATGTAAAAAGTGTTTCCAGTGCCCCAATTGCTTCTCTGCGCTGACATTCGCGCAAAAGAGCGCAAAGAGTTCCTCATCCGCCGCCGCCGCGGGGGCTGAGGGCGCAGCGGTGGCGGAGGCCGCGCGGTTGGTCTACTTTCACTGCGGCTTTTGTCGGTGGAGTTCGCTCTCCACGGAGGGGCTTCAGGCGGAGAATCCGTCCACTCTCATCAGTACGTTTTGTTTTTGTTTTTTCTTTTCTTTTCTGTGTATGTTTACTTTAACTTCTTCTTTACTGTGCTACGTAGCAAACTACATTCGAATGGAAAGAGGAGACGCCCTTCAAACGGCGATGGACGAGCTGGTGAAGGGCTACAAAGCAAAGGCGCGAGAGACACGCCTTCTCCTCCGCGCCCAACGCTTCTCTCGAGCAACTGCTGTTCCTTCTTCCATCAGCTCCCTCTTCTCCGCACCTTCTTCCTCCCCTTCGCTTTCTTCTTCATCTTCTGCAAAGAACAAATACGATGACGATGAAAATGAAGAAGACGATGATGACGCGATCTCTTCGAAAGACAAAAACAAGAACAACGAAGATGATGAGTTCTCTTCCTTTTTGCATCGTCATTATCCGATTACCGTGCAAGAAGTGGAAGAGCAGCTCAAAGAGCGTGAGGAGAAGTTAACGCTGCAAGGACGCAAAAAGGAGTTTGCCGACAAGAGGAAGAAAAGGGAAGAGGACGAGATGAAGGAGGAAGACGAGGCGGCATTGCTCAAACGACGATTAGCCGAGAAGCACACTGAACCGAAATCTTTTGCTGTTTATAAGGAACCACGTTTGATTGGGTTCGTTTTTCTATGTTTCGTTTTAGTTGTAGTTTTTGTTTTGTGTGGTTTTTTGTTCTTTCTGTTAGTTTTTGTTCTGTGTTGCTGGAGGATGAACAAAATGATGATACACTTTATCACATTACATTCTTTTACTGAGCTTTTTGCTTTGCTGAGCTTCTGCAATTCTGATGTTTCATCCTTCCTCTTTGTCTATTTGTTTCCTGTCTCTGCTTATGATTATGAATCTGTTTTTAACTTTCTATTTCTTCTCTCTCTCTCTCTCTCTCTCTGTTTGACAAAAGAGTGGGGTATCCACAACGCGTTCAATTGTTGACGCGACATTCCAAACGTTGTCGTCACTGCGATAAACTGCTCATTAAGCCTGATCTCATTGCCTCCAAAACCGAATTTAAGCGACAGCACTCTGCCTTGTACTTATTCTTTTGCCCTGTGTTGTGCATTTTCTTCTTCTTGCTCTTCTTCTTCTGCATCTTTTCCTCTTCCTCTTTCTTTCCTTGTTTTCAATTTGTTTTATTTTGATACTTATCTTATTCAAAACAGTTTTGCGGTTCCAAGAGCAACAATAGTTCCGTTCGATGCTTTCCTTCCGGATCAACCGCAAGTAATAACATTAGTGTTGGCAAATCCTATCAAGCAGAGTCTCATGCGCGTTCATATCGAACCTGATCTCAATGCTTCCACTGTTCAAGTATGGCTTTGTTCATTCTTCACCTCTTCTCTTCTTTTTTTTTGCCTATATCTAACAAACCATTAAACCAAAACAATAATTTATTAAGATGGAACCATCAACAATCGAAACATTTATCGGAGTGGCGGACGAATACGAAGACGTTTGGGAGACAGATGAATACAAAGAGCTCAAGGCCAAAGATGAGGGGTGTTCCTTCATCCTCAAACGGCACTTGGACAAGGTTTACCTTTTGGTGAAGATTATTCCAAACGAAAATGTTTCTGAGCTTAAAGTAAGTTGTCCTTCCCTCCTTTGCTGTTGTTCAAGCTTCGCACGTGAATGAAACTTTACTAACAAACCAAAACAAATGTTATAACAGTTACATCTAAACATTGACGCGACCTACACGAGCCTGATAAATGGTGAACAAACCGTAAAACTTCCTCTCTCCGTGCATTTTGGCTCTGTCTCCGCTTAACAACACGAAAAGAAAGTATTCTCTCTCTCTCTCTCTCTCTCTCTCTCTCTCTCTCCATAGAAAGGCTACATGAATGCGGTTATACTACAAAATACCTTTTCTTTCAAGAAATAACAAGTTGGTCCAAACAAAGTTGAAGTTTTGCCACTATCTCCTCTGTTGTTTTTGTTAACTAACAGTTTAGTGCGGAATTAGGAGAAGAAAATAGAGAAGCGAAACGTACGAGCATCCGAAGCAGAAGCGGCTTCATATGTGTGGGCTTTGTTGTCTCCATGAAACTCTAGGGTAAACTGACGTGGTTTATGCTTTGAAGCCACAGCCACCCTTTTCAACTCTGTTATTTGACGAACCGGCTTTGTTGTTTTTTGTGAGAAAGAAGAAGCAAAGAAGAAGAAGAAGAAGAAGAAGAAGAAGAAGAAGAAGAAGAAGAAGAAGAAGAAGAAGAAGAAGAAGAAGAAGAAGAAGAAGAAGAAGAACAAGAACAAGAAGAAGAAGAACAAGAAGAACAAGAACAAGAAGAACATGAAGAACAAGAACAAGAACAAGAACAAGAACAAGAACAAGAAGAACAAGAAGAAGGACAAGGAAGACAAAGAGAGATGGATACCCGTTTCATAGAAGATTTGCTTTTCTTGCCTTTGCCGTTGGTGAACGTGATGCGGTGGCGGTCGATGCCGATGATGCGGTCCTGCTTGCCCAGCCTTCCCAGCTTGGTTACCTCGTATTGCTGATACACACACAAGGACAAGCGCCAAAGAGAGAAACATGAATGAGAAGCGTTCAAGCAAGGAAAAGAATTAGCTAGAAGGAAGGAAGGGAGAACTACGAAGAGATCGGAAGAAGAACGACGCAGGAGAGAAGAAGCAAGACGTAAAGTGGAACAAAGAAAGAAGTAGAGGATTACGGTGAATCGTATTTGGCTGTAAAACTTGATAGGTGCCATCTTTGAACTTTCCTCTTTCTCCTCTTTGGCTGTTGTTACATCAGCCAGAGAGAGAGAGAAAGAAAGAGAGAGAGATAGGAGTTAGTGATCACGAAGAAGGAGGAAGAGGATGGTGAACACAAGAGAGGAAGCAAAACTGAATTCTCTGAGTTGAATGGCGTTGGTGTTGAGGGATTCTACCAAGGCGTCCAGGCTCAGCGGTCCGGTGTTCTTGTCCCCGATCAGCTGCAAGCAGTAGTCCTCCACTGGCAGCTGCCGCTTGAAACAAACTTTGTAGAGCAAGTCTCCCACTTTCAGGTCGGCATCTGTGGAGATGGTCTTCACGAAGAGGTCAGCCACCTCTCCAGTCTATCTTTCTTACTCTTTCTCTCCCTTAGCATCTGGTTCTATCCTGATACGCACCAGGTATTGGTTTCGTGGCAGACAGACTTTGATGAACTTGTCCTTTCGTTGCAACCCTTTGTTAGGTTCATCAGTACTACAGCTCTTCCATGTTCCGCCAAACAACGAGCGTACCTTGATAGGAAGCATTCACGAGAAGCACAAACATGTCTCCAAACTTTACCAAAGGCAAGTCCAAGTTGATGTCTGTTTCGAGCAGAGTAAAGAGCATGAACAAAGAGCGAAACTAGTCGTAAAACGACAACAACTTCGAAAACCAACCAAAGTCATCCTCATCCACAGTTCCGTCGTCTTCTGCCATTCGTAGGACGTATGCTCCGGGGTCCACGATCAGGGATCCACCTCGCTTTTCCTCCTCGCACTTTTTCAACACCATCTCAATGACCTTATGCCCTGTCGTCTCCTCGTGGACCTTTTTGAAAACAGAAAGAGTGACGATGAAGAGATGCGAAGATTAAAGCAGAGACAATGAAGTAAGCAAAGAACTAGAAGAGAGTTAGAAACAGAAGACTGGGTACCCTGAACCGCAGGGGTGAGCTCTCGCTGGGAAGAAATATAGTGAGCTCGACGGAGGACTGCCGCTCACGCAACTGAATGAGTTCCACCGTCTCGGTCATCAAAGAATAGACCGAATGGTTGATGGGTTTCACTTCTTCTTTAGCAAATGCGAGGGTGGAAGAAACAGATGCCACAGATACTGGTAAGGCTTCTTTCTTCAGAATTCCTGTTTTGTTCTGTTTACTTTCCGTTTTCGCGTGCTCCTCTTTGTGCTTGCCGTTAGTGGTACCCTTGTCAGCTAGTTCTCGGGTTTCCTTTGAGCTGTTGCTTGCAATGTTTTGCTTTGTCTCTGAAGCGGTAATCGAAAGTTGCTGAGCTTTATGATCGGCAAAACGAACTACTCTGGATGCAGAGGTGCCCGGTTCGTGCCATCCATCTTTATTGCTCTCCGACGCCGAGCGGGATCGAGAGGAGGCAGGAGATGGTTTGTTTGGAGAGATGCGAGAAGATGTTGTTGACAATGTTGGATAAGCTTGTTGTGTTAGCTTCTCACGCAGTTGTTTTAGTTGTTCTGAATACTTAAAAAAAAATATGGAGTAAGCAAGAAAGAACCAAAGGAAACGAGAATAAACCAAGCGGACGATACTTTTTCCAGACTGGAACTCATCTCTATGGTCTTTGGGGAACGAGCCGGGTTGAAGAGGAGGTCCGCCACCTCGTCGAAGCGATTTTGATCCACATAGACGTTCCTCTTCTCCCGCAACACGTCCAAGGCGTGAGAAAAGTCACCCACTCCCAACATCCTCTACTCTCTCTCTCTGTCTCTCTGTCTCTCTCTCTCTGTCTCTCTGTCTCTCTGTCTCTGTCTCTCTCTCTCTCTCTCTCTCTCTCTCTCTCTCTCTCTCTCTCTCTCTCTCTCTCTCTCTCTCTCTCTCTCTCTCTCTCTCTCTCTCTCTCTCCTTTTATCGCAACCGAGCGAAACGACGCCTGCTTTTGTGCACGTGTGGACCTGTTTTTGTGGTCTAACTCAGCACTCGTTGTGTAGAAGAAGGTGTCGACAGTAATTATCCAATACAGCAAAAAAAATAAAATAAAAATTCAACAAAGAAAAAAGAAATGCAACCACCACTTCCTCCTTTGCCTCCTCTTCCTTCTTATGCTTCTTCTTCAGCACCTGTTCCTCTATTCCCTTCCGTTCCCTCTGGGACCACTTCTGCTTCTTCCACACCAAATTGGAGACCTCTGCCTCCTCCTCCTCCTTCTTCAACCTCTTCATCATTCCACCATGTAAATGCTTCTTCCTCTTCTTCTTTCTCAGAGAAACCTCTTCCTCCTTTACCTCCTCTTCCTCCTTTTCCTCCTCCTTCTTCTTCTGCTTCTCCCATCGCTCCTGCTGTTGACATCAATGGTGGGATCGCATTTGAGGAAGGAAGGAGGCAAGCCAGAGCGTTGGCGCCCCTTCTGCTCTCTCCGGTTTACTTGTGGAGGATGGAGAGAGGGTTTACTTCCCAGGTGTTGGAGCGTCACCCTTGTTCTCTTGTATTGACAACAACCCATGAAGGAGAAGGTATAAAGCAGCTCTTCTTTATTCTGTAATGTTGTTTTGCCTTTCTGTTTTTTTTTTTTCTTGTATTGCTTTTTTTCTTTTTTTTCTTTTTCTTTTCTTTTTTTTTTTCTCTTTTTCTTCTTCTTTTTTTTTTCTTTGTCGTTTTTTCGTTTTCTTTTTCCTATTATTCTTATCATTTTTAAAAAAAAAATAAAATGAACAGGTTTATGTTTGATGGAAGCCTCCTCCTCTCCTCCTCTTTCCTCTTCTTCTTCGATGGGACGTGCTGGCTTCAAACTGGTTTTGCCACATGACGAGCCTTCCTGCCTCTCTGTGAATGACACGGACTACGTACTCCGTTCCAACGATCAACAATTCTTTCTTCTTCGATTGGAATTGTACGTATCATAGAGTACCTTCTTCTTTTTACTGCTTCCTCTTTTCCTTCTCCTTCTCCTTCTCCTTCTCCTTCTCCTTCTCCTTCTCCTTCTCCTTCTCCTTCTCCTTCTCCTTCTCCTTCTCCTTCTCCTTCTCCTTCTCCTTCTCCTTCTCCTTCTCCTTCTCCTTCTCCTTCTCCTTCTCCTTCTCCTTCTCCTTCTCCTTCTCCTTCTCCTTCTCCTTCTCCTTCTCCTTCTCCTTCTCCTTCTCCTTCTCCTTCTCCTTCTCCTTCTCCTTCTCCTTCTCCTTCTCCTTCTCCTCTATATTAGTTCCTTATATATATATCTCTCTCTCTTTCAAAAGCGGAACACCAAAAGAAACACAAGACAACATAGACACGTTAATGATGTTCTTTTCCATCTTTTACAAGAAAATCTTCACCGACAAAGAAAGAGCTAAAATGGAGGCTCGAATGCGCCCTTCAAGGTTTGTTTTCCTCCTTTTTTTTTTCTTTTTCTTCCTTGTTCTTTTTCGTTTGTTCTTCTTCTCAACTTCTTTCTCAATCTCTGTTGGCGTTGTTGAAATGCAGCTCGAGCACAAAAGTGGCAACAAAGTTGGAGGATACTGGAGCAGCGGCTGGCCGAGGATTTGTGAAAGGAGCTTCTCATTTGGGTCATGGTCTATATGCGTTTGTATCTTCTTCTTCTTTTCCTCTATCGTTCTTTCTTTGGTTCATTCTGACACCATCGCATCCTTGTTCAGTGGCTCCAACTTTGTGAAAAAACACAGCACTTCCAATACCAACGGCAAAGAACATGGAGGAGGAGCTGAACTTGATCCTGAATTGCAACGAACGGTGGACTCCTCCACCTCCACAGCAGAGTCCTTTCGCAAAGGCATGGTCACCGTTTCCAATGGTATCTTTGGAGGTTTGAACAAAGCTGGCAAAGGAATCGCCAAAGGAGGTCATTGGTCACATCAAAAGTACAAAGAAACCAACTACTACAAAGAGGTTTTTCTTCTCTCCTCTCTTCTTGTCTTTCTTTGTTTTCTAACTTTTATTTTATTGTATTTTATTGTTTTGTTATGTTATGTTATCAAAGCATCACCAAGAACCAGAACAATATGCACAAACCCCATCAAGAATGGATGCCTCGATGGAAGTTGGAAAAGGCGGTGTTAATGGCTTCTGTACATTTTCTCTTCTAGTCCTTGTTCTTCTTCCTTGTTCTTCTCCTCTTGTTCTTCTTCTTCTTCTTCTTCTTGTTCTTGTTCTTCTTCTTCTTCTTCTTCTTCTTCTTCTTCTTCTTGTTCTTCTTCTTCTTGTTCTTCTTCCTCCTCCTCTTGTCCTTCTTGTTCTTCTTGTTCTTCTTCTTCTTCTTCTTGTTCTTCTTCTTCTTCTTCTTCTTCTTCTTCTTCTTCTTCTTCTTCTTCTTCTTCTTCTTCTTTCTCTTGTGCTGCACTTATCTTTTTTCTGTTTGCTCATCTATGCTTCCTCTGCTCAATTCCTTCTCCTCTTCCTTCGCACCAAACAACAACGCAGTGAATGCCTTTTCAGGCTTGTCCATTGGAGCAAAGATGACGGCTGGCGACATTCGCGACACCACCACCGATGTCGTTCAGCACAAATACGGCGAGGCTCATTCCGATGCCACTTACAAAGGCTTCAACGTGTTGGGCAACTCTGCCGTGGGAGGGTACGAGGCCGTCAGAGTGGCCACGCTCTACTATTCCTTGGCCCCAAAGATTGCTTTCAACGTTGGGGTTGGTGGCATGAGCTATGATCCCTATCAACAGGATGTGTTGAGGGGAAGAGCGTGGAGGCAAGGATGGATGAAGCTGGAGGGTGGAGCGATGGAACCGTGGAAGCAGCGATGGGCTGTGCTTAGGAGTTACTCCTTGGCTTGGTACCGTTCTCCCAGCGAAATGGATGTACGTTCTCTCTCTCTCGTGCTTTTTTTCTTCCTAACTTACTCTTCTCTCTTTCTTTCTTTTTTCTTTTTGTTGGTGCAAACATGTAGAACCCAAAAGTATCGCCAGTGGCTTATGTGACCCTGAACAAAGTGCGGAACGTAGCAGTAGCGGCGTTTTCCGAGACGAAGCACCACCATTCCTTCCGGCTGGAATGCCGGGATGCTATCCAGCAGGTCTGCCTCGAGCCCGATGAGGGAGATGCAGACGATGCGAGACGATCATCGCTTCCGAAGAGCAAAGAAGACCTTCGAAGCCAGGTGGACGAGTGGATCAACGCCATCCTGTGCCTTGCCTCCGTTCAACAGCACTATCTCCACTGAGTGAAAAACACACCACGCTGATGCCAAAGAGACAAACAGGCGTCGACATAAAAACGATATTTGAACACGAATATTGCAGCATTTGTGTAATATTTGTCCTCCATAATTAACTGCCGACATTTAGAGTACAAAAGGTGCAGAATTGCATCACAACCAATGTGTCGACAAATACAAAAGCTCGAGGAGCAAAAGTGCAGAAATTCAGCAGGAATATTGCTCCTTTTGTCGACATAAATTATACAGCAGAAATCGTGCAACAAAAGTGAACAAAACCAGCAGGAGTGAAGTCCAAAAAAAATAAAGATGGCGTGGAACTTTGCGAGGGAGGAACTGGGCACGACCATAGCGTGCTCCACGGTCACCCTCGACGGCCATGAAGCCCAAAAGCTTTTGCAACAACCCTCTGCTTCTTCGTCTTCCTCGGTGCTTCCCAGTTTTTCGCAGCAGCAACAACCCACCCATTCGTCTTTCATCTGCTCTCATTTCGTGAAGCCGCCGGTCGATTTGCTGCTCTGCTTCCCGGAGGAGATCAGCATTTGCTCGGTGGTCGTTGGACATAGGGTTCACACGCACTGCATGCAGGTCGTGGCCTTGGAGGTTTGTGCTGCTGGTGCGGAACACACGAGGCAGCAACAACAGGAAGAATGGACCTTTCTTGGCAACTATGCTGACTTGCATCGATTCAAAGTTTGCTCTCTTGCTTTCCTGTGTCTCTTTCCATGTCTTTTCCTCTCTGTTCTTTCTTCTCTGCTTCTTTCTTCTCTTCTCTTCATCGTTCTCTTCTCTCTTCTCTTTTCTCTCTTCTCTCTTCTCTCTTCTCTCTTCTCTCTTCTCTTCTCTCTGTTCACCCTTTCTTCTTCTCTGCCTCTCTCATGCATTCACGTATTCTCTATGTTTGTGCATTCATTCTCTCTCACTCTCTCTTTTAAACAAAAGGAAAACGGTATTCGCTTCTTCCATCCGAATCGCAGCCAAAGATACATGAATGAGCAACAGAGATCCTCTCTTGCTGCCATCCCATTTTCTCGTTCTCTTCGAGCTCTCCATCGTGTTAAAAAGCTTCGGCTTACAATCAAGAAAAGTTTGTTCTTCCTTTTCTTCTCTCTATTTCTTTTTCTTTTCATTCATCTTTCTCCTTCCTTCCTTGTTTTGCTATCACTGTTGGCTTTCCTTCTTATCTTCTTTCTGAAAAGCTTATCAAGGAAAAGCAGTCGCGTGTGCCTTTCTTCAAGTGTGGGGCGAGCTCTCTCACCGCTCTTCTTCCACATCTAAAACTCTTCTCTCGCGTCTTCATCAGCTTTCCTCCTCTGAACAAACGAACACCTCTTCTATTGAACTGCAACACTCTATTTCTTCCGCAACCAGAAATAACAACGACACCATCCACGATGGGGAAGAAGAGGAAGAAAAAGAGCTAAGCAGAAGAGCAGTCACTATAGCTACTCATAAGATTCCACCCTGTTATATAGATCCAATTACGTGTGAGTTGATGCTTCATCCGGTTGTTTTGCCTTCTGGTCATCATATTGATGCTTCTACACGTATACTCCTCTCTTTCTTTCTCTATCTCTCCCTCTCTACCGTTCTCTCTCCCTCCTTGCCCCTCTCTCTAGCTGTCTTTCTCAGAAATTCTCTTTGTCTTTTCTAAATGATTCTCTCGTGCTGCGTAGTAAACCGACATTTAGAGCGTCACTCAACTGATCCTTTTACAGTGAGTAGCAGGAGAGAGAGAGAGAGAGAGAAAAAGAGAGAGAGAAGCTGAGTAATTGCTGATTGCTTATTGTCCTTCGTTTCCATTTAATAGGGATTAAGTATGCGAAAAAACCAAATCAAAGTAGATACCTCTCTTCAATCCGAGATACGGACCTTTATTCGTAACAATGCTTTCAATGGTTTTATTTTCTGTTTTTTGTTTCTCTCCCTCTCTCTCTCTCTCTCTCTCATCTGTATTTTACCATACAGAGAAAATGATTGAACCTGAACATAAGCAAACAATGATAGCTTCTCTATGTCAACTTCATCGGCCGCCATCATCATCATCACCTTCTTCTTGTTCTCCTTCCTCATGTTCTTCTTCTTCTGCATCTTCCTCTTCCTCTTCTTCAAATCACGTTGCATTTAGTGGAAGAGGTTTTCGATTAGGCACAACTTCCAAACGACCAACACCAGAAGATGACGGACAAAAAGTAGTATACCTGCAAAAGAAACCGAGGATGTATCACCAACGACCACATTCTTCATCTCCTCCTCCGCGTATCATTGTCATTGATGATTCTGACGACGAAGGACAAGAAAAAGAGAAAGAGCAAGAGAACGAGAACGAGAACGAGGAAAAGAATAGCTGTGTGTGGTGTCACAAAGAAGGAACGATGTTGTTGCGTTGCGGCCACGTCGGATGCCGAGCTTGCGTTTCTAATAGCCTTTGTGAAGATGTCGACCAACAAGTGACCAAGAAGAAGCTGTTGCGATGTAACCGATGTGGCCACACTTGCACCAGAGATGAGATCCAACATAAACGCTTTTTGTAGGTACTGATTACTGCGAAGTCTTCAACAGAAGAAGGTGGTGTACAAAGAGAAGAAAGAGAAACCTTTGTTTTATAAAAAAAATTCCCTCCTTTAATACAACAATATTTGAGAAAGAAAAACGAAGAGCAGAATGCTTCAAGGGATGAAGGCAGAGAGAGGGGGGAACGGATCCAAACTTATGTCCATCTATATCCATCTTTTTTAAATCACTCGCTTACATTGCCGTTCTCCTCCTCACCGCCGCTTAACTGAGAGGCAGAGGATTGTTCGTTCTCTTTGTCGTCGTGCTCTTCGTCGTCGCTGGCTCCGGTGGTGGTAGTCGTGGAGGTGTTGCTGGAGCGAGGACTTTGATCGCCAGGAGAGGAGGAGGTCTCCTCCTCTTTCTTTGTCGTTGCTGAAGACTTCTTTCCTTTGCTCTTGTTTCTCTCCTTTTCCTTCTCTTTCTGTTTCTCTTTCTCTGTCTCCTCTTTCTCCTTCTCTTTCTGTCTCTCTTGTTCCTGCTTTCTCCGACGCTCCTCCTCTCGCAGGCGCTGCTTCTCCTTCTCCTTTCTGACCCTCTCCTCCTCTCTTCTGGCTTTTTCCTGCTGTTCCCTCTTTCTGGCAGCTTCAACGTCATGCTTAGCCGCATCAATCCCCATTCTCTCGTTGGCCTTGTTCAGGAACTCGGCCATGAGAGGTGTGGCAGGCTTCTTGCTCTCATCCTCGATCTGCAGTATTTTCTCCTGTCTCCTGTGTTCAATCTCCTTGGCAACGTCCCGTTGGTTGGACTTGTCCTTCCAATCCAGGAAGAAGGACCTAAAGACCAGCGGCTCCTCCCTCGAGTTAATGACGCGAATGCTTACCTCCGAGGCGTTCCTCTTCTGGACCTGAATGGCTTTTTGCAGGTATCTTTCCGTCATCTCCTTGCTCATCTCTTTCTCCTTCTCCGTAGACTCCAGGCCATACCACAGGTAGATCTCATAGTAGGCATCCAGCATCATGACGTCCTCCTCCGCCAGGTCTTCCTGAATAAAGTTAACGATCTCCTCCACTTTGAACACGCGAGCGATGCCGCATTGGAAGAGGCGCGGATAGCCCGGCGGAAGCTGCCTCTTGAGCAGAGGGGCATCGGCATAGGGCTTCTTGCCGCCAATGTCCTTCCAAAACTCGGGCGGCTCCTGGCCCTCCAGGCATTCCACAGCCTTCCGACCATTTGCAATCCTGGCAACCACCGTGTCAGCTGCCTGTCTGGCCGCTGGGGAGGAGCCTTGGCCGTGCCACTTGTAGATGGCCTTGGCAGAGGTAAGCACAAAGGAGGCGCCACTGTTGAGGGCCTCCGACGTGACCTTCTCCAATTGAACCGCTTTTTGGATGAGCTGAGTGGTCGCGCCGGAGGATGAAGAAGCATCAGCTGCAGCTGCAGCGGAACGGATTTGGTATAGAGACTTGGTCTTTCTCTTGCCTCTGCCCAAGTGAACTACAAAGAAGCCTTTGAAGAGGGAGAGAAAGAACTTGCCCTCCCTGTGCTGCTTCATGCGAACCTGGATGGGGGCGTGCCCTCCCTCGCTCTCCATCTTCTCCTCCAAAGAGGCCACCAACCCGCTCTGGTAGGCAATATAGTCCTTGGAGGAGGCGTGCCTGCCCTCCCAAAAGTAGGCCACCGACTTTAGCACCCCCCTCTGCTGGTAGGAGTAGAGCACAATGTAGCTGCGACCAGAGAAGAACTCTCCGAACTCTTCTTCTTCCACCGACTGTCCCATCCCGCTGTCATCCATGAACCACATATCAATGACTCCACTGTCAGGGTCTACTTCTGGAATGAACTCATCCGATGAGGGCTGTGTCGATGAGGCGGAAGCAGAGGATGGTGCTTGCTGTCCTAGGAGGAGATGTTCCACGTTAATCTCGGGTTGTTCCATGGGTTCGGCAATGCGTCCCTTGCGAAGCTCCTCGTGTACGTAGCTTTGGACGGGGTGGCTCTCCACCCAGCCGAGGAACTTGGACTTGAAGAGCACGCTCTCGTACCCTTCCACGACGCGAGTCATTGGCGTCCATTCCGGTCTATCAAACATCTTCAAGAATTTCTGTTGGGTGTTTGAAGTTTGAGAAGAACGCACGGAAGATGCTTTTAAAACAAACACAAACAGCAAACGTACATCAGCAACAATGATGCCATGAGTCTTGCTCTCAAAGTCGGAGTTTTTGCCGGCCCAAAGATACATTTCGGTCTCACAGTCGAGAATGTATGTGTGCTCCGACTTGAGCAGCTCCTTCCTGAGCGGATGTTGCTCCACTGGAACCGCCTCGAACTCACCTGCTCCTTTTTCTACCACTCTGTTTTGATTATTAGTCAGGTGTTGTTTTGTGGCAAAAGAAATGACAGAGAGTTGGTAAGCACACAGACCTGTAAAGGAAGACGGATTCGGCCATGTCTTCATCAATCTCATTCTCGTTCATGGCTTCCGAGGCTTCGGCTATCTCACCCTGTCCGCCCAAGATCTCCCAAAAGCTTTTGTTCTCATCTCTCTTCTTTCCCTCTGTGATACGTAAGCAATAGGTCTCGTAGAAGAAGGAGCACACAGGTGGGATAACACGTACTCAGTTTCTTGACGTTGCCTTTGCCTTTGTTCTCAGCGTTGATAATGTTGGCAATTTCCATGGCCTTGCTCTCCTTCTTCAGCCCTGCCTTGTGACCAACCCAAACAAAGACTTTCTCTCCAGCGTCCAGGATGAAGACGTCTCCCTCGTTTAGGGACTCAGCAAATGGATCGACCTGTCGCACGCGACCTTTTGTGCCCATTACGTGCAACAAACGAACTTCATAGTCTTCTTCTTCGACATGATTCAAAGCACTCTCCACACCACCTTTGTTGTATTGTGGTGGAAATACCGTCTTGGTCAGAGAGAGAGAGAGAGAGAGAGAGAGAGAGAAAGGGAGGAGACGTAGAGATAAGCTTGCCTTTAAGGTATTTGATCCTGTACTTGAACAACTGCAAGAACTTTTCGGATTCATGCCCTTGCATCTGCGTCGGAAAAAATATATCAAAGTTAAACTACAGGGAGAAAGACGAAGCAAGGGAACAAAGTGTTAACCTCTCGATGGTGTATAGCCTTAGAGCCAATGTCTCCGTTTAGTTGGACGGTACGAATGGCAACGGAGGTAAGAGCATCCTTCGGAACCTTTCTTCCTATCCAGTAGTATATATTCCACTCCAACGTCCTGCTGCGGTCATGCTTGTATGCCGTCTGTTTTGAAACACACAAACAATGAGGATGACGAAGGAAAAGGAGGAGAATAAGGAGAGAAGGAGAGAACAGAAGGGAACAAAGAGAAACGGAAAGAAACGTACATGAAGACAGATGTAGGCATCACCAGCGTAAAACTTTCCGACTTTAGACTTTGGCACTCGCACCGGCACCATCTTCTCTATGCGCCAAATTTCCAGGCCTGGCTTCTTGCCAGCCCCTTTGAAAAGCGACTCACCTTCAATGGTGCTCTGTTTTGTATAGGTCATTTTCTGCCGCTCTCCGCTGTATCCGTCGTTGTAGTCCAGCTCATCCCCGCTGAAGAGGGGCATCTTCACGAGTCCAAGGCCTTTAGGGGACGTTCCCATCTGGGTCTTGTTGGCCTCGATGGACTCCAGCGCTGCCTTGAAGGAGGTCTTGTCGCCATTGTGCTGGTTGGCAACTCCTCTGGCGGAAATAGGCTTTCCAACTCCAGGAATGCCGGCGTTCTTGCTACCGGCAATACCCACGCCGCTTCCTCCCCCGCCGCCTTCTTTCTTTCTTCGTTTCTTCTCCTCTTTCTCCTCCTTCTCACGTCGTTTGCGAGCCTCTTTCTCCTCCTTCTTTCTGGCTCTGTCGGAGGAAGGAGAGGAGGCTGGAGAGCCCGAGCCAGAGAGGTTGCCCTCGCTCTTGCTGGGCTTGGCCTTCCTCTTCAGGTTGGAGAGAAACCTTCTCTTTTCGGCTCCTGGCGAGGAAGCCGCTCCTCCCTCCGATGTTGAGGAACTCACACTTGGCAACGAGCTAGTGCTTCCTCCTAAACCTTTTGCTCCGCTTCCTCCACCCAAGCCGGAACCGGATGAGCCCCCACCTCCCTCCGCTTCGAACCTGCGGCTATCAGAGGAGCTGCCGCTCTTGGGTTTGCCGTCGGCATCGGTGGGACCGCCACCGAGGCCTACTCCCGCCGCCGCCACTTGCTCCAAGTCCAAGTCCATCGCGGAGCGTCGGGCTTTGCTCTCGCGCCCTCGCGTGGGTGCCGTCGAAAACTTTTCCCGTGCAGAAGAGGCGTCCGCATCTCCCTCTTGTTGAAGTTTGCGAGGATCGGATCTGTTGTGGCTCCCTGAGGTCCTATGTTCTTTTCTTGAGGAGGAAGAAGTGCGAGGTTTATCGGAAGAGGAGGAGGAAGAAGAAGAGGAAGATGATGAAGCGGAAGAGTTATTCTCCTCTTTTCTTCCGCGCGAGTTTCGGTCATGCTTTTCTCTTGAGCTTGAGCTCTTTTCCCCTCCTTCTCTTGGCATTTTTTTTTTCTGGTTCTAGAGCAAAGTTGATCTTTTCAAACTGCAACTAAAAAAAGCGTTTGAAGAAGATTTAAAAGTACAGGAGCGCGAGAGCCTTGAGTATGTTTTCGTTTCTCTGCTTTCTTTCCTTCTTTTTTGAGTGAAGTGTCAATAATAAAAAAAAGGGAGTCCACGAAGCGCAAACGACAGAAGGCGCGAAAGGACGATGCTTTTTTTTTTTGCCTCTTCAGCGTAGAGAGTGCCTCTCCTCCCCCCTTTTTGCTGTGCAAACAACTGAAAAAATAAATATTTTTGTCAGCTTTTTTTTGGTTGTTCTTTTTAGATATTTCACCTTAAAAAGCAAACACCACAACACAAAAAAAAACTACTCATACCGAACTTCAAAAATGGTTCCTGAAGATATGCTGTATGAGAGTGTATGATGTGAGCAAACGAAAAAAATAAGCTTCCCCCTCTCAGAAACCTCCTCGCTCACCTTTTTGTTTTTTTCGGGAGCAATGCGTAGAGTCCGACACAAAATGACGGAGGAGGCCTCCCAACCCCAATCGATCAGCTTACTGGTCACTTTGTCGCTGTTTGCTCCCAACGGGACGTTTTTTGGTGAAAGGGCGCCGACCAATGGGAAAATAGCGGAATTTCGGCCAATCGTGAATTATAGTCGACGTTATGCGTTCGATTCCAACCCACGACGATAATATTTTTGAGCGATAATTAATAATGTCGACATCATGCGTTCGATCCCAACCTACAACAAATTTTTCTTGTGTAAGCAAAAAAAATATATGTGAAGAGAGAAAGAAAAAAAAAAGGAGACCTACAACATTTTGTTCTTGTTGGGGTGGTTTTGCTCTCATGAGGGATGCTGACGGCAGTACTCGTAGAGAGCCATGGCAGTGGACGTAGCCACGTTGTAGCTATAGGGAAGGCCCCAAACCGGGATCTCCACCACCGCGTCCATCATCGCCAGGATCTCCTCCGAAATCCCAGAGGCCTCGTTGCCAACCACCAACACCATCTTGCGAGGAAAGGCGAAACCATGAATGTCCTGGGAGTTGTTCGTTTGCTCCAAGCCTATCAGCTTGTAGCCTTGGCGCTTGTAGTCCAACAGGGTGTGCTTTAAACCATTTTTCACGATGAACCAATTATTGTCGACACCGGCTCGCTTTTCGTTACTCTCCTCTTCTCTTGCTTCCGCTTCTGCTTGCGCTTCTTCTGCTTCTTCTGCTTCTTCTTCTTCTGCTCGTGGCCCTTTCTTCTTTCCTTTCTTTCGTTTTTGTTCTTCTTCCGGCTGCTGTTGAAGCCTGGCCTGGCGAACAATGGGTCCCAACAGTCTAGCCTGCCCGCAGCAGACCAGGTGCTGCACGGCGCAATTGGAGGCCACTCGGGCGATGCTGCTCACGTTGGCGTTGCTTTTGAGGGGCATGCAGGCCACCACCAAGGGTCGGACCGTTCCGGTCGACAACCGCCGCAACGGCTTGTGTCGCACCATCCTCGCTTGCTCCGACAATAGTGCATCGTGGCTGGACGCGGTGCAAAAGGATTTGTGGGTGCCCAAACGGAGAGTGTGTTGATGTATTCGATGCTTTGGCCGAAGGGAAGCGAAGAGGAAGTGCCAAGAAGTGGAGGAGGAGGAGGAGGAAGAAGGTGCACAAACGTGGCGAAAGGGAGAAGAAAGAGAAGAAAGCTTTTCTTTCATTTTTTTCTTTCTTTTATTTTTTTTTGATTGTATTTGCTGCAGAATTAGAGCACATCTTGAGTACATTTGATCGTGACGACATGAATATTATAGCGATGGATTTTTTTTTCCTCATGTTTGTTGGGCAGCAAGACTCTTTCGGAGTTGCATCAACAGTTTGCCGCTTTTGTTGCGCCCTTTGCCATCCAACCCGTCTCCCCAGTACGTGTTCCTGTTTGGGGGGTTTGAATAACTAAGAACACAAAGAGCGACAAGAGAAGGAGACAGAGTCAAACCTTCGTCGTTCCACGATGAGACGGTCTCCGGTGCCCAACAGCAGTTTTATCAGTTGAGGATTCTAGTTCCACAGGTGAGTTAACAAAAAGAAAAAAAAACAAACAAACACCTGAACAAAAACAACGACGAACCTGAGAAAACTTGGCGTTCATGCCTTGCCACATAACATCATACTTGACCTTCTCCCAGTCAGCTCGCATGGTCTTGTCCCTGCTCTGCCCCATGCGAAACGCCTTGGAGGCCGTCTCCGCGTTCCGAATGGCCTCTGAATGCTCGTCGTCGCTGCCCACAAACTTTTGGCATTGATAGTAATGAATGAGGGAAGGATAGCTGACGCCTTCGAGGGAGAATGCAAAGAGCGCATTGTGCGAGAGCGGGCCGTAGGAAACGTCGTCAGGGCCACAGATAAAGATCGGCTCAAAATGGTCGCTCTCCACTTTCAAGAGAGGAGAAGAAGAGAAAGAAGACGAGGAAGAGTCGCGATTGGAGTTGATTGATTCTTCGAGTTGAGTCAAGGCAGAAAGAGAAACGTTTGGACATCCCAAAACCTTTGTAAAGAAAGAAATGGGCTTGTAAGAAAGAAGTTAAGAAGAGAATAAAAGAGAGAAGAAAAAGAAACTGAGTACGGTGAGAGAACGAAGGGCAGAGAGGCGTCGTAAATGAGCAATGCCTTTATCAGTAATAAGAGGGAGTCCAGAAATGTCCAACGTTTCTAAACTTTTGGAACAGGCGCTCTTTGCTATTGCCTCTAATGCTTTGTCCGTAAGGTATTTACATCTCGCTTGTTTTTTACAGCAAAATAGAATAAGCAACGAGATGCTAGATAGAGAGAGAAGCGAGACATACCCAAGTTTATCACCTGGAGGTGATGACACCGCTTCAGCAGATACATCATGCTTTGATCGTTACAAACAGAGAAGCAGCCTTTGAGGTTGAGCCGTAACAACGATGGACATTTGTTGGCTGTTATTTGTCCGCGTTATGAGCTTCAACAGCACAAAGAAGAAAACATAATAGAAGAAGACAGAAAATAAAACGAGAGGAGAATAGATGAGAGAGAGAGAGAGAGAGAGAAACGGAGAAGATAGTGCTTGCAGTTACCAACAGCACGAAACGTGGCGTCGCTGACAAATGTTTTCTCGAGGTGAAGCGTTTGCACTTGGCTCCCCAATAGAATGTTCATGACCGCTCTAGCGGTGTTGTTCTCTTTCTTTAACAACACTAACAACCGGCAGAGCAGCGAATCATCCAAACATTCTTTGTTTGTTCGCTTGTTAATCATAAAGGAACCACAAGAACAAGAAGAAGAGAAGAAGAAGAAGAACAAGAAGAACAAGAAGAACAACAAGAACAACAACAAGAAGAAGATGAAGGTTTTACCTCCTAGCGCTTCAAACCGTTTAATGTTGGCAGTGATGAAAGAGAGACACTGTTGAGTGAGGGAAGGCACAACGGCCGCGGTTCCTTGCGCACCCACCCCAAACTGTTCCAACGGTTGTGCGCCGCAAGCGGACAACGGCGGTCTGTTGTCCAAAGGAAAAGAGTGACCATACGTGGCTCTTATGAAGATCCTTCCATCTATCAACCACAACATTGTTAGAGGAGAAAAGAGAGCGGAGGGGAGAGGAAAGAAACGACAAGAAAGAAAGAAAGAAAGAAAGAAAGAAAGAAAGAAAGAAACGACAAGAAACGACAAGAAACGACAAGGAAGTAAACAAACCATCAAATTCCTCCACTTGAAAACGCTGTTGCTCATCTCTGGTCGACTTGGAGCTGGCCACACAACAAAGCAGCTGCTCCTGCGTGACCTTCTTGAAGAGCGGCGCGGGGCAGTGCCTCCAAAGTTCGTCCAAGCAGAGCCACCCGTCCGCATAGACCTTTGCCCCTCGCGCTTCCATCATCGGCAACCCGTGACGAAGCACATAGCTCAGTTTTTTGGAGATCCGCACAAGATCGCCGGAAGACAAAGAGGAAGAGGATGAAGTACTCGCTCCGTCGGCAGAGTCCATGCTAGAGGCCTTTTTGTTTATATTTATTTATTTTTTAATTTTTTGACACCATTATAGCAGTTTTATTATAGGTCTCTCTAATGAGAAAAAAGTGAGAAAGCATGGAGTGAAACTAAAACAACAACGAAAACAACAAACGTAAGGAGACGACATCGTGCTTGGCATGTTTTTGGCTGCAAATGGCACTTGCAACAGAACTCCTTCCCTGTTTTCTGTCCCTCTGCTCTCTCTTTCTCTCTCTTTTTCTTTCATCGTCTTCTTATTCTCTTTCTCGTTCTCTTTCTCTTTCTCTTTCTCTTTCTCTTTCTCTTTCTCTTTCTCTTTCTCTTTCTCTTTCTCTTTCTCTTCCTCTTTCTCCCTCCCTCTCTCTCTTTCTCTTTTACAGTGTTCCATGAAACCTGAGTTCTTTTTACTGGTCACAGTCATAAACACCAGCATAAGTGGCATCTCCAGCGGTCCAGTACATGGCCGTGATAACGTCATCGCTGTTCTTCACAAACTGACCTTTGCTTTTCCTCTTCACCTTGGCCACTTGGCGGATAATAGGGTCGGAGCACTCGTAGTCCGTGCAAAAGGCCATGAACATGCCCTGCTGGGCTCCGAGGAACAACGTGGGGTACTCGTCGTTCTCACCGAGGACAATGTCGCAGGCAAAGTTACCGCCAATCAGCTTACCCACGTTGCTCAACGAGCCGCTGGTGCAATTGTAGTCATCGCAGTGGGACACCAATGTGCCTTCCTCCGACTTCCAGCAGGCCAAAACCAGGTCATCCTTGCCGACCACCACTGCCATGTTCTCAGCCTCGTCCACATCGTCTCCGGTGATTTCCCATCCCTGGGACGGAGGGGTGGAGCAGGTCTCGTCGTGGCAGGACCAGAAGACGACGCGTCGGCCGGAACCCTCGTTTGTGACGACCATGGGTCTTCCGTCGGAGCGGATGGCCACCACAACGCCTTGCACCCAGCTGCCACCAAGGTTGTTGGCAACAAGGGTCCTGGTCTCCACGCCACAAGTGACGTCGGTGCACGACCGATAGTAGACATCATCGTCGTCCCAGTAGGCGATATAGGGGTTTTCGTTGACTGAAACTAAGAGTGAGGAACGAGAATAGGGAGCAGACGAGAATAAGAGGACATAAACATACCATCAAAACCAACGGCGAAGGGTTGCTCATAGCCGTTGTCGTAGTTAGCGATAGTCCAATTCTGGAAGCCATAAGAATCACAGTCTGGGTCGTCGCAGTGGACATAGAAGAGAACCAAAGGAGAGTTACCATAAACCACAAACACAGGGTTACCAGTGGCAGGATCCAAGGCCCCCTTCACTGGGCAAAAGGCCTGCTCCGTGCCGGAGATGGTAGTATCCAAGGCTAAAGTGTCGCAAGCCGAGTCAGCACAGCGAATAAACTTCACAGGGCCAGGGTCGTCGCCACAACCAGCATCATCCTGATAGAAGAATGCTTCATAGATAGAGTTGGGGAGAGAAACAGTTACAGGTGGAAGAAGAAATGAGTGAGCATGTAAGTATGTTGGATGTGATTTGCCTTTCGTTAATATAGCATACCCGGTAGATCGTCCTCATCCAGGAAGAGGTCGAATTCCTTGTTCTCATCCATGACCTCGTTAGGAGGGGTGATCAGCTTTTGCTTGCAGACACCAGCCTACAGACCAAGCAAACGTTTTCCAGAGGTTATGACGAGAACAAACAAGTATACTACTAAGGGAGTCATACCGTGCAACAACCGTCGTTGACCTCGGCGTCCCGCGCAGCTGAGTCGGTGGAACAATCGGTCTCGTCGTCCTCAAGCACAGCCACGCACTTACCAAAGAGGTTGTATCCCAACAAGCACTAAACAGAGCAGCGAATAGAAAAAAATGATTACTGGAATGGCGATAGGGGAAAAGCCACCAGCCTTTGAAAGAGAAGTGATGCAAACCTGAGAGGTAGGACAAGATGCGTCCTCGCGGTAAGGGTTGCAGAGGTTGACTCCCCCGCATGTTCGGACTACTGTTCCGTTGGGGCTGATGGTGAGCACGGGCTCCTCTTCGTTCAAGATCTGGAAGGACGGATCTGTTTCGTCGCAGTCCGCATGCACCTCTGAAAGGAGAGAAAAAGATCAAAGGTGTCAAAAGTTCTGTTATGCTCCACAAATGTACATCAGGAAAAGCCGTACTCAGAGCGAGACACAGAAGCACGCTGATCACCACTAACCGCCAACCTTGTCTCATCTTTTCAGCTGCCCTACGCTCTTTTGCTTCAACCGTCCGCTTCCGCCCCTTCGCTTTTTTTTTAACTTTATCCAAACCAAAATTTCAGAGGTTGGCCGATAAAAGGAAGGGATTTTTTTTTCTCAACAAAATGAACCAATCAAACATTTTTGACGACGACCGAGCACACGTCACTTTTCGCACACGTCATCCGATGAGATCGATGATCATCGTCCAATTAAAATTCAAACAACACAAGATCGATCGTCGACGAAAATGATCGTCTTTGGCACAGACATGGCCGAGGCGACGATGGAGGCGAAGGAGGAGGAGGTGGAAGCGAGGCTGAAGAGACGGTTGCAGGAGCTCGAAAAGAGCGAAAACGAACAGTGCCCGCAGCTAAGTTTAGAAGAAAAAGAACGAAGGGAATTCAAGGTTCCTAGCCCCTCTTTTCTCCATGTGCATCGTTTCTTGTCCATCTCGCTATCTCTCTCTCTCTCTCTCTCTCTCTCTCTCTCTCTCTCTCTCTTCTCTCTCTCTCTCCATCTTCTTCGACGTCCTTAACAAGAACAACAACAACACACAAAGCGAGTCAAGCTGCGAGAACGAGTCCTTAAGCACAGAGAGCTGATGCAAGAATGGGTAGAGAAGAAAAGAGAAGCGGCGGAGCTACAGCGCCTCCAACAAGAACAAGCGGAACGCGAGCGCTCCACCCTCGCTGAGAAACCCTTTTTATTTATCCCCGACGAGGTGCTCCTCCATATCTTCAAGCACCTGGCCTCACCCAGGGACCTAGCCATGGCGGCCAGGGCCTGCAAACGCTTTCACCTGGTATTCCACGAGGAGCCCCTATGGGAGGCCCTCTGCAAAAGGCGCTACGGAGAGGACCTGCCGGCCACTCAGCTGTTCACCAGAAACGGCAAGACGGCCTGGCAGGTCACCTTCAAGAACAACTACTTTGAGGAGAAGGTGCAGACGGACCTGCTGGCCAAGTACACGCCATTCCCCTGCCCCTACTGCGGGGCCAATACCGCCCGGCAGAAGGTGTTGCAGCGGAACGTGACCTACGTGCATTGGAAGGACTGCGTTAGCTGCGCCAAGACCTGGGACTGGGAGTACATTCCACTTGCAAAGTGAACAAGCACAGAAGCATGCTTGGAAGAAATGAGCTGCAGAGGTAGACAGCAAACATAGTCCACCATGAAGAGAGAACAAAAAAAAAAACAGGTGGTATGGAAAGGAAGGAAAACAAAGACTGAATGCGGATGAAGAAAGAGGAGTACTGCCAGCAAACGTCTCTTAGGCAAACGAAAAGACGCCACAGCACCTCTAGATGGAAGCACCCTAGGGGCCCCTCTTATGGTAACAACCGAAATCTCACATTATTAATTATTGCCTTAGGGTGGCTGTGCTAAAGCATCATCATTACCGCCACAAAATACACCAGCAAGGGAAGAAGAAACGGCCTACGAACCTACCCTTGGTCTCTTTTCTACTATGGCTCTTGTGCCCAGCGTCAAGAGGATGCTTGCTCTCTTTCTTTTGTTGTCAACCACGGCAACAACGCTCTTGTGCAGCGCGGATCATGACGTTACTCCCATTTGTGACGCTTCGAACGACGAACTCCGTCTTAATCAGATACAAGTGGTTGGAACCCACAACAGGTCCGTTTTTCTCTCTCTCTCTCTCTCTCTCTCTCTCTCTCTCCAAGCTCTTCCGTTTCCCTCTTTCACTCCTCTTCGTTGTTTCCTCGTTCTTCCATTCTTCTCTCACTTTTTTTTTGCTCTAATCAAGTTATCATATGCGGACTCATCGTGAAGTAAGAGACGGTATGTCGTTCACTTTGTACTACTTCATGCGTTTTCTCCTTTTTTTTTCTTCCCTAACCCTGCGTACATATTCTTTGCGTTATGAATAAAAAGTTGTTGACAAAGTCATACCTGGTATAACGCAACTCATGGACTACGAGTTGCCGCCTCTTCGCGAACAGTTGGAAGACTATCGTGTAAGGGCATTTGAGTTTGACGTCTTTTATGACCCTTCTTTTCTTTACGCCAGGCCTAGTGGTCTCGCCGTTGTCGAGGGTGACAAATGCCTTCTTATTCTTCCGTTTCTTTTTTCTGCGGCCTAGTCATTTTCTTGTTTCTTTCTTTAGTATTCTTTCTTCATTTTACTTACATGCCTTTGTAGAGCAATGCGATTGCACTCTTCAGCCACCATACGATCCGGAAGGAGTTATGGCCACTTCGACCAACAGCAAAGTATTCCACGTTCAAGATGTAGACTATCGGTAAATTTAATCCCTCTTCTGCTCTCTCTCTCTCTCTCTCTCTCTCTCTCTTTCTCTCTTTCTCTCTCTCCTCGCATTATTGCTTCGAAGGTAAAAGCGTAAGCTTGACCCAACACTTTAAACAAAATAATATTTGTTTTAGGACCCACTGTTACACTTTGGTGGAATGCCTGTCGCAACTGATGGAATGGTCTAACTCGGTTGATGGCCACCACACCCCTCTGTTTATTCAATTAGAGCTTAAGGCCAATCCGTTGCCCATCTTGCCTTCCATGGCAGAAGAACTCGGCTTTCACCCTGTTGTACCCCTTTCTTGGGCTAACACCACAGCTCTTGCTTCGTTGGAAGAAGAGATCCTTAGCGTTATTCCTCTGGTATATTTCTTTGCTTTTGTTTTGTTTTGTCTTATTATTATTTGCTTTCTCCTGACCTCCGTCCGCGGTCTTCTTATCTCTTTCTCTCTTTTTTTAAAAACGTTCGCATGACAGGATCGAATTTTAAGTCCTGCCTCACTCACAAACGACCATCCCAACATGACCCTTTCCCAAGTGGTCACAGAGGTAGGTTGGCCGACCATCAGCGAGTCAATGGGCAAGTTTATCTTCTTCCTGGACAACAATCCTGCTTCAGACGTCCAACAGGTCTTCAGCAATACCTCTTTGCAGCGTGTCATCTTCAGAGAGAGACCTGACGGAGAGCCTGATGCTGCCATTTTTAAGCGCAACAATCCGAAGACCCATTATGAAGATATTCAGGATTTGGTGGGCAAGGGATACATCGTTAGAGCGAGAGCTGATTCGGGTGAGTTTTGCTTCTTGTTCTTCTTGTGCTTGTGCTTGTGCTTGTGCTTGTGCTTGTGCTTGTGCTTGTGCTTGTGCTTGTGCTTGTGCTTGTGCTTTTTTCAACTATCTTCCTCTTTTCCTTCCTTCATCCTTATTTATCCCTCTTCTTACCATAATCTTCCTTACATTATTACGCTCAGACACAACCGAAGCCAGAAACAGCGACTACTCCACACAAGAGGCCGCTTGGTCGAGCGGCGCCCAGATCATCAGCACGGATTACGTCCGACCGGATCGTACCCTCATCCCCAGCAGCGAGTACGTCGTTCACACTCCGAACCACTGCATCGCCCAGTGCAATCCAATCGCTGCCGCTGATATTTTGTTGGATGAAGACGTTCAGTGCGAACCCATCGACTATTCCACTTCTTCTGCTTCGTCTCTATCCTCCTTGGTTCTTTCTCTTATTTATGCCTAATAACCTTAACGTCGAGTTGTTCTCTGTCTTTCTTGTCGTTTCTTTCTTGTCGTTTCTTGTCGTTTCTTGTCGTTTCTTGTCGTTTCTTTCTTTCTTTCTTTCTTTCTTGTCCTTTCTTTCTTGTCGTTTCTTGTCGTTTCTTGTCGTTTCTTTCTTTCTTTCTTTCTTTCTTGTTCTTTCTTTCTTGTCCTTTCTTTCTTGTTCTTTCTTTCTTGTCCTTTCTTTCTTGTCCTTTCTTTCTTGTCCTTTCTTTCTTGTCCTTTCTTTCTTTCTTTCTTTCTGTATCGTTGCTTGGCCTGCCAAAAAGGAAGACGTGACTTTTCGCTCATCTTTTCTTTCTCTTTTTTTTTTTTCTCCTTCTGTTCGTTTCTGTTTATCGCTTTCTTTCTTCTTTTTTCTTTTCTCTTGCAACGACAGCACCGGCACAATAGCAATGGCAGCAGAGCGGATCGTTCGCATCATCAGCATCCCTTGCCTCCATAGCTCTGGGTCGGGATCGTTGGCTTGAGGTGGTGCAGTTGAAGATTGTGTTGTTGGGGAAACAACAAGATCGTTTGACAAGCATGGTGTTTCCGTCCTCACATAAAATAGGTTTCTCTCCCTCTCCTCGTCTTCTACGTCGTCGTAAATAAAAACCGTCGGCTGGTATCTCGATTCTGGAGCAACATCCCTCTTGCCCTTGACGGCGGCAAAACCTCCACGAAGCTCAGGAACGTTCTCCTAGTTCCAGACCTTACTACAAACCTACTCTCCGTGTCAAGGTCGACTTCAACTTGAGCTCGTGCACTATCTACGACAGCAAGCAAAGATGTGTTGCTGTCATACCCAAGCTCAAGGGAACCCACCTGGTCCGTGCTTATCACGTCGTCAAAGACGGTCACACCTACGCTTAGCTCGGTCCCCTCCAAATAGCCTCTCTCCTCTACTTCGCGGCATCCCACCATGCCCCTAGAACTCTGGCCTCGACGTCTCGGTCATATCAGCCTCAACTCTCCCCGTCAGTTACCTCTGGCCCTCCCTTGCTCATCTTCGTACATCCGGTTGCTCTGCCTTTGTGCATGTTCCCAAGTCCCAACGAAACAAGTTTGCTGCTTGGGCCAAAGAAACGATCTACCTCGGTCCTGAAGCAGGAGCCAAAGCCTATCGTCTCTCCCATAAGGCTACAACATCGATTGTCTTCAGCAAGGATGTTAACCTATGTGTTTGGAAAGCAATCCTGTCCCCATCGACGAAAGCCCCTACATGATTGCCTACCCTGGTGATGATGCTGACAATAGTGATGAGGAGGAAGACGACGATGACGATGTCCTTGGAGGCGGCTCCAAGACCTTGAGGAGAGACTCCTCAAAGTGCTCTTTTTTTTTTTATTTTATATTTTCACACACAACCACAGGCAAGCTGCTGCACCATGAGCAACCAAACCAAGAGCACAGCTGCCCGCAAAGTCCGAACCTGCTCCGCACGGGCCGACAACCCCAAAAGGCGGAGAACACAAGAAAAGGAACAAGTGTTTGAAGCTTTCACATGCGAAGGCCTGTTTCTTGGGGCGGAAAACAAGGAAAACCTCGAAACGTTCCACAAGGGCGCCTGCATTGCAGATGTCTCCGAAGCGAAGCCGTTCTTGCTTGGCAAGGATTGCAAGAAAGTGGTGGTGACTCCATGCGTGGAGGAGGAGACGTTGAAAGGCGTGGTGCGGGACCGACTCGCTGAGGTCCTGGACTCCGTGCTGCAACGGTTGGACGATTTGGAAGCAGAAGTGGCCCAACTAAAAACCTCCAACAAAGAGTTGACGGCTCGAGTGGCCCAACTAAAAACCTCCAACAAAGAGTTGACGGCGCGAGTGGCCCAACTAAAAACCTCCAACAAAGAGTTGACGACCCAACTCAAAAAAAGGCATCGTCACAGGGGATGCCAAATTCTCCTGGGCTCTCTTGCGTCTCGTCTCCAGAACCTCGATGTGGTTGTTGAGTTGGGTCACTGCTTCGTTCCCCTACTGGGGGTAAAGAGTCCAAGTAACAAGATCGCTACCGCTGGGACCTCGCCCTCTTGTTTTGTCCCGGTCCTCCTCCTCGCTGTCAACAACAGGCTCAATAGCTTGAAGGTCGGGTGACGTGAGCTCACAGCCACCGTTTCCACCATAATCTTCTATCCACACACGAATGGTGCATCGTAGTGGCCCTTGCGAAGAAGATTCAGATGTGTTGTGTCCAGCCAACAAGTATGGTGGTGGTTGTTGTTGACACGTTGGAAGATAAGGAGAATTAGTGGAGGTCGAGGCGGTAGTGATGGCAGTGGTGGCGGCGGCAGCAGTGGTGTTCTCTGATCGGTTGCCTTGGACAAAAAACAATATGATTTGGTCACAAAAAAAAGGGCTTGCCGGCGAAGAGAAGGGACCTGGTTGCTGGTCTATGTCTTCTTCTTCTTCCACCATCCAGTTCCTTTAAAAGCTTGAATTTTTAGTTGAAGGATCCTCATTCTAGTAGTTAGTTAAAAGGAAGTGATGGGCACACTGTTCCTCTGGTGGCGGTGGCGGTGTGGTGGTAGTGGCGGTGAGGGTGGCCACTTTTTTGTTTCTTTCTTGTCGTTTCTTTCTTGTCGTTTCTTTCTTTCTTGTCGTTTCTTTCTTTCTTGTCGTTTCTTTCTTTCTTTCTTTCTTTCTTTCTTGTCGTTTCTTTCTTGTCGTTTCTTTCTTTCTTTCTTGTCGTTTCTTTCTTGTCGTTTCTT
The DNA here is from genome assembly GCA_031835245.1 of Balamuthia mandrillaris. NCBI lineage: Eukaryota > Discosea > Longamoebia > Balamuthiidae > Balamuthia > Balamuthia mandrillaris. The sequence goes on along the minus strand of JAVKOQ010000094.1, from coordinate 100,027 downwards.
TCTTTCTTGTCGTTTCTTTCTTTCTTTCTTTCTTTCTTGTCGTTTCTTTCTTTCTTTCTTTCTTTCTTGTTGTTTCTTTCTTTCAGTCTTTCTTTCTTTCTGATTGGTTTGTTGGGCCTCCAAAAAGGAAAAGTCGCGCGACGTTTCGCTCATCTTTTCTTTTCTTTTCTTTTCTTTTTCTTCTCCTTTCGTTCCCGTTTTTCTTCCTTCTTTTTCTTTTCTGTTCGTCAAACCGCTCAACCACAGCCCCGGCACAGCAACGATGGCGGCAGAGCGGATCGTTCGTGTCAGCATCACTGGCCTACTCTTCCACGTTCTCCTCTCCTCTTTTTCCTCTTCTTCTGCTTTCTCCGCCGTGGAGGCCGTGGGCTTTACCGGCAGCGCCAACTACTCCTTTGGCATCGCGAGCATCCCCGTCACGCTGGACTACCACAACGGCAGCGTCTATGCCGTGGTGGAGAGGCCGCAGGGATACACGCTCACCGAGTTTGACGGCTGGACGCTCAACATCACCCGAACGCTGATCGTGTCGAACGAGGGACTGACCCCGTTCCCGCGGGTGCAGACCTTCATCGTGCCTCCGTCCTCGCCGAAAGTGACGCCCAAGATGTGGTTGTTTGCTAACCTGGGCTTGGAGGTTTGTTATGTTTTTGTTTTTTAAAGTCTGTCTTGTGGTGGTTAACCAGTTCTTCTACAAAGGTGGACTTGGTCTCCTGGAAAGTGACAAGGAAGAGCGCGCCTTTCCCGCTGGTGGACAACACCAACTTGGACAATGGCTTCGTCTTGCCGGATTATTCCATGGTCTATCTGTTTCAAGGGGTGGAGGGCAACGTTTCCTACGTCTACCAGGTTTTGCTTTCCGTCTTTATCCCTTTCTCTTTCTTGTTGTTTCTTTCTTTCTTTCTTGTCGTTTCTTTCTTTATTTCTTGAGTGACCAACAAAGTGGATTAAACAGTTTGAGACGAAGAGCTTTTCGCTTCTTCCACAGACACAAACCGTTGGAAACGGATCCTACACTCACTTTTATAATGGCTTCACGTTCGTTTCTCTCTCTCTCTCTCTCTCTCTCTCTTTGATATCAATCTTTCAATACAGCTCTCAAGAAGGAACAAATGCCTACTTCGTAGCCCAGCGCGGAACCTCTTGGCAAGGCTACGGCCTCATCCAAGTGGACTACACCACCTGGAAAGTTCTCAACTGGACCTACACCTTTGGCCACATGACACCTCCCGTTCCGTTCTACAATTATCAGAACCCTTCCGATACGGTAGGTGTTAAGCCAGAGAGAAGAGAAGGAAGAGAGAGAGAGAGAGAGAGAGAGAGAAGGAGAGAGAGAGAAAGAGAGAGAGAACATCATAGTGAAATGGCAGATAAGCCTAACGGTCGGTAAAAACAGTTCATCTTTACAGAGGATCAAGTGTTTGCCGATCTGTGCATCCTGAACGCGACGTTGGCGACCCAGTTCTGCACGCCCAACGGATCCATCCCGTTCTACGAGATCCCTCAAGCCCTCACCGTTGGCGATGGTTACCTCTTTGCTGCCAGTCAGGTAAAAAAAAAACCTTTGCTCCTTTCTCCCGCTTTTATGCTGTCCCTGGTGCTTACATCGTTGTTCGAACAAAGGTGGTTGGCGCGTTATACAAGACGAGAAAAGCGAAAAGAGCGGACGACGATGACGATGCGACCGGAATGGTGAGACAGCTCTCCAAGGAAGGCAAGCCGTTGGCTGCGTTTCCGCTCTACGGTGGCTACTATCCGAACCTTCCCGATGCCGCCCAAGGCAATCATTCCATCTACATCAGTTTGACGAACGACAACTTTGACCCTCCCTTGTTGCTTCGTCTGTCCTACACGTAAACGCAACAAAAGAGCCTCTTGCCCATCCGTGTGATAATGTGAAGAAAGAGGAGATAAATGCGAGAAAACGAGATGAGAGTGAGAAAGAAGAATGAAAGAGAACAAGAGAGAACGAGAGAAATAAGAAAAAACAAAACTGGATTGGTGATAATAATATAAAAATACAAAGAATAACAAAAAAGAACACCAACAAAAAAAAAAAAAATAAATGCCAAAACTACTATGGACAGTGCAACTCATCCATCGTGTGTTATAGACGTAACGATTGGGGGCCTTCTTTCCTGGTGCTCTTGGCAGGAGAGGAGAGCTCCGGAGGGAAGAAGCAAAGCGCTCGGGAGGAGGCGTTGTACCACGTCGTCTCATGAGAGACAGTTCCTGTCCTCACGTCAATGGTGACAAAACGCCAATGCGTTGTAAACCAAGACCATTCGCTTTTGAAGAAAGAGCAGTTAGCAAAGAGAAGAGAACAAGAGAGCAGAGGAGCAGAAAGGAGAGAGAGAAAGAGAGAGAGAGAACAAACCTAACGATGCTCGTGAAAAGGAGACCCCGTTCTTCATCCAATGCCATCAAGCCATCTTCCGCTCGCTTATAGTCGCTCCACTCTGGTCCCAACGGAGTGACGGTGCCAGTAGCCACCTCCACTCGCACAAACTGCATCCGGAGCCGCTGCTGCACCATGCACTTCTCCTTGGTCAACGAGGCAAAGCCAAAGAGGCAGTTCCAGCGTTTGCTGTAGACGTACGACTCCAACGTGTTGAGCTTCACGTTCTCTAGGCGAGAGAAGCGAATGGGAACCTCCACGGTGCTCAGCGTGTCCGTGTCAACAATGAGCAGCATAGGGTCCTCCTCCAACTGACGATACAGCCGCAACGCACGACTCATCTTGCGCTCCATCAAGACATCCGCATCCGCTGTTATCTCCCGGTCTCTTACTTGCTCTTCCTCCGCCTCCTCCGGTTGCTTGTGACGTTTGCTCTTGCCGCGACGCTTCTCCAGGTAGAGGAAGAACCGCGACGTGGCCGCGTCATAGGCTCCACAGTAGTTGTCCCTTCCGGCTCGGATGAGCTTGCTGTATTGTCTATCAAAGTTGGTGACCAGCCGCATCTTCCCCGTCTCCACCTCCACCTGGTAGAGGCTGAGCGTGGACTGGACAAAGGGCTGCACGGCAAAGCACCAGAGGTGCTGCGGCCAGCGGGGGTCATAGGCCAGGGTCCAGGGGAGCCCGCGATCGAGGGCATGCGAGGAGGCGCGCAGTGTCCCCGTCTGGAGGTCGAAGCGGTAGAGGAAGGAGCCCTCCTCCTTGTTGCCCATAAAGTAGATGACGCGGTCGTCGCGGTTCCAGGCCCTAGCCCCGTTAATAGGAGGAAGCTCCAACGAGCGTCCCACATGGATGCTCTTTGCAAAGCAAATTTTTTTTTAGAAAATCTGCAAAAAAAAAAAAGGATGGGCTGAAGACGAAAACTTGAAGATGAAACAGTAAAGATGAGCTACAAAAAAAAGGGGGGAGGAGGGGGCATACTTGTTCAAGAGAGCGTTCAAACTTTCCGCTTTGGCTGTCCACCACCCCGACGGAGACCTCGCAGTCGCCCACGTAGGCCACGCTAAGCAGCCTAGCACCAGGGGGCGCGGCCTTCTTCTCCGCGGAGGCGCTCTCTTCCTCGCGTCTCCTCTGGCAGTGCCTCAGCGTCAGCTCCTGGGAGTTATCTCGGGAGGGGCTGGGGTTCAGCCCGCTGGCGGTCTTCCAGGGGTCCTGCCCCTGTCCCTGGCCCTGGCCCTCATTGTCGTTCTTGTCCTTGGAGGGCTGCTCTTTCTTCCTGGCGAGGGCGGTCAGCTTGTTCCACAACGTGGAATGAAAGGAGGAGGAATGGTGATGCTCTTCCATGCAAGCTTTTGTAGGTGTTTGTTTGGTTTGTTTGTTTTTTTGTGGTTGAAAGAAAAAAAACAAAACAAAGCAGAGGAATTGCTGGAAGGAGGGAGGGTAATAATTGTTCTGCTGCGCGTGCGTGTGTGTGTCTCCCTTCTTCAAATAAAAAGAGTGCTTTGCTCAATCGCCCTATTATTATTTTTTTGTTTTTTTGTGTATTGCTTTTGTTTGCTATTCGGAAGAAAGGTACCGGTGAGAAAACGAGGAAATACGACAGACAAAAAACGGCGTTTGGAAGCAAAATCTCCTTCAATTTCCAAAAATAGAAATGAGATCTGAGTTTAGGGTAATGAAATGTCTACAACAATCTGTTTATGGAATAACGGAATATTTCAGGTTTCCTTTTTTCAACAAAGGTGACTTAAAGACAGCCTGATCACCCAGGTTACACACCCAATTTAGGTTTCCTGGGTACTGCTCTGTCTCCACAGCAGTTACCATGGCACCCTCCATTCACGTGTCGACAACGAACACGTCACAGGCGAGTCGGCAGGAAATGTGTATATCTTCACACCTTTTTTTTTTGTTTCTTCTTCTTTACAACCGATCTCCCATGACCTTGACGGCGGTGGCGGCCAGGAAGCCGAACAAGGTGGCCAGGCCCACCACCGTGTTGGCATGGGCAAAGGCCTCGGGCAGCATGGTCTGGGCGATCATGGTGAGCATGGCACCCCCCGCCAGGCCCTCGATGAACACCACCACGGCCAGCTCCCACCCCACCGGCTCGCTGGTGAAGAGCAGGGCGCCGATGCCCGCCCCGATGCCAGTGGTGATGAAGATGCTGCCCCAGAGCAGCATGACCTTCCACCGGCTGAGGCCCTGGAGGCGCATGCCGGGGGCGCAGGCCATGGCCTCGGGCAGGTTGGAGAGAAAGACGCCCACGATGAAGGCCCAGCTGATGGAGTTGCTCACAGCCATGGTGCCAATGATCAGCGACTCAGGGATGCTGTCGATGGTGATGCCCAACCATATGCCCAACACGGAGTTGTGCGGGGTGTCGGCATGAGCGTCAGAGTCGTGGTGGCCCTCTAGTTGGGCCTCCTCATCGTGCTGAGGAGCAGAGGCAGCGGTGGAGACAGCAGAAAGGTCAGGGGCATTTGGCTGAGATTTTCGGAAAAGGCGGTGAGGAGGAGCGAGCCTTTTTTTCTTGTGTTTTCTTCTAATTTCTCGAGGGAGCTCCGAAGATTGGCGTAGAAGGTCGGTGCTGGTGCGGTCCACAGCAGTGCCTAAAGGGAAAAAGTCCTCTTGCGAACCGACTGGCGAAAGTCTCGTTGTGTTGTTTATTTCATTTTGTCCTTCTTCTCCTTCTACTTCGTCTTCGCTTTCTTCACATTCTTCGTCTGATGTCTCATCCTCGTTGGAAAATTGTTTTTCTCCTTCGTCTTCCACCTCCTCATCTTTCCTTGTTTTCTGTTTATCTGAAAGGGATTGCAATGAAGAGGGAAGTTCTCTCAACTCCAACTCAGAATTAACGTCTTCGCCGGAATAGTCGTGACGACTGTCCGGTAGGATGACGAGAGATGACTTCAAGGCTTTTCCGAGCTTTCTTCTTTTTTCACGTATCCCTTTCCTGTTCTGTTTGTTTCTTCTTGATATGTTCTTCCCTCTTTTTGCAGCGGAGCCATTCTCATCCTCAGAGGAGGAAGGCGAAGAGGAAGCAACAGAAAAGTCAAGAGCAGAAGAGTCATCCGTTCTGTCGTCATCTGTCAATGCTTCTCTATCGTCCCCATAGTACTCTCTGAATTCTTCCTCTTTAAGATAGTTATCGTTGTCCGTTGGCCTGAGTGCTGCGTGCGTGACACCCTCTCCTCCTACGTGACGGTCTTCATGCAATTCCCTTCCATCAACAGTTCCATACCGTGCCTGGACTCTACGAAGAACTCGTAACGCGTGGAATACATCCAGCATCATAACTGTAGTCTTGTCCACCGCTGTAGCCGAGGAACGTACAAATTTGCCTGTAATGCATTCGATGTTACCAAACATGCCACCAGCCCCCACCAGTTCCACAAGGTTCTCCTTTCTCTTTCTTTCTTCTCCTTCTTCGCTCCTGGTGTGATGCTCCTCGCTTTCCTCATTCTCCGCATCCGTTGTTGTCTTTAGTTGGTCCACTCCCATCGCCTGTCCGTTCCTTACTTCCACTACTCCTTTCACAACCAAGAAGATGGGCACGTCCTCCATTTGCGAGTCTTTGAAGATGATCTCTCCTGCTGCAAAGGTGCGTTCCTTCATGTGCTCCGTCAAGTGCAGCAGCTCCAAGAACGAGGCGTTACGGAAGCCTTCCACGCGCTTCAGCTGGCTGACCACTCTCAGCATGAAGGGATAACGAAGACGGCGCTGCGTGCTGGAGAGCCTGCGAAGAAAGGCTCCCCACTTGTCCAACATGTGGTTCAGCACGGAGAAACAGATGCCACCCACGATGGCGCCAAGGATGAGACAGACAGGCACGAACCAGTGTTTGTCCACCTCCTCTTTGTCCATGTGCTTGGGATGGATGAGAGACTCTGCAAAGAGCTCCACAGCCAAGGCGAACAGAAGCGCCCCTCCACCAAAAGACATGAGCGTGGAGATGACCACCTTCCTTGGGTGAAAGTACATGCCCAAAAAGGCTCCCAGTGGGAGGGACACAGCACTGGCTAAGCCCCATGCAACGGCAATGGCTACCACTTTGGCGCCCATCTCCCTCCGTGTTGATGGTTTGACGTCCTCCTTCTGTTGTTATTTCTTTACCGTGAGAAAAAGGAAGGAAGGAAGGAAGGGAACAGAAAACCCACCGCTAACCCCCTCCCCAAAGTTTTGTTAACCTCCAAACTACTGCTGGTTTATGTTGCTTTTTTTTTTCTACTTTTTGGGGGAGCACAGCGAGTGGATGATGCTTCTTTGCCCTCTTCCACCACTTTCTTTTTGTTTTTTTTTTCTGTCTTTCAATTGCGTAGTGGAACCAGTACGCGCGACAAGTAGCCACTGTCGACACAAAATGAGGGACGAAAATTGTTGTTGTTTAGGCGCTAATTTATTTGCAAATATTGACAAACATGATCAATAAAAACGAAAGGTTGTAATTTATTTGCAAATATTGACAAACGTGATCAATTTTTTTAGTCGCACTATGATTTATTTACACGAGAGAGACTCAGAGAGAGAGAGAGAGAGAGAGAGAGAGAGAGAGAGAGAAGAGAGAGAGAGAGAAGTGAGGGGATAGTGCAGTTGGCCATTCCAGATTAGCTGCTGCTGCCGGCGGCGTTTTTGCGTTGCTGAACGAGGCTTTCGGTAAAGAACTCGGCAGCGCGATAGGAAGACCGAACCATTGCACCGCTTGCAACGTAAGCTGTGGAGAGGAGGTTCGGTCAGCAAAAGCATCCTAGAGGAAAAGAGAAGGAAGATAGGGAATAGAGAATCAACGTACCAAAGCCCATCCCCTCTTCGCCCACTTTCTTCCATTGGGCAAATTGCTCGGGCGTGATGTAAGCGGCCACCTCGATGTGTCTCTTGCTCGGACGGAGGTACTGCCCAAAGGTGAGGATCTCCACACCAACGTCCCTCAAGTCCCGCATGGCCTGTCTCACTTCGTCATCCTTCTCACCAAGCCCCTATTTGCAACACGACTCGTTGATTAACCACGCATGAAGAGAGAGAGAGAGAGAGAGAGAGAGAGTACCAGCATGATAGAAGATTTCGTGACGACCTCCGGTTGGAACTTCTTGGCCGCCTGCAAGACATCCAACGACTGCCTGTAGTTGGCCCTCCTATCCCTCACCCACTCCTGCAGGCCCTCCACCGTCTCCACGTTGTGGGCAAACACGTCCAGGCCGCTGGTGGCCACCTCCTTGACGGCCTCCATGTCCCCTGCAAAGTCCGGCACCAAACACTCCACCAGGAGGCCCGGCTGGCGTCGCTTGAGGTTGCGGACGGTGTCGGCGAAATGGCGGGAACCGCCGTCCGCCAGGTCGTCCCTGTCCACGCTGGTCAGCACCACGTACTTCAGCCCCCACTTCGCGATAGCCTCCGCCACGTGCGCCGGCTCCTTGGGGTCCGGCGGGGGAGGCGTCCGCGAGGTCTTCACCGCGCAGAAGCGACAGCCCCTGGTGCAGGTGTCCCCCAGCAGCATGATGGTGGCCGTGCCGCCGCTCCAGCACTCCCCAATGTTGGGGCATCGTGCCTCCTGGCAGACGGTGTTGAGGTTAAGGCCCTCGAGGGAGCGGCGGAGCTCGTGGTACTTCTCGCCGGTGGGGGCGGGGGCCTTGATCCAGGCCGGCAGGCGCTCGCGGTTCTTGCGCAGGGAGCGGGCTGCCTTCTTGATGGCCTCGAGCTCGTAGTCGGAGCGTTCTCGTTGAGCGGCTTTATTGGGGTTGGAAGGTTTGTTCGCGGCAGCGGAGGAAGTGGTGGAAAAAGAGGAAGAAGAGAGATGTTCGGCTTCTGTTCCTTCTTGCTCCTCGCCTTCTGACGATCGGAGGAAGAAATCGAGTTCTAGCTCAGCAGCGCCGTTGTCCAGCGCGTTCTTCAGGGTATCAAGCCTTGACTGTCTGGTCGCTCGTTGGGAGGTGGCAAAGATGGATGATGAAGAAGAAGAAGAAGAAGCGGCAGCAGCGGTGTCAGAGTTTTCCTCTGCCTGGCTGACATTTGTCGTTGCATCTGTTGCGGAGGTGGGCGCAGCGGAGGTGGAGTAAGCGAAGCGGAAAGCAGAGCCCGAGACCGGTGATCGGCGGGAGCAGAGAGAAAAGGAGGGCGTTGGATAACAGCCAGCAGCCCTTCGTGCATGAGAAAGGGAGGGGCAAGGAGGGGCCGCTGCAGGCAAACGTGCGCACTTGAGTCTCATCCTTGTTGTGCTTCTTCTGCTACCCTTTTTTTTTTTTCTTAGAAATGGACGTCATTTCGTGCAGTTATTGAGCAGCAATTTTATTATAGGTGAAGCATCTGAGCACAAAAACAGCCCACGCCTGTTGTCGTCAAAAATTCGTAGTTTCCATTCAAAAATTTTCCTAGAAATAAAAAGGATAAAACAAAGAAGAAAGGAGATGGCTTCTTTCTGCTCGTGCAATGACCATCACTGCGGTGGTGGGCATCCTGTTCCAGCACGACCACAACCAACCACGAGGAACCCAGAAGGCCGCGAAGAAGCAGAGGAGGAGGAGGAGGAAGCTGTGTTTGAGCTGCCTGCAACCGAAAACGAAAACGAAAACGGGAAGAAACGTTTGTCCATCCAAGGGGTGGCGCAGCTGTGCTTTGTCTACGTGGGTGAGCAGAGCTGCATTCAAGGCCATTTCATAGACCTGACCAACCGGCAGTGCTACGGCGTGATGGCCACGGGTACTTGCTGTCGCTCCACTACTTTTTGCCACTGTATGGTTCATGACTACTTACGGTGACGAATAATTCAGAAACTTTGCCGCCCGCAAGCGAAGAGATGAACTGTTGCTGCTGTCTTGGGGATGACAAACCCGTTTGGTATTCCTTGCGCCTCCTGCAGTTCCAGGTTTTGTAAACTTAACTATGTTCTCGTTCTATCGCCTTGGTGCTGGTCTTCGTCTTGTTCTCCTCCTTATGCTTCTGCTGCTTGTTCTTCTTCCTCCCTCTTGTGCTTCTTCTTCTTTCTTCTTCTGTTCTCCTCTTCCTTCTCGTTCTCTCGTCTTGATGCTGGTCTTCGTCTTGTTCTCCTCCTCCTCCTCCTTCTGCTTCTTGTTCTCCTTCTTCCATTCTCTTGTTCCTCCTTTTCTCTTTCCTCACTCCTTTTTTTTTGTCCTTCTGCGCTCTTTCTCTAACGATATGAATGAACATTCAAGACCGGAAAAGTATTTGTGGATGTGGTCAGCAAGAAAGGCGGCGACTACGCCACCCTCTCCTCGCCACACATCTCCTTCACAACAGATCGACTGAAAACGGACGAAGCAGCCAAAGAAGAGGTCCTTCGCTCTGGCAAATATGGTCTGTCAGCAGACAACGTGAAAGAGAATGTGGATCTGTGCTTGTGCACTGGTTCTTTTGCTCTCTATGGTGCCAAGTTTAGAGAAGAGGCAGAGGAGGAAGGATCGCATAAAGACAAAGAGAATCAAACGGAAAGGAGGCGAGAAGAAGAGAAGCTTGCAGAGGAGGAAGAACGAATGATGGTAACTCGGACCCATGAAGTGAGTACTGGCACGGGGTGGATGCGAAAGCTTCGTTCTTGAAGCCCAGAGCTTCTGCTCTCTCCTTTCTTTAAAGGAAAAAAATAAATCAAAAAATATTCCGCGTCGACATGGTAAGATGGATAGGTGGCGTGAACAAACTGTGAACAAAAAGAGCAGAGGCGGGAAATTTTGATAAAATATTTTCCTTATTTGGGCTCGGGCTCTTTGGACGGACGTTCGTCAATCTCTCTTTCACGTTTCTCCCAAGTTCGGTTGATGGACATAGAGTCGCCATGGTTCAAATGCTAAAGACTCAAAAGCGGGGGGATGCTCCATCACTTCTGGTTGACTTGCAAGTTCCAGCAAACTTTCAACCTTTAAAAAAAAAACAAGCTTTCAAGCAAGAGCAGAATTTAAAAAAAAGATGGGGAACACACAAGGACATACTCTGATGTTGAAGAGAGCATCCTTCAAAACGAATCAGAGCGATGGCAACACCAACACGGTGACCATTCGTTTCGATGCCAACGACCCCTCCTGCCCTTACCTCTCCTACACCGGCCAATACAAGGAGCTCCAACGTGGAGTCTTCGTTCTGCACGGCCAAGGCCGCATGCTCTGGAAGAACGGCGACGAGTACGAGGGCCAGTGGCGACGCAACAAGAGGCATGGCCACGGGGTGATGACCTGGTTGGAGGCCGAGGAGAGTTGGAGGGTAAAGCCCAGGAAAGAGCGGTATGAGGGTGAATGGAGGAACGACCGGATGCACGGCAGGGGAGCCATGGAATGGAGCGACGGCTCTTGCTACTGTGGGGAGTGGCGCAAGGGCATGGAGGACGGCGTTGGGGTCTACATCTACCCCAACGAGGACAAGTGGGTGGGCGCCTGGCGCAAGGGGAAGAGGGAGAGGAGACGAACGGAGGGACGGCTGGTGGAGAGGGGACACGAGGATGAGATCGAGTGCCAGAACATATGGGAGGACGATGACACGTTCGACTTTGCCGTGGAGGTAATGGCCACTTTCCTTCCGATGACAAAGCAACCCTAAGAGAGAGCCACCGCCGTTGTTATTGTTGTTTCTTTCTCTTTCTTCAAATGTATGGAAGATTAATAAAAATTGTAAATTATCGAAAATAACGGGTCCATATTCGATTTTTGTTTCCAACTTTGGGAAAATGTCGATACGAATCGTTCCCGCCAAGAATTTTCCCGCCATTTTCTCGGTTTGCGCAAAACAAAGTTTGAACGCAAAGGCAACCAGTGTAGAGCGAAAATAGAAAAAAAAAAAAGAAATGGAACAAAGCATGGAGGCCTCCAATGTGTTGCGGGTGAAGCGGTTGTCGGAACGCGCTCACCTGCCGTTGCGTGCCACCGCGGGGGCTGCTGGCTATGACTTGTGCAGGTACCGTAATCCTGATCCTCCCAAAAAAAAAAATAAAATTAAAAATAAAATAAAATCTTAAGATGCACACTCAAAAAAATAATTCCATTGTTGGCTTCGTGGCTTTGATTTAAATAAATAGCGCTGAGGATTGCGTGATTCCGGCCAGAGGCAAGGCTCTTGTCAGCACCCAGCTCATCGTTGCTATCCCAGAAAATCACTACGGCCGTGTTGGTATGTTTCCTCATCTCTCACCTCTCGTTCACCTCGCCTTCCCTCCTGTTCTCACGCTCTCCTTTTGCTCGCTCTATCCTTTCTCCTCCTGTTATTCTTTATTTATTTTTTTCGGTGTTGTTGCCCGCTGCACAGCTCCTCGTTCTTCGTTGGCGTGGAAAAACTTCATCGACGTGGGCGCAGGCGTCATCGACTGTGACTACCGCGGCGAACTTAAAGTAGTACTCTACAACCACGCAGAGACTTACTTTGAGGGTTTGTTCTCTTCTCGTCTTTTCTCACTCACTCTCTCGCTCACTCCCTCCCTTCTTCCTATTTCTTTCGATCTTTCTCTTCTCTTTGTTGTGCTTCTCTCGTCCTCTCTCTTCTCTCTGTTTCTTTCTTCCATTCCTTACCTTTCATTGAAAACACGCCTACAGTCAAAGCAGGAGAACGCATCGCCCAACTCATCATCGAGAAAATCTCTCTGCCAACCGTGGTGGAAGTGGACGACATCGAAGCCACCGTCCGAGGGGCCGGTGGCTTTGGTTCTACCAACAAGCCATCTTCCAACTAAACAAACAACACCACTTTAACCTATTCGCTCTCTTCTCTTCCCTCTCTCTCTCTCTCTCTCTCTCTCTTTGTTGCTTGTTGTTTCTTTCTGGTATTATTTATTCGTTTTTGGTTGATAAGTCTTCTGCCTTTTCTTTTCTCTTTGCTTCCACTTCTTCGATTGTGGTGGCTGGCCGAAGAGGAGATGACCAAGGCAAAGAAGAAAGCCCAAAGAGAGCCAAAAGGAAACCTAGCAAAGTGATGGTTGAAGAGAAGAAGCCGATGGAAGATTCCGGCAGGTAATGCAGCAGGTACCCTCCCGCCACCGGCGCAAGCACTCTCGTCAAGCTGCCTATCGCTGCAGAGATGCCCAACGCCCCGCCCATATTTCTTTGCCCTACAGAGGATTATCGTTAGTACAAACAAGAAGAGAAAGAGAAAGAGAATGAGAAAGAGAAAGAGAAACGAGAAAGAGAAAGAGAAACGACGAAAGAAGAAGCAGGAGAAGAATTCCGTACCAATGGAGGAGGAGGCTTCTACGGTGCGTGTGATGCAGGAGTTGATGAGGGTTTGCAAGCAAGCGGTGGAGAGCGAGAAGGGAACCAAAACCAGGAGAAGAAGCGAAAAGTCACGAACGAGAGCGTAGGCAACAAGGGACAACGTCAACACGAACAAGCTGGAGAGAAGAAGAGGACGTTCCCCGCCAAAGCGACGAAGCAATTTGCCCATCGCTCCTCCCTGAAGCAACGAATAGAGAAGTCCGACGTAACACAACAAGTAACTGGACTGTCTTGCCGCTAAGAAAAGACAGTTTAGAACCATATAAAAGAAGTTAAAAACATCAACAAGAAAACGTACTTAGTTCGAAGCGAGTCATGTTAAAGTGGGACGATGTAGTTTCGTAGAGAGTGAACACGAACGAATGACAAAAACGCAATATCAACAACAATCGCAGCTGCTCCGAATGGAAGAACATCTTTCTCAACAAGTTGAGAGGAGCGAGCGGGCTCACAATAAGATCTTTGAACGATGGTTGCTGAGTCGTAGTGGAGTCCTTCTTCTGCTTCGATTCTGTTGTAGATTGTTGTTTGGATGGAAGAGACTCCTCCAGAAACAAGTACGCTCCTGCATGTTTTTTTTAAAGAAGAAATGTGAGTTAATATTTGTTCTCATTTCCGGGTTTGTCTGTCTTCTTCTTTCATTCTCCATTCTCCTTCTTCTTTCTTCATCCTCCGTTCTCTTTTCTCCTCTTCATCTCGACTGTCTCTTTGTCCTTTGTTCTTCATTGTTGCTATGCGCGTTGGTTTTTCAAAATACGTACCAATAAAGTTCACTAACGCCAAGAAGGAAGCCGCCAAACAAGGGGCAGCATAGCCCCAACCGGCAAGAGTGCCACCCAAGGCCGGCCCCACTATGAAGCCAATGCCAAATGCAGCACCAACGAGGCCTAACCCCTTTGCTCGCTCCTCGCTGGTCTTTGTTCGATCTACAAAAAAACTTTGGGTCAGTTGATGTGAACTCAAACATAGCACAGGAGATAAACAAAAAGAAAAAAAAACTTAAAAAAGAAACAGAAAAAGAAAAAGAAGAAAAAGAAGAACGAAGAACGAAGAACGAAAAAAAGAGAAAGAAACGACAAGAAAGAAAGACAGACAGAAAGAAAGAAACAACAAGAAAGAAAGAAAGAAAGAAAGAAAGAAAGAAAGAAAGAAACGACAAGAAAGAAGAAAGAGAAGAAAGAAAGAAAGAAAGAAAGAAGAAAGAAAGAAAGAAAGAAAGAAAGAAAGAAAGAAAGAAAGAAAGAAAGAAAGAAAGAAAGAAAGAAAGAAAGAAAGAAAGAAAGAAAGAAAGAAAGAAAGAAAGAAAGAAAGAAAGAAAGAAACAAACAAACAAACAAACAAACAAACAAACAAACAAACAAACAAACAGAGAAAAGAAAAAAGAAAAAAGAAAAAAGAAAGGAAAAACATTACCAGCAATGTAGGCCTGGGCCAAGGAGATATTGCCGCCCAAGAGGCCGTCCAGCACCCGGCTGAGCACCACCTCGGTCAGGGTCCGCGCCCAGGTCAGCAGCAGAAACGAGAGCAACGTGCCAAAGATGCAGAGCAGGAAGACGGGGCGTCGCCCCACCCTGTCGGAGAGGCGCCCCAGGAAGGGCGCCCCGACCAGCTGCGCCAGGGCGTTGGAGGCCATGACCCAGCCGGTGGTGGCGGGGGAGGCGCCGAAGCGGTCCACGGAGAAGTAGGGCAGGAGGGGCAGGGTGATGCTGAAGCCGAGAATGTCTATGAACACGAAGAGGAGGACGAGGCGGATGGAGGAGGAGGAGGCAGAGGGAGAAGAGGACGAGGAAGGCATGGGAGGAGTGGGCGTTACATGATTATTGGGAGAAGAGGAGGAGGGAGAGGGAGAGGAAGAACGGTGAGAGAGGGAGGATGTCATCGAGAAGAGAATAAATAAATATTTTTTAAACGAAAATAAATACAGATCAAGTTTGATGAAAAAGAACGGGAGTAAGTTGGATTTGGGAAACCAAAAAAAAATAAATAAAACCACAAAACCACAGAGTTGTTTTGTTCTGAGTGTTGTGAGCTGCTTAAGAAAAAAGAAAAAAGAAAAAAAAAAAGAGGGCAAACCCGAGAAGAAAGAGACACTTGGGGTTTCTTCTCTTTCTCTCTTTCGCTCTCCTATTCCTTTCTTTCCTTTCTCCTTTGTCTTTTCCCGCTTTTGTGCTCTCGAAATTCGTCGAAAGGGAACGTGACTTTTTACGATTATTTGTTCGTTCGCTAGGATAATTATCGTAACAAAAATTGCCTATTGAAATTGATTGATAGATGTCGACATGTATTAATATTTTTGCGATAATTATCAAAATATGATAATATCATCATCATCTACTATTGATCGATCCAAAGATCCCAAAATTTATCATATGTCGACATCTAATATCGATCAATCAATTATGTCTACAAATAAAACTCCGAAAAATAATAATTTATCGAAATAAAAGTTATTAAAAAAAAAAAGATTGGATTAGATGACCTGCCATGATGGTCGTGCGGAGTCGAATAGGGTGCTACCAGTACTTGGGCGTCTTGGCCCTCAACCTTGTGGTCTTGTTTTGGCTCGTTCCCTTGTTGTATCGACCTCCCACCTGCAGTGACGTGCCCGCCGCTCGCTTCATCTACGTACCTTCCTCTCCTTCTCCTTCTCCTCCTCCTCAGCCGTTGAACCAACGGCATGAAGAGGAGCAGCAGCAACAACAACTACAAGAACCAACCTCTGGGCCATGCCCACCCCCACCGGTACCTCTTCCATGTATTCAACGAACAGAAGGAGAGGAAGAAGAGAGAAGAAAGGAGCAGGAGCAGGAGGAGACCATGGGTGTTATTTATGTGATGACGCGGGAGACGAGAATGGCGGACGAGGCGTTGATGTCGGCCAAGAGCATTCGTGCGCTCTATCCGAGCATGGCCATCACCTTCTTTGCCGACGCCACCATTCTTCGGGTTCGTGTGTTTGACTTGTATTTCTTTCTTTCGATCCTGTCTCCTATTCTTATTTTTTTTTTCAGTCTTCTTGTTCGCCTCCTTCTTCTTTTCATCCTCCTTGTTCCTCTTCTAGTTCTTCTTGTTCTTCTAGTTCTTCTTGTTCTTGTTCTTCCTCTTGTTCATCTTGTTCTGCTTCTTGTTCTTCTTCTTCTTGTTCCTCTTGTTCTTCTTCTTGTTCTTCTTCTTGTTCTTCTTCTTCTTCTTGTTTTTTCTTCTTCTTCTTCTTCTCCTTCTCCTTCTCCTTCTCCTTCTCCTTCTCCTTCTCCTTCTCCTTCTCCTTCTCCTTCTCCTTCTCCTTCTCCTTCTCCTTCTCCTTCTCCTTCTCCTTCTCCTTCTCCTTCTCCTTCTCCTTCTCCTTCTCCTTCTCCTTCTCCTTCTCCTTCTCCTCCTTCTCCTTCTCCTTCTTGTTCTTGTGCTTGTTCGTCTTGTTCTTGTTCTTCTTGTTCTTGTTCTTGTTCTTGTTCTTGTTCTTGTTCTTGTTCTTGTTCTTGTTCTTGTTCTTGTTCTTGTTCTTGTTCTTCTTCTTGTTCTTCTTCTTCTTCTTGTTCTTCTTCTTGTTCTTCTTCTTGTTCTTCTTCTTCTTCTTCTTCTTCTTCTTCTTCTTCTTCTTACTTTCTTCTTGGTTCTCTAACGTTTGCTCTGTCATCATAAAAGTACTTGGAAACAATAAAGAGCAGGGAGGGACCACAGCCATACGACCAAGTTATTTCCGTCACCGACTGGAACCTTCCTACACACTCTCGCGACCGCTTCCCCAAGCTTCACTCCTTCATCAAAACTCCTTATGACAAGTTCGTCTTTCTTGTCGTTTCTTTCTTTCTTTCTTCTTTGCATAGTCTAACGTAAAGCATACCAAAACAGAACTCTCTTCATGGACGTGGACACATACTTTTGCGGTGGTGATCTTCTGGAGCTCTTCTCCTGGCTGGACCGCTTTGACCTGCTGCTGACGGCGGCGCCCGCCCAACACATCAACAACCACCGCCGCCCAGGCGTGCCCTACGACTTTTTGGAGCTCAACTCGGGGGTGGTCCTCCTGCGGCGCTCCCCCGCCATGGAGCGAATGGTGTTGGAGTGGGAGAGGCTGATGGTGGAGAAGCCGGCGGGGGATGATCGGGATCAACCGGCCTTACGGGAGGCCCTTTGGTTTGCCGATAGAAGGTATGTGTGTGGAGCTTGTTTTGTTCTGTATTGTTGGTTTGTGTGTTTGTTTGCTGTTGCCAACATTTCCACTTGCCACTATAACCAGTTTGAGCTTCTATATCTTGCCGGAGAGTTGGAACTGTAGACATGTAACGACCTGCCCCAAGAAGAGCAGTTGTCACGTGGTGCACGCGCATGGAGCCGGTGCAGCCATGGCCGAATGGGAGAACAAGCTGGGAAAGAAGTGGACGCCACCTAAAACGCTTTATAAACCTGCCGCGTGAGGCTTCCCTCTCGCAAGGTTGTTGTTGGACACGTTTTGCCGCTATCCAAGGTTTTGATGAGGAAGTGCCGTCAAAATTTGAGATCATCTTTTCAAAGGACCAACCAGAATTCAAAGCAGGGAACCCTGTTACCATAAATGGTTAATGGTCGACAACAATTGAAAAGAAGGGAAATGGAAGAGAAGACCAACACGAGCGCTTCCTTGTCCCGTTGTTGGGTGGAAGAGCTGCTCCCAGCCGAACTGCTGTGCTACATCTTGGAGCAACAGCTCGACGAACAAAGCGTTGCGCAAGCGGCAAGGACCTGTCGCAGGTGGTACGCCTGCAGCCCGCCTCACCTCCGGCAGAAGCTTTGCCTGCCGTGGGCCTGCACTTCGTTGGCGGCTTTGCAATGGTCTCGTCTTCAACAGGACCTCCCTTGGGACGGGCATGTCTGCAAGTTTGCTGCCAAGAACGGCCGGTTGGAAGTGCTGCAATGGGCCAGAGAGAACGGATGCCCCTGGGGCGAAACCACCTGCGATGCGGCCGCTGAGGGGGGCCATTTGGCGGTGTTGCAGTGGGCGAGGACCAATGGCTGTCCTTGGGGCAAAAACACTTGCTGGGAGGCCGCCAAGGGTGGTCATTTGCGAGTGCTGCAATGGGCCAGAGAGAACGGGTGCCCTTGGGACCCGCGCACTTGCGCCGCGGCCGCACAGAGCGGCCAGTTGGAAGTGCTGCAATGGGCCAGAGGGAACGGATGCCCTTGGGATGAGCGGACCTGCGCCTATGCCACAAAGAACAGCCGATGGCCCGTGTTACGATGGGCCAGAGAGAACGGATGCCCCTGGAATGAACAGACCTTTCACTGGGCCGCTCACAACGGCCAGTTGGAAGTGTTGCAATGGCTAGCAGAAAACGGTTGCCCTTGGAATGAACAGACTTGTCGATGTGCTGCTGGCAGGGGTCGTTTGGCGGTGTTGCAATGGCTAAGAGAGAAGGGATGTCCTTGGGATGAAACCACCTGCGCGCTAGCTGCCAGGCGAGGCCGTTTAGAAGTGTTGCAATGGGCAAGGGCAAACGGATGCCCTTGGGATAAGCAGACCTGCGCCTTTGCTGCCACCTGCGCCCGATGGGAGGCGCTGAAATGGGCGAGAGAGAACGGATGCCCTTGGGATGAAGAGACTTGCGCCTGGGTTGCTTGGCACGGCCATGTGGAGATGTTGCAGTGGCTCAGACAGAACGGATGCCCTTGGGACAAGCGGACCTGCGCCAAAGCTGCAAACAACGGGCAATGGCAAGCGTTGCGGTGGGCCAGAGAGAACGGATGCCCTTGGGACAGCGAGACCTGCAAGTGGGCTGCTTGGCACAACAATTTGGAGGTGTTGCGCTGGCTAAGAGAGAAGGGGTGTCCTTGGGATGAAAATACCTGCGCTTGGGCTGCTCACAACGGCCACTTGGAGGCGTTGCAATGGGCCAGAGCAAACGGATGCCCTTGGGACAGAAGGACTTGCTCCTTTGCTGCATCCTATGGCCATTTGGCGGTGTTGCAATGGGCAATAGAGCAGGGATGCCCTTGGGACGAAGAGGAAACTCGCTGGGAGGCCTGTAACCAACCCAAAGTGTTGAAATGGCTAAGTGCTTTTGTTCACTCCAAAGAAGCAGGACCGGTGGGAACCAAATAGATTCCATTATGATCTGCCCCGTGTTGTCTTCTCCTCGTTCTTCTTCCTTTCTTCTTCCTCTTCCTTCAAATTCTTCTCTAATCGGTCTAACATCTGTTTGATCTTCTCGTCCTTCTCCGCCAACGCCTCCACCTGGTCCCACACCTCCATCGCCTCCTCCTCATCCTCCATCAAAGCCAACAAGTTTGCCTTTTGGATCAAAGCCATTCCATTCTCTGGCTCCTTCTCCAAAACAGTTTCAATATCCTTCAATGCAGCATCAAGGTCACCTTCTTCGCTGCGAATGGAGGCTCGCATGAGGAAGAGGTCGACATCGTTAGGGGAATCGAGGATGAGGAGATCCGCATCTTGAATGGCAGAAGGAAAGAGGCCTTGCTTGGTGTAGGCACGACAGCGATGGAGGAGAGCCTTGGTATTCTCGGGTTCGGCGTCCAACACGGAAGAGAGTAATTGTATGGCCCCGTTGTCGTCATCTTTTGTTGTTAGGATGAACATACAAAAACGGATAAGCGAAATATAAAGAAGAAGAGAAGGAAAAAGGGTGAAGAAAGTAGGAGAGAAACGACAGGAGCACATACCGCACTGTTGCAAGGCACATCCAAGTGCAAGTTGCGTCATCACGTTTTCAGGGTCCCTCTGCCAAGCCGTGTTATAATCCCTTTTTGCTGCCTCAAAGTCGTTCATGATCTCATAGATGTTCCCTCTTGTCAAATAACTTTCGACTGTGTCCTCCATCGCAACGATGGTGGTGGCGTCCTCTACAGCTTGCTCGCGGTTGCCAAGAGTGGCGTGAATGCGAGCACGATAGTCCAATGCCAACGGGTAGATTGGATTCTTTTTCAGCGCTTCGTCAAAGTCAGCTAAGGCCTCTTTCAAGTTGCCGGAACGAAAGTTAGCTTGTCCGCGCAATGCTGTTGCAACGATAAAGAGCTCCTCCAATTTTGGATCCTATGTTTGGTTGTTTGCGATGGTTTGGCAAGACATAAATGAAAATGGAAGAACAAAGGAATAACTGTAAGACAGCAGAGGGAGAGGAGAGGAGAGGAGACAAACAATAAGGACAGCCATATCCGCGTTTGGCCGGACGTGATCCTCTGCCACACGTTGAAAGTGAGACAAGGCACGAAGGGCGAGGTCATCCTGCTCTGCTCTTACCAACAGTTGCGCCATCCAAAAGTCTCTATAACACTCTCTTATGGAGAGGTCCAATTGTTCCGCTGGCGTCAACTCTTCTTCTTCCTGCTCCTCTTCCGCTTCTCCTTCTTTCTCTTCCTTTTCTTCTTCCGCTTCGTCTTTCGTTTTCTTTGGTTCTCTTTCACCTGTTTCAGTGCTTTCCGCTTTTTGCTTTCCAACTATTTCAGCGGCAGGAATGACGTCTCCCTTCTCGTCTTTTACTTCTTCTTCCGCTTCCTCTTCTCTTTCTCCTGCTGCTTCTTCTTCTTGAAGGTCCACCAGGGTCTCGGTGCTGTTTTGCAGGGCTGTAAGACAGGCCTGAAAGCTTTCGAGGTGCTCCCGCGAGACGTCTAGCTTCAAATAGGGTGCCACCAGCTGTTCTTCGCAGAGCCGCTTCCACGCGGCGAGATGGGGCCTCCTCTTTGCATAATCCTCGGGGGTTGACGGCTGTTGATCGGTTTCGTGATGCTCGGGAGATGTCGTAGTAGTCGTTGTGCAAAGACGTTTATGTTGTTGGGGTAAAGGTGAAGGAGAAACAGAGGGCCGCGGAAGCCACCACTTTGGGCCAAGAGGGAGAAGACGGTGATGATAAGACAGATTACGAGAGAGGTAGCGTGTGTGCGGAGAAGAAGGTGCGGAAGTGGAGGATCGACGAAGGAGATGAAAAAGAGGTACTGCGGAAGAAGAAGAAGAAGAGCTGTGTGGTCGATGGTGGAGGGGAAAACGGTGGTGAGGGAACGAAAAAAAGGAACATGCTGGGCCGCGATGGAAGCGGAGCGAAGTAGCACCTCTTCTCATCTTCTTCTTTCTGTCTGGTTTGAGTGTTGTGACGACACGAACTGAGAATGCCACGTCAACATTTCCAAAAATAATTTTTCCCTACGTCACCATACCAAATAAGGAGTAGGCAAATGACGTCATACATTCAAATCTGGTAAAAAATTTGGCTTGGAATTTCTGCCAAAAAGTTGGCGCTTCCCCATCCGGCCGCCGTCTTCCGATTGAAACGGGAAAAACATCCCATCTGCGTGATCCGTCCAACTTCCGCCCGGCCGAAGCAGCCATTATAGACCCGACAAAAAATTGACTTATCAAAGTAACCAAAATTTCCAAATCACAGAGAAGAAACGGCAAGGGCAAGAAAGGGCAGCAAACAAGTCCTTCCGCTTCCTTACCGTGATCAGAGACCACTCCTAAACCGATTCGTCACGCGGTGGTCAAATTAATTTGTTAGCAAAGGACGAAATAAAAAAAAAGAACAGTGCAACAAGGAGGAACTTTTCTGCCGCCTTTTCTTCACTGTTCCGCTGCACGTGCGAAGGGAAGCTGCTTCATCCGGCGCCAAAAGAGGAGGGCACGCGCTTTGTTCTCTCTGGGGGTGGGCAGGTGGGTAGGTTCGTTGCGAAGTAGTGCGAGTGTCCTTTTTTTTTCTCTCTCTCCTCCCCGCCACCCCCGTATTAAAAAACCAACGCCACGCTTTTTCTTTCATTCGGTCCACCAGCAGCTAAACGAACCAACAACAACAAACACAAAAAGACAAGGGATGAGTCCTCTTCCTTCGCTGTTGCTGCTCCTGGCCCTCTTTTTCTTTGTGGCCTCCGCGGCTCCTGTACGTTTTCTTTTTTTTTTTTTTTTGCGGTGAAAGAAATGAAAGACAAAAAATCCGTTCGGCGATTGATGTGTTCGCTGGAGTGTTTTTTTGCTTTGCTTTTTTTCGTTTTTTTTTTAACTTGAGTGTGCTCTCTCTCTCTCTCTCCGCGTAAACAGGTATGTAACCCAGGAGGCGATCGTGAAGACTGTTGCGCTGGCCAGGACTGCTCCGAGTCGCTATGCGTGAGCCAGGGCTGTTGTTGGAGCCCTGAGAGAGAGAACAGCCCGTTTCCGTGGTGCTATCACTCCAACCCGCCCACCAAAGGTGCTCTTCTCTCCATTGTCTCTCTGCTCCTTCGTCGTTCTCTTCGTCTCTCCTCTACTTCTCCTCTCTCGCTCTAGCTCTCTCTCTCTCTCTCTCTTGCTCTCTCTCGTTATCCCTGTCGCCTCAGCCAAACGAGCACACGCTAGAACCCATGACTCGGTGTAAACATTTTCTTTTTTGCTTGCACATCATATTGTGGATCATGGGCGTGTTTGTTGTGCCACAGTAACCAAGCGTGTCGCTCTCTGGCGACACTCATGGTTTCCATCAAATTTCCTCTACCTCCTTTTTCTTTTGTGGTTGTTGGAAACTATCGAACCATATATTCTTTTCTCTCTTCCCTCTTTTATTTTCTGCTTCTCTCTTGTCTCCCTTCTGTTCACTCTTCTCTCGTCCTGACGTTCATTAATATCGTTATCGCAACGATGAAGGCTACCAGATCACTAGCCTGGAGGAAACAGCATGTGGAGTGGAGGCCACTTTGGAGTTGATTGATGGGCCAAGCAAGTACGGCATCGATATCTCTCCATTGCAAATGAACGTTTACTTGGAAACTGAGGTATATTTCATTTTGGCATTCATCGTGTTTCTTTCAATGCTTATTTTGTTTTCTTTCTGTTGAAATTCAGTCACGGCTTAGAGTGAAGATCTTTGACCCCAACAATGAACGTTGGGAAGTTCCCAACGTGATCCAAAGTCCTCCTTGCAAGCACGTTGCCCTCAAGACCCTCTATTCCATTTCCTACACTACTTCTCCCTTTGGTTTTGCCATCACCCGTCGCTCCAACGGAGAAACTATTTTCAACACCACGTCTGCTTCTTACAGCCGGTTGAACGACACTACAAGAGCCATGTTCAACGGGCTTATCTTTGAGGATCAGTACATTGAGATCAGCACTCAACTCAACGACACGAACGACGAGCCCAACATTTTTGGACTCGGAGAGCGCGTGCATTCTCTTCGTCTGGATTCTTCTGGAAAATTCTACACCCTTTTCACAACAGGTTCGTTTCTCTCGTGTCACTTTTTCCTGTATTACTTTTTTCTGGTTTTTGTTTTCTTGTCACACTCTTCTCTCTGCTCTCTGTGTGTTATATATCTTTCCCTCTCTTGCTCTTCTTGCTTCTTATTTTATATTTGGTTTTTTTTTTGTCAATAGACAGTGGAACTCCTCCCGAAATCAATCTTTATGGCCATCATCCCTTCTACCTTGAACATCGCAATAGTTCTAAGCTCTCTCACGGAGTATTCTTGCTGAACAGCAACGGCATGGACGTGTTTGTTGGTCCGAAGCAAATTACCTACAAGATCATCGGCGGCATTTTGGACTTTTACTTTTTCTTGGGTCCTTCTCCCTCCGATGTCATTCAACAGTACATGGAAGTTATTGGAAATCCTTATATGGTACGTTTTTTTGCTTCTATTTCACTCTTGCGTTTTGTATCAATCCTAATCTGTCACTCCCTTAATAGCCACCATATTGGGCATTGGGCTTCCATCAATGTCGTTATGGTTACAATACCATTCAAGAAGTGGAAGCTGTGGTTGCTAACTATTCCAAGCACTCTATTCCTTTGGATACCATTTGTAAGTGTTTTCTTGCCTCTTTTTACCACTTTCTGCTTTCTTCCTCTTGTTCTTCTGTTGTTCTCTATGATCTACAATTATTAATATTAACCACAAAACCAAACCAAGGGACTGATATCGACTATATGGAACTATATGAGGACTTTACATTTGATCCCAAACGCTACCCTCTTCCCGTGG
The DNA here is from genome assembly GCA_031835245.1 of Balamuthia mandrillaris. Lineage (NCBI taxonomy): Eukaryota > Discosea > Longamoebia > Balamuthiidae > Balamuthia > Balamuthia mandrillaris. Next base: position 76,501 of record JAVKOQ010000094.1, on the reverse strand, counting down.
TTCAGTCTTTTGTGAAGAAGCTGCACCAAAACGGCATGCAGTACATTGTCATCACAGATTGTGGAATTCCCAACAACACAGACTATGAGCCATGGAACAAAGGTTCTGAAATGGATGTCTGGATTAAAGATCGTGACGGTACGGAGTTTTGAAAGGTTTCTTTTTTTTTTTTGATTATGTTGTTAACGCATTTTTACAAAACAATAGATAAGCCGTTCATTGGAAAAGTATGGCCAGGTTTCACAGCGTGGCCTGATTGGTTCCATCCTAACGCAACATCATATTGGACACAAATGATCCAAATCTTCTTGGAGACCGTCCCTGTTGATGGTAGATCCTTATCATTTTGTTTCTTCTGCATCACTCCTTTTAACTTTTTTTTTGCTTTCAATACAAAGGATTGTGGATTGATATGAATGAATTGAGTAATTTTTGTAACGGCGCATGTCAACCCGATGGACAACCACAAATGAAGAAACAATCAACCAGAAGACAACTTCCTACTTCTTTTTCAGCCTTCAATCCTAACAATCCACCTTATCCCATTAACAACAAAGGCGATAGACTCCCGCTCAACACGAAGACTGCCGACATGGATGCAAGGCATTACAATAACACACTCGAGTACGATGTTCACAGCATGTTTGGCTTCATGGAGGGCATCGCCACGAGAGTAGCTCTCGAGAAAGTTCGTGGCAAGCGTGCTGTTGGTAATGCATTTCTCCTCGTCTTGTTTTATTCTCTATTTCTCCCTTTTCTTTTTTTTTTTCTAGTAGTATTAGTTTGTCCTAACTTGTTCAAACCACAACTATAGTTATAAGCAGATCAACATTCCCAGGACATGGCTATCATGCTAGTCATTGGCTTGGAGACAATCAGTCTGACTGGGACGACCTTTATTATTCCATTCCTGGCATGCTTAACTTCCAAATGTTTGGTATTCCTCTCGTTGGTGCTGATATTTGTGGCTTCAGTTCGTATTTCCTCTACTCTCTCTCGCTTTCTCTCTCCTCTATGCTGCACTTTTCTATGCCCCTCTTTTCTCACCAAAATCAACAAATGAAAGACGGAGACACCACCGAAGAGCTCTGCGCTCGATGGATGCAACTCGGCGCCTTCTACCCCTTCTCCAGAAACCATAACTCCATCGGCACTATCTCCCAAGAGCCCTACCTCTGGCCCTCCGTTGCCGCCATCAGCCGTCAGATCCTCCGCACACGCTACAGCCTCTTGCCCTACTACTACACTCTCTTCTTCCGAGCCAACACCAAAGGCGAGTCCATGGTGGCCCGCCCGATCTTCTTCGAGTTCCCCGAGGACTCAGACGCTCTTTTCTACGACAGGCAGTTCCTGATCGGCCCTGCTTTGCTAGTCAGCCCTGTTTTGCAGCAAGGGCAGAGGGAACTGGATGTATACTTCCCGAAGGACGTTTGGTATGATTTCTGGAGTAATGAGCAGGTTACGAATGGTAAAAGCGCGCAATGGATCACTCTGGACACTCCTTTGGATAAAATTCAGGTTCCTCTCTTTCTTTCTCTCTCATCTCATTCTCCTTTTCTAACGTTTTCTTCTTTTTCTTCCTCATTCTGCTTTGCTCTTCCGTTAACACAATAAACACAGCTTCACGTGAGAGCTGGACACATCATACCTATGCAAGTGCCTGCCCTGACCACCCAACAAACACGCCTCAATCCTTACTCTCTTTTAGTGGCCTCCTCGCTCAACGGCTCCGCCAAGGGAACTCTCTTTGTTGACGATGGAGACTCTCTCGACACCATCGCTGGAGGCGCCTATGCCCTCATCGAGTACACCCTTTCCAACTTTACACAGCTGAACGCTAAAGTTGTTCGCTCGAGCTATTCCTTCCTTCCAAGGTTTGTTTGTTTGTTTGTTTGTTTTGTTGTTATTCCATCTCTTTATTTCTTTGCTTGTTGAACTTTTATAGTTCTGTTTGTTTATGGGTTTCATCCTCACATTCCTCCTTTCATTGTGGTTGACGCTCTCCTCTCCCTTTTTCTTTCCTTTTGTCTGGATTCAGATTGAGGCTAGGCAAAGTAACCATCATGGGAGTGCCGAAAGCGCCAACCTCTGCGCAGCTCAACGGCCAAAGCACCGCTTTCAACTACAACAGCACCTCCCACAGCCTGCAGTTCACGTTCAATATCTCCATGGGCCGAAACTGGTCCTTGTTCTGGCGATACTAAACACACAAACGAAATAAAAGAAAAAAGTAAAACCCAAAAAAAAACAAAACAAAAAAACAAAAAATATTAAAAAATAATAAGTATTTTAATCATCTGTGTCTATCACCAACAAGGCTGCATAGCGACCACACATGCATAACAAGCATCCGTAGTCTAGGGGCATGATTTCCGCCTGCCACGCGGGAGGCCCGGGTTCAACTCCCGGCGGATGCACATTCTTTTTTTGCTCGTAGTTGTTTTGTTCTCCACTTCTTGCAGATCGTCCCGAAGAGGGGTGGCTTGATGCAGCCCTCGATGCACAGCCCCAGCACTTTTCCTATTTTCTCAAGGCTGTGTCAATCGGCCCAGCAACAGTAGCGTACAGATGCTCCATTGGTCATATTGCTTGCTTGTTGTTGTTGTGTTGCAAAGAAGAACGGTAAGCTACACCGCAACCGGGAGGTACGGCCATGTTAAGAGCAACTTCCAGTGAGTTAACGCAAACCATCGTTAAAAAAAATTCTCAATCCTAACTGAGAAAGGGCATCAATTTCCGCTGTGGTGTAGTTGGCAACATTGGTGGCTCTCACCCACCCGCCCCGGGTTCGATTCCCGGCAGCGGAATTTCTTATTTTTTTTGTCTGGCGTTTTTTTGTTATTTTGTTTGTCCTGCTTCAATTCTGAACGTACAATATATTACAAAATATATAATATTGTTTTGTAAAGAAAAATGATAAGTCATACAGAAGTACCAATTAAATCTGAGTCGGCTACTTACATCCAATGGTAAATAAAACCCGCTGGTTTTCTTTCCGTTGCGAACTGTCAAACAGCACGCAACTGCTCAACGACAGCCCTCCCTCCTCCTCTGCGAAACACCTTCTGCCAAAAAAAAAAAAAAAAAAAAACAAACAAAACAAAACAAAAAAACAAAAAAAAAAACAGAAGCTCAGACAACAAAAAGAAATTCCGCTGCCGGGAATCGAACCCGGGGCGGGTGGGTGAGAGCCACCAATGTTGCCAACTACACCACAGCGGAAATTGATGCCCGTTCTCAGTTTTTCAAAACAACAGTTTCCCTGATCTCCTTGCAACCATGTCGTCGTGATGCAACGCTGGTTCAAACAAAAACCAGAAAAGAAAAGAAAAGATTGACGATGCTTCCATCCCACACGAGCGGAGGCGTAGCGAACGGCCCTCCTCGCCCCGTTCCCTCTGTGAGCCGCAGCTTTTATCGGCGCGCTCTGCCGGCTGTATGCGTGGACTTTGCCTCCGCCGAAGGAAAAGCCCTCTTCAGAGAAGCGCTGAGCAGCGGCCAGATGGAAGGCTTCTTCGGCCTTGCTGCCCAGTTTCACACCCAAAACGAACCTGCGTACGTCTATCAACGCTTTTTTTAAGTTTTTTGTTTTTGCGTTTTTTCTTGTTTTCTCTTTCTTGTAGTTTCGTTCTTTCTTTCTTGTCGTTTCTTTCTTTCTCTCTCTCTCTCTCTCTCTCTCTCTCTCTTTCTCCTTCTCTCTTTCCTTCTCTTTCTTTTTTCTTTCTCTTTCTCTTTCTCTTTCTCTTTCTTTCTTTCTCTTTCTCTTTCTCTTTCTCTTTCTCTTTCTCTCTCTCTTTCTCTCTCTCTCTCTCTCTCTTTCTCCCTCTCTCTTTCGCTTTCGTCGTTTCTCTTTCATTTATAACATTTAAACAATCAATCGCATTGAAGCTATTGTGGACTTGCGACTCTGGCGATGATACTGAACGCGCTGGAAATAGATCCACAGCGAGTGTGGAAGGCTCCGTGGCGATGGTTCAGCGAGGAACTATTGGACTGCTGTAAACCTTTGCATGTATTTTTTTCCTGTTTTCTTCTTCTCTTTTTCTATTGTGTTTTCTTCTCTCTCGCTCTCTCTCTCTCTCTCTCTCTCTCTCTCTCTCTCGCTCTCTCTCGCTCTCTCTCCTTCTCTCTCCTTCTCTGCTTACAGTTCTCTCTTTTCTTTGTTTTCTCTTTTGAAAGATTGTACAAAAAGAAGGAATAACCATTCCTGAGTTTGGCTGTTTGGCTCGTTGCAACGGTGCTCTTGCCGACATCACTTATGCTTCAGACAGGTTTTTAACGTCTTCTCTCGTTGTTTCTTCGTTTGATGTATTTATTGTTATTCTTGTTTTTTTTTTAAAAAAAAAAGTGATGTTGAAAGCTTTCGAAGAAAGATAATGGAGATAACAAAAGAAGAAAGGACGTATATGGTGGTTAGCTACGATCGCCGTGTCTTGGGGCAAACCGGCTCTGGACATTTCAGCCCCATCGCTGGATACCATCCACAACGTGATTTGGGTTTGTTCTCCTGTCGCCTCTTTCTTGAATGCTTTCGTTCTCGCTGTTGTGTAACATTTTTTTTGCTTCCTGTATCAGTGTTGTTGATGGACGTGGCTCGTTTCAAGTATCCTCCGCATTGGGTTCCTGTATCGCTACTTTTCGAGGCGATGTTGCCGGAAGATCCTGTCACAAGGCGTTCTCGCGCGTTTGTAGCCATGTCTGCCAACACTGCTGCAAGGCATTCGTTCTGTCGGTATGTTTATTCTTTCTCCTTTTTCCCTTTGTGGTTTTGAACCTTTTCTTTCTCTCGTAGACTTGTGGCAGGAACGGATTGTTGGAGAGAGGTTGTTTATCTTTTCTACGATGACATCCCGAAAGCTCTAGAAGCGACGACCGCCATCGCACCTTTATCCGTACACGATTTTGTGCAACGAGTTTTCGCCTATTTGGACCGTGCTGAGAAACATCTACTAAAGATCTTTGCTGCTTTTCCTTTAGAAAAGTACTCCTCTATCCTTTCTTTATTCTGTTCTTTGCTTCGCCCGTTCTTTCTTCTCTTTGCTCCTGTTTTTGTTTTTATTTATTTATTTATTTGAACTGCAATAGAGAACACATGCCGGTAGAACAAACTCAAATTCTGGAAAAGTTGTTCGACGAACTTCATTCTCTTCCTCTGTATGCCGAAGTACAAAGTCAACTCCATCAAACAAAACCAACGAAAGATAAAGATAAAGAAGAAGGAGAAGAGGAAGACAAGAACGGAATTGTTACCTTTGCAAAAGGGTCTTCTGTTGCTGCTGAACTGTTAACGATCGTTCTGCTGTGTGTTTTGCGTTGCTTGGCGTCTGCTTCTTCTCTCTCGCAACAACTGTTGGAATTGAAAGCGAGCGCACAAAGTCTTTCGTTGGTGGAACGAGAAGTGTCTTATATTCTATCTTCCTTGGAGGCGTTCCACGAGTTCGCTTGTTGTCGCTTTACAGCGGAAGGGAATACCTGCAAAAGGGAAGAAAGGGCTTGTAAGTAAATCGAATATTGTTACATTGGCTTTCCTTCGAGAGGAGAGAGTAGACAGAGAGCAGAGAGATAACAAGAAGAGTGAAGATAGAGGAAAACGAGAGAGCATGATTACTCTGTCCTTGTCTACAGAAGACGCCCCTTGTAGAAGACTCTGCAACCTCCTCCTAGACTCGCACATCTCGTTGGTGCCAGCAGCGCAACCTCTATCGAACCATTTGACGGCCTTTTGAAGCTCTTCGTCTAAGCTCCTCTTTCTTCTTTTATCGACTTCGTTGCCAGTGGAAGACGTCGAGAGGTAAGAAGCGAAATTGAGCTTTTCTTCCTCCATGCGCTGAAGTATCATACGACCTGTTCTTCCGCAGGAATACGCATCTCCCAGTAAACATGCACTTTTGTAACATCTCTTTGCTTCCTTCCTTGCTTCTTGAACTCGTTCTTCTTCTCGTTCTTCGTCTTCATATTCTTCTTCTTCTTCTTCGGGATCATGCTCTTCGAGACGGCTGTGAAGATCACCCAACAAACGCAAACACGCCACAACAGCCTCTTTGTCTTCTGGCAAAGGTTCTTCGTTGTCGTCTTTTTTCTCCTCCTCTTTTTTGTCTTCATGTGCTTCTTCTTCTGCTTCTTCTTTTTCTCCTCCTTCTTCTTTCCTCTTTATATTTGTTGGTGCGATGGACTCGCAGGATGAGTAGGATTGCTTGGCTCTGGAATGAGCATGTTGGAGAGCAGATTGCAGATAGTGAGCGCTGGAAGCAAGGTCTCGTTCTAGGATCGGTTTGTTGCTGTTGTTTGTTTATTGCAGTTTGTCAGAAGCAAGAGGAGAGAAGAGAGAAGAGAGAAGAGAGAAGAGAGAAGAGAGAAGAGAGAATGAGAGAATGAGAGAATGAGAGAATAGAGAAGAGAGACGAGAGAAGCTGAGCGGAGAGAACGAGAGAAGAACAAACTCTTTGGTGTAGAGACCTTCATACTGGAGAAAGCCAGCATGAAGGCAGCTTTCGACGTCTCCCAGCTCACACCCCTGCTTGTAGTAGTTCCAAACCTCTTCCATTGCTGCAACGTCCATCATCGCTTGATCCTTTTTTTTTTTTTTTTGTGAGAAGAAAGAACGAAGAAGAAAGAACGAAGAAGAAGAAGCAGAAGAAGAAGAAGAAGAAGAAGAAGAAGAAGAAGAAGAAGAAGAAGAAGAAGAAGAAGGAAAAGAAAAAGCAGAAGGAGAACAAGAAGCAGGAAGACAAGAGGGAAGCCTTGCTTGAAAAGCCATTTGATAACGATAAAAGGCGGCAGAGTTGCAAGAAGCGGCCATGCCTTCGTAGCTGCACTCCACGCGCGCCTGTTGGTACTTCTCCCTCTGCTCCATGGAGCAAGGAACAAACGTGCCGCTCATATTGCCCATCTTTTTGGTTTCTTTTCTTTTGTTTTTGCCCTAATCTCCTCTCCTCTCTCGCGTCCTCCATTTTCGGTCGACTTCCGCAATTATTTGTAAAAAACGAAAATATATTCGAAATGTTATTGCGAAAATTGATAAACTATTGAGTCGACAAATGAGGCTGCTCCTTTTGTGCTGCAGTGCGGATGCTTTTGTGGTCAGATTGGCCTCATTTCTTGGAATGAACGAAAAGAAAAAAAATTGATGAAGAGCGTTTCAGGTGTTGTTCGAGGGCCGGGCCTTCACTGCGTACCTCCCACCTCCAGACCTCTGCTCCTTCTTCCTCTTTCTCCTCCCACCAAACCTCTTTCTTCTCTCTCCCCGATTCTCTCCATACAAAAACTTCGTCGGCTTCCTCCACTTTTCTCCTCTCCATCAAACTTTAATCGCTCTTTTTCTTCTTCCTCCTCCTCCTCCGCTTCTCTTTCCTCTCCTCAACGCACAGCACCAACGGAAGGAAAAGAGGAGGCGGAACTCCTGCGACGCACCCATCGCTGCGGTCAGCTCAGGGAGAGCGACATTGGCCGGTGCGTCTCCCTCTGCGGCTGGCTCTCCATCAAGCGCAACTTTGGGCCGCTACTCTTTTTGGTGCTGAGCGATGCCACGGGCTCCGTCCAGGTCTGCATCGACGAGGACAACCCCTGGCTGAGCCAGGAGAAGAAGGAGGAGATAGCCTCCAACCAGAAAGTCCACGTGGAGAGCATTCTTTCGGTTTGTTTTTATTTATTAACTTTTTCTTTTTTCTTTTTCTTTTTCTTTTATTATTTTTTCTTTTTTTTTTTCTGATATTTTTTATTTTTTATTTTTATTTTTTTTTCTGTAATTTTTTCGTATTTTATTGTTTATTTTATTGTTTATTTATTCTTTATTATTCTTTATTATTCTTTATTATTTTCTTTATTTTCTTTTTTCTTTTTATTCTTTTATTTTTATTCTCTTTATTCTCTTTATTCTCTTTATTTTCTTTTTCTTTTTCTTTTATTTTTTATTGTCCCTGTTATCTCCTCACACAAGAAACAACAAACAACAAAAACAAATACATGCAAACAAAAAAGATAAAAGGAGTGGTCCGTGCCCGTCCCGTCAACATGAAGAACGAGAACATGCAAACGGGCGCCATCGAGGTGGAGCTCGAAGAGCTGCACGTCCTCAATCCAAGCATCGAGCGAATCCCCTTTTCAACCATTTGGGAGGATAAAACAACAAAAGAGAAAGGGCAAGAAGGCAGCGGGGAAGAAGAGGTTGTTTCGGCTGTTGCTGCTGCTGAAAGAATGCAAACGGAAGAGCTGCGATTGAGGTACAGATATTTGGAGCTTAGAAGACCTCATCTGCAGCACAACTTGAAGACTCGTTCGCAAGTTTCGTTGGCCATAAGGAACTTTTTGCATACCGAAGGTTCATTTCTCATTCTTCTTATCTTCTTTCCTCTTTGCAATTGTTCTTCACCTTCCCCTCCTTCTCTGTTATTTGTTGTTTTTACATTAACATTTGCTTCTTGTAATTGAAGGTTTTACGGAAGTGGAGACTCCAACATTGTTTCGCAGCACACCAGAAGGAGCTCGCGAGTTCTTAGTTCCAACTAGAAACAAAGGACGCTTCTATTCTCTGCCTCAAAGCCCACAACAGTACAAACAGCTGCTTATGGCCGGAGGCATCGATCGATACTTTCAGTTGGCTCGTTGTTATCGCGATGAGGGTCTTCGCTCGGATCGTCAACCTGAATTCACGCAGGTAAGATAACTATTAGAGGAGAGTGAGTGAGAGAGAAGAAAATCAAAAGCGAAACGACAGCATTAACACCTTTTCAAATACCTTTTCATTTGTTGTTGTTTTAAAAAAAGGTGGATATGGAACTTTCCTTCGTGACAGCCAAAGACGTACAATCCGTGATTGAACGAATGCTACAATGCGTTTGGAAAAAGGCCCTAAACCAAGACATTCACCTTCCGTTCCCTCGAATGACCCACAACGATGCTATGCTTTATTATGGCTCCGACAAACCGGACATGAGATACGATATGAAACTGACGGATGTATCACATGTTTTTCGAACGGGAGGAGGGGTGAGGGTCTTTGAGGAGATGTTGAAGAAGAAAGGAGGTTGCGTGAAGGGCATCAAGCTGGAGATGAAGAAGACCATGGATTTGAATAAGAGTGAATTGGAAATGCTTAAACGTAAGGCAGAAGAACTTGGCATTCCTGTGAGTCACCTTTCCTGCTCTTACAAGCTTCGTTTTTTTTTTTCCTTTTACTTCTTTTTTTGTTCTCTGTTTCTATTATTTTCCGTGCTTTTTCCCTTTTTTTTTTAATCGTACTCTCCTTATCTTCTTTCATTCACTCTTATCTTTGTTTCATCATACAGGAAATTACGAAGATACGAATCCAAGGAACGACCAAATGGGAGTCGCCTTTAGCCAAACACATGACCCCCGAGGCAAAGCAACGCCTCCTTTCCGCTTTCTCTCTGGACCAACAACCAGAGGAGGAGAGCAGCATCTTGCTCCTCGCAGCTCATCCAACCTCCGAAGAGAAAGTCTGCAAAGTTTTGGGAGCGTTGCGTGTGCTTTCTGCTCAGATCCTTCAACAAAGGGGACTATTGCACTTGCCGAAAGATCAATTCAACTTTTTATGGGTGGAGGACTTTCCTCTCTTCACGTTGGAAGAAGAAGAAGGAGAAGAAGGAAAACTGAAGGTCACAACTACTCATCATCCTTTTACCGCTCCGAGAGCAGAAGATCTTCCTCTATTGCAAAAGTTGGAAGAGAACAGAAGCAACGAAGAAGAATATTACTCCATTCTTAGAGAAATTAGAGGACAACACTATGACGTGGTGCTGAACGGAGTGGAACTGGGAGGAGGCTCCATTCGTATTCATAATGCTGCTTTGCAAAAGCAAGTATTTGAGCTGTTGGGCTTTAGCGATGATCTGAAGAGCAGGTTCCGTCATCTCACCGATGCGTTGAGCATGGGTTGCCCGCCTCATGGTTTGCATCTTGTTCTCTCTTCTCTCTTTTCTTTGTTTTATCTCTTCGTTTCTCTTTATCTGTTTTACCACCCGTATTTTAAACAAACCACAATGAACAACATTAATAGGCGGCATAGCGCTTGGGTTCGATCGTCTGATGGCCATTCTCTGCGGCGCCAAAAGCTTGAGAGAAGTGATCGCCTTCCCCAAGACCGTCACCGGAAACGAGCTCATGAGCGGCGCTCCCTCTGAGGTCTCCGCAGAGGAACTCGCTGAGTACCACCTCCGACTTGCTCCCGATGGTGCTGATGATGATGATGATGACGCTCTCGCCAAAGCAAACAACATTTGAACAAAAAAAAAAGAGTTTAATTCTTTTCTCATTTTTTTGCCAAGAGGCACGTTCGTCGGTTCGAATCTTGCTGATGACAAATTTTTATATATGACTGAAAAAGAAATGGCAAGGGAAAAAAGGACAACCAAAAAGTCCTTGCGCTTCCCTGCCACCTTCAGCGGGCAAAATCGATGTCGACAAGGACTAATCCCAAACCAAACCATTGCGCGTGGGTCACATATGGACAGGGTTCGATCCCAAGTGATGACAAGAAAGTTTTTTCGTTGAGAAAGGAATGCAAAAAATTCCAGGAATTTTTTGAAGAGGGAGAAATGCGGAGCGTGCTGTGGAAATGGGGAGGAAGACGGCCCTACGCCTCCGCCTTGGAGGAAATGGCCGTGCTTGTACAGAAACGCAAGGCCGGAGCGGTGCCTGACATGCTTTGGCTAGTGGAACATCCACCTGGTCTTCTTTTTTTTTCTTTCTGTCTTTCTCTTGTTTTATTCATGGGATCAAAAAAAAAATTGGATGAATGACTGACACCTCTCTTTGCTTGTTCTTGTTCTTCTGCTTCTTCTTGTTCTTGTTCTTGTTCTTCTTCTTCTTCTTCTTCTTCTCTACTTTCTCTATTTCTCTCTTACCATTCATTCAGTTTATACCTATACCAAAAAGTCTGTGAATAACTTTCGAGTGCCGCTGCCTGAGCTGAAGAGCAAGTATGGCGCAGACACGGTCTACACGCATCGTGGGGGTGACATCACCTTCCATGGGCCTGGACAGCTGGTGGCCTATCCCATCTTGGACCTGCGGCACCACAAACAGGACTTGCGTTGGTATCTGCATCAGTTGGAAGAGGTTTGTCATTTGCTGACGCTTTCTCCTCCTTCTTCTGCATTTGTTGTTCTTCTTGTTGTTCTCGTTCTTGTTCTTGTTCTTCTTCTTCTCATCCTCCTTGTCTCCCTCCTTCTCCCTTCTTGTTCTTCCACACTCTTCTCCTTGTTCTTCTCCTTCTTCTTCTTGTTCTTGTTCTTCTTCTTGTTCTTGTTCTTGTTCTTCTTCTTCTTCTTCTTCTTCTTCTGCTGCTGCTGCTGCTGCTGCTGCTGCTTCTTCACATGTCCTCATTTTTATCTATGCATCGTTCTCTATGCTACTTTGCTATCGCTGTCCTCTGCTCTCTTCTCTGTTCTTTCTTCCTCGTCATTTCGCCTCTCTTCTTCTCTTTGTTCTTTCATTCTCTCCCATCTCCTCGTTGCTTTATTGATAGGTAACTTGTTCTCATTTCTCTCTCAACTCTTGTCTCTCTTACTTCTCATCTCTCGTTCTCTTTCGTTCATTCTCTCTCCTCTTGTTTCTTTACAATCCAACAACAGGTGATGATAGAGACAGCGTGGCACTGGAAGATCCCAGCTCAACGTGAGGAAGGCAGAACAGGCATATGGACCGAAGACCGCAAGCTGGGTGCCATCGGCATCCAGGTCTCCCAATGGGTGACCAGCCATGGCCTCGCCTTGAACGTCACCACCGACCTGTCCTACTTTGACTTGATAGTCCCCTGCGGCATAGTGGACAAGCAGGTGACCTCCTTGGCCGCAGAGCTGGCGAGAAAGAGACGGATGATGAGGGACGTTTCCGTGGGCAACGAAACGAAGAGGCAACATGTATATGGCGAAGGTGGGGAGGGGGCGGTGGATGTGGAGATGGCGAGAGATGTCCTGGTGGATCGCTTTGGCAAAGTGTTTCAACGGGAGATGAGAAAAGCGGAAGAGGAGGAGACATAAAATGGAATAAAAATGGCCAATAATGAAGAATCTTTTGTCGATTATCATGAATTTTCAACAAGTTGTGAATTTATGATAACACCATCGAAAACTTTGTATCTTTTGATAATTATTTTTCAGCTGGCCAATCGAAAATCAAAAAATAAATAATATTGATGGTTTACCCTAAAACATATGATGTCGACGAAAAATACCCTGTTTGTCTTTTATTTCTCTCCGCCAAAAAAAAGAAAAGGAGACTTTCGCCCCCAAATTGATCTATTCACACGCACACCCACACAAGCAAACCACAATGGCCTCCAACTTTAGCGACACCATCAAGGAAGCTCTCGAAAAACAGATCGCGGTGGAGTTCCAGGCTTCGCAGCAGTACCTCGCCGCTTCCTTCTGGTTCGAAAGCCAAAATTTCAAAGGCATCGCCTCCTACCTGCGAAAGGAGAGCGAGAGCGAGAGGGCTCATGGCCTGAAGATGGCCGACTTCATCTTGAAGCGTGGCAAGACCCCTGTCCTTGGAGAGCAGGTAACAAAAACTTTGCTTTTTCTCTTTTCTTTTTTTTTATTTTGTTTTCTATTTTCTTTCTCTCTTTTTTCTTTTTTCTTTTTTCTTTTTTCTTTTTTCTTTTTCTTTTGTTGATTTCATCTCTTTCTTAATGTTTTTGTCTCTCAAATAAACAAACAAGCAGAAAGCACCAAAGGCAGAGTGGACCACCGCCCAAGAGGTTTGGGAGGACCTCCTCAAGGTGGAGGAGGAGAACACCAAGAACATCAGCGAGCTCGCTGACATTGCTCTCAACAGCAAGGACCACGCCGCCTACAGCTTCCTCCAGTTCTTCGTGGACGAGCAGGTCAACGCCGAGGCCGAGGTCACCGAGATCCTGGAGAAGGTGAAGGCCTACTCCAAGGTCAAGGGCTTGCTCTACCATCTGGACAAAGAGTTGAGCTAAAACGGCGATTTTTTTGACGGCATTCGCACAATTTTTACGATATTTTTGTGATTAATTTCAACAAATATTTGATATCATTGATTTTCAATTGGTTCGATCACGTTATAGATCAACAATATTCGATAGAACAACAATAAAAGAGTTTTGGCAAAAAAAAAGTTTACTCGGCAAGGTGAAGCATTTGCGCCGCCTTACTTGCGACTGCGAGAAGACTTCTTCTTCTCCTGATGATGAGAGCCACCTCCGCTTCCGCTCTCCTCCTTCATGAAGGCGGACACGCGGCTCAGCCAATCTGCAAAGTGCTTGTCCTCGTAGTAGCCCAAGGCCGTGTCGACCACCTGCCCAAAGTCATCCCCAATGCCCAAAGTGTCCCGCAGGTAGCCCTTAAAGTGTGTCTCTATCTCCTCGCCGTCGGGAAGGTCCTCCGAGACTCCCTCCTCCTCCTCCGCGCCACTGTGGTGGGTGATGGAGAGGATGTCGTAAAAGTTGTCGCCGGCGGCGCAGTGAAGGGTCAAGCTCTGGTTGCCGCGTTTGATTTCCACTTCGAAGAGGTCCGGGGAGCGTTCCACCGCTTCGGATTGGTCTTGTTGCTCTTCCTCTCCTTCCTCGGAGGGTTGTTGGTCATCAGCATATTCGGCCTCCTCCGTGCCTTCGGGGTGTGTGTGGTTGTGTGGGGTCTCTTCTACGTCGTTGCGCCAAACAGTTATTCTGATCCTGTTTTTGGAGGTCAGAAGAGACAAGTCGAGAGAGAGAGAGAGAGAGGTTACTTTTTGTTGTCCAAGTCTTTATGCAAGATAACTTTATCGCCTTCTTTGGCAATCTTGAGTTTTGCAAGTAGGATTAGAAAGAAGTGAAAAGTAGGTGAAGAAAAAAAAGAAAGGGAAGGAAAACAGAGAGCGCGACAGAGAAAGAGAGAGAGAGAGAGAGAGAGAGAGAGAGAGAGAGAGAGAGCACAAGAGAAGCAACGAAAAGGAGGAAGAAGAGAGAGAAGACGAAAATACTTACAGAATAGTTATGGCGGGAGAGGAAATCGTTGAGCTCGGTCTCAGTGTCCTCCAGTTGAAGGTTCTCCAGCTCCGTCTCACAAACAGAGACAATGGCTTTGGAGTACACTCCTTTGTGTTTTTTTTTTGTCAGAACTCGAAATCAATCCAACAATTTAAAAATCAACACAAAAAAGTAGCGCCATACCACTATCAGAAGCATAGAAGCGCTTGGACGCTCCGCTAAAAGCCGAGACAGAGGCCCGAGTAGCTGGGGCGAGCAGCTGGGAGCCAGAGCGGGTGGTGGCAGTGAACCACTGTCGCGACAAAGGGGCAAAGCGAGGGGAGGAGGAGAGGGAGCCATAGCTCCTGAGAGCTCCGCCGACCCTGCCCAAAGAGCAACCCCTCAGTGAGGAAGTGGAAAAGGAAGTTACACCGCTCGACAACCGGAACGCCATCTTTGTTATTTTATCGCACAAAAATCAATCCCTGTCGCCCAATCAGTCGAATCGAATCGCTGCTTTCTTTCTTCTCTTTTTCTTTCTTTCTTCAAAGTCCTTAAAATTTAAGGTAACAGTCGAGGGTTCCACGATCTCAAAACCACATTTATGATTTACAATTGGCTGATGAGGACAAAACCCTCGCCTTTGGTTTTTCGTCGACTCCTTACCTCGTTTTTTTCCCCTCCTTTTACTTTTTTTTCCCCCCCCTCTTTTCTCTCCTATTTTTTTTTTTTATTTTTCACAAACAAAAGTCACTGCAAGCGAAACAAAAGGTGTTTAAAGGGGCCTTCCGAAAGCTATTGCGTATGGGCTGAGTGAAGGGGGAGGAGTTTTCACAAAAACAAAAACAAAAACAAAAAAAAAAGGTGTTGTTTTCCGTTCTCCATGATGCGTTTACTTTAACTTTTGATTGTTCTTTCGAGTTGTTTTGCCACATACACACAACACCCCCCCCCCCTCTCTTTATTTTTTTTTCTTTTTGTTCAACAAAAAAACACATGTGCTACTTGATTGGAAACACAACCAAAAAAAGCACACACCACAATAGTCAGAGCACGGGAGTGTCATTTGTTTGACGATTCCTACTGCTTGTTACATTTGTGGGAAAGCAAACCAAAAAAATTTGACTTTCTTTCGAACGTGTGGGCCGCTTGTTGGGATGGTCTTCATCCCAACGCCGCGGTTTGTTCGAAGAAAAATGTTGGTTTTTTTAACTCTGGTTTCTTTCGTTAGTGATTGTAGTGAAAACTCTGTACTGCTTTCACTTCCATTAAGAAACTACACTACACTTTTTTTTCAACTTATTATTTTTCTTTCACTGTTTTTGATTTGTTCTGTATGTGAAGCAAATGCTTACTTTTTTTTCTTTTTCATCCCCCCATTTCTTTTTCCATCAGGTACATACCGGAGTGATTACTTTCTTCAGGCTTCCTTTTCTCTTGCTCCTACTTTTTTTTAACAAAATATGATTAAAATCCAATCGCTTTACTTGCAATCAATGCTTTCTCTTTCTCTCTCTCTCTCTCAAATCGCTCAATCCGATGGTTTGCAATAGTTGGATTTTTTTAGAAACTTATGATTTGCTGTTGAACAACAGTAAAACAGGTTTGGGCGAGTGCTTTAACAGGCGCAGAAACTCGGTCCTCTGCCGCTGCCTCTCCTCATCCGTCTCCGGCACGCGCTCGATGAGCTGCCCTCCGCCCAAGACGTTGTTCGTCGTTGCGAGGGACGACGAGGAGGAGGTTCTCTTCAAGTGCTTCATCTTTTTGTTGCTGTTCTGGTTGGCGTTCTTTTGTGGTTTGGCGAGAGGAGGACGACCTCTTTTGCGCTTGCGCCCTCTTTTGTTTCTGCTGCTTCGTGAGCCAAAGTCTTCCTCCACCTCGGACTCCTCTTCTTCCTCCTCATCCTCGTCCAAAGCGGAGGAAGAGGAGAAGAAGACCTCTCCCTCTTCATCGTGGTCGTTCTCGTCGTCGTGGTCGACATTCAAGACCTCCTCTTCTCCCTCCACCTCGCTTTCTTCCTCTTCTTCTTCCTCTTCCTCCTCGCTATAACTTCGACGACGACGGTGTCTCCATCTTTGTTGCTCTCTGCGTCTTCTTCTTTCTCTCTTCGTGGAGGACGTGGAGGCAGAACGGCGGGGATGCAGACGAGTTCTTCTTAGATCACCGTTCTCTCCAACGACGAAGCTGTCTTCATCCTCATCATTCTCTTCATTCTCTTCATCATCTTCCTCGCTGTCCAGCACAAGAAAGTCATCTCCCTCTTCTCCCAACACGACCACCCGATCCTCTTCGTCCTCATCATCCTCGTCGTCATCGTCGTGGCTGTAGTAATCCAAAAAGTCAAAGTAATAATCCACTTTGGCTTCTTTTCCTTCTCCTCCTTGTTGTGGATATGCGACGTCCATCGACGAAGGCGATGCTTCTGCGATCGGCCCCCTCCTCTTTCGCCAACCGGGTCCATCCCCACAAAGCCTCCTCGTGTTTGGCGCTGTTGGCTTTGGAAAAAACGAAGGAAGAAGAGGGCTTGTGTCGAACGAAGAAATTGAGGAAGAAGAGGAAGGAAAGGGCAAAGAGGAAAGAGCGATGATCGGAGAGTCCTTCTTGCGGTAATACTGTAACAAGTCTTCCGAGAACATGTCCTTCTCATCCACCCAACTGTTTAAGGACTCATCGCGACCTTCCCAACGCACAAAGTAGAACATGTTCGCCTTTTGTTGCTTCTGTTGAATCCTCTTCCAGTTATTTGCTTGTTCTTCCGTCTGTTCTTCTTTTTTCTTGTTCTCCATTTCTTCTTTTGGCGAAGATGAAGAAGAAAGAGACGTGAAAGGAGAAGACGAAGCAGAGGAGGAAGTAAGCCTAACTAACTTGGTGGCGAGTATCTTCTCAACTATCCATTCGCTTTCTTGGTGATGAAAGTGAGATGCCATCATCGTTTCTTCTTCATTGATATCGTCAATCCCCTTCTTATCCTTAAGGGACCACCAAGAACGTTGCTGTTGCTTTCGTTCTTTGAGGTGGTCCTTCCATCGCCGTTCCATCGTTTTCAGCTTCTTCCTGTTTATCAAGTGACTGTGCGGATGATTCAGAGCGTTGATGACCACTGTTTGATGCGGAGGTGAAGAAGAGGAGGAGCGAAGTCGAAGGGGATGAGGGAGAGAAGGTGGGGCTGTTGTTGAGTTTGAAGAAGAAGTCTGTTGTTGCCGTTTTTGAAGTTGAGTTTCGTACGTTCTTTGAATGAACTTTTCTCTCCAAGTGGAGAGAGCAGAAGATGAGTTGTCACGACGATCGCTTTCTTGTCTTTGTTGTTGCTTCACCGTTGACATTGTTGAGGTTGATTGTAGTTGCGATTGCGCGGTTTCTTTGCCTGTATGCTCATAAAGGTTTTTCCTACAGAAGGAAAGTGTATTCAGCTAAGTTAGAGAGAGAACAGAAAGAGGAACGAGAGCCGTCAAAGCCAAAATGAAACAAGTACCAAAGTGAGTCATCAGCAGTAACTAGAATATAGAAATACCGGCAAGTCTGCTGGAGGTTGCACAGGTCCCGTGCGCTGCACAGGTACGCAAAGCTTGAAAGAATGAGGTCGGTGGAGAGCAAGTCCATCGCCACTATCTTGCCTCTCAAGTAGGGCGTCATACGTCCAAGAACGGGCCATTCCTTCATCGCTTCGGAGGGATGATAAGGTCCTTCCTCCTTACCCGGAGCACCATGGTGAGCATGATGAAAGGGAGAGGAAGAATCATCTGGATAACGGTCACCTTCGCCCCACTGTCGGTGTTTGATGGCTCGTCCCCACGATGACTTTTTGGAAGAGGCAGCTTCGATGATCGCAGTGTCGTTATTGAGAGATGCAGCAGCTGAGGCACCACGATAGCTGGAGGCTCGAAGAGTACGAGCTGCTGATAATTATTGAAATGAGATACTGAAAAAAAAAGTAGACAATAAAAAAATACATACGAGTGGATCGAGCAGAGGAGAGGCGGGCAGCTTGAGCCATTTTCTCTTTCCTCTTTTTACGAATACCAAAGGAGCCTTTGCCCTGAACACAGTTACTGACATGAGCTCCAAACTGTTGTGAGTTCCTAAAGGCGTCCCTTGGCCAGACACCACCGCAATGCTTGCAACGATACATCTTTTCAGATGTTTTTGCATTTGTGTTCGTAGTGTTGTTGCTAAGTTCCGAGCTCTTCGCTTTCTTCTTATTTGTCGCTGGCATAATTGCAGTTGTGTTCGTTTTGCCGTTCTGTTGTTGCTTCTTATTTCTTGTTCTTGTTGCTGACCGCTGCTTCCTTTCTGTAATGTTACTTTCGTCATCGTTTTCCTCTTCGGAAGAGACCGTCAACATTTTGCGAGGCCGTCTCTCTTCTTCTCTATCCAACAAAGTTGTTGCATTGACATCCTTTTCTTGTTCTGGCTCTTCTTGTTCTTGTTCTGCTTCCTCTTGTCCTTTACTGCGTTGATCCTCTTCTTTCTCCACAAAATAAGCTTTGTTCTCTTCGTCTTCAGAGGAATCAGCGGAGGACGGAACCACTTCCATAATCGAATCTCCCGTTTTTAGTGTTGAAGCACCCTCTCGTTCTTCATCTCTACCAGCTGCTGTTGTTCTACCTTCGTCTTGTTGCTGCAATGCCTTCTCCTGGTGCTGTTCTTGCGCTTCTTCGTCGAGTTCCTCCCTTTCTTCCTTTATTTGCTTCTCTTCATCCGTCTTCTCCATTTCCTCTACCTGTATACTCGTTTGCTCTTCGTTTTCCATTGCCATTCCTATTTTCTGTTCCGTTTTGTTTTCTGTCTCCTCCTCATCTCCCTCAGCCGGAGAAACAGACAAGGAAGTTTTATCCTCATCCAGCCATTTGTTGGAAGGAGCTTTGATGGACCTTCCACCACGAGAAGTTCTCGAACTTGCCGCCATTGTCACGTTTGATGCTTCTTGCTCTTTCTCCTCCTGTTCCTCTTTCTCTTCACTTGCTTCATCCGCATCTTTCTCATGCTGTTCCTTTTCGTCCACCGCTTCCTTTGCGGTTTGTTCTTCCATTGTTTGCTGCTCCTCTTCCTTTTCTTCCTCTTTTGCTTTTTTGTTCTCATTCATCCTCTCACCCACCTCCTCTTTCTCTTCTCTTTCTTCTGCCTCTTCTTTCACTGCCGTCTTTTTAGCAGCAGCAGTTCTGCTTCTCTTACTTATCGCCTTGTTCTTATTTTTGGCGGAGGTGGAAGCAGAAGCAGAATGTTTTCTCGTTGTAGTTGTGGCTGTTTTTGTTGTTGGCGTCACGGTCGTTGTTGTTATGGTTGTCGTTGTCGTCGTTGTTCTTTCAACGGTGCCTCTGTTGTTGTTTTGAGCTGCAGCGGCGGCGGCAGCAGCAATGGCGGCGGCAGAGAGGCGCCCACGCCGGTAGGAGCGAACCACTGGTACGGCGTGTCTCGTGGGGAGCACGAACGGAGGGAGAGGGCGTCGTCTCCGCTTGGTGAATGGGTGATCCGTGGCTCCTTCTCCTGCGTCCTCTGCTTCCTCCACTTCCTCTTCCGCTTGTTCTGCTTTTGCGGTTGTTGCTCGTGCAAGCTCTGCCTCTGCTTCTTCTTCTTCTCCTACTTCTTGTGGCTTTCTTCCTTTCTTCGTTGTATCTGCTTTGTGGTTTCTTTGAAGTTGTTCCGGTCTTCCGGCGGCAGCGGAGGTTCTTCTTCGTTTGGTGTTGGTGTCGTTGTCGTTGGTGGTGGTGGTTGCTGTTGTTGTTGTTGAGGACAACTCTTCACCGCGTTTTCTTTTGTTGGCAGCAGAAGAGGAGGAGGAGGAAGAAGTTGTTCCTCTTCTCCTGCCTCTTCTTTTTGCGTTGCTTGTGGCTTCCCTTTCTCCCTCTTCTGCTGCTGCTGCTGCTGCTGCTGCTGCTGCTTTGTTTTGTGCTCTCTCTGCTTCTTCTTCCTCTCCCCCTGTTCCCGCTTCTTCTCCTTCCCGAAGCGCGTTCAAAGGAGGAGGGTCGGAGGCAGGTTTCGCTTCTTCCATCAGATATTGGGTGGCTTCCTCCTCCTCTCTTTCTTTTTCTATTTCATTTTTAAAAGAAAAATTTTAAAATGAAAAAAAAGAAACAGAAAAAAAAAAAGAAAAGTTGAAGAAAAAAAAAATAAAAAGAAAGAAAAAAAAGATTGACTTACGTGAAGACGATGAAGAGCCTTCTTCCGCCACCAGGTCAAAAAATTCTGTCGAGGTCGGAGGGAAGAGCGAATCTTCTACTTCTCCAAAGGAAGAGGAGGACGAGTTGGCTCTGTTTGCTGCTGCTTCTTCCCCCCCTCCTCCGCCGTCGTGCCCCACCAGCTCCAGAGGAAGAAACGAGGACGAATCTTCGACCCTTCCCTCTCCCTCCATCTGGTGCGTTGGGTTTTCTGCCGTTTTTCCTCTCTTTCTTCTATTTTTCCTCTTTTTTGCGTTTAACGGCTCATTTTGAGCCACTCGGGGAATTTACGGAGGCTTGAAAAACCGGGCAATAGGGAAGAAAAATGGGCAAAGCTTGGCAGGATTTGGTAGGTCGAGTGTGCACAAGCATCCGTAGTCTAGGGGCATGATTTCCGCCTGCCACGCGGGAGGCCCGGGTTCAACTCCCGGCGGATGCACATTCTTTTTGCCCTTTTTAATACATAGCTTATTGCGGATGGAAGTTCAACTTCAGAACTTTGGACAGCAGGGTAGGAGACGGACGGACTCCTTCCTGCGACAAAACCGGAAGGAAAGTTTAACACCGAAGAAAGAAAGAAAGTAACAGTTTAAAGGAAAGATGATGAACCACTAGGATTAAACTTGTAGTTGAAGAATAGTTTATTCGTGCGTTCGCCTGGCGAGCAACCTCTATTTACTCATAACAAATACAGGCTGCTTTCCGCGAGAGTACATCAGTTTTTGTTTTCGTTTTTGTTTTCTTTGAATTATGTTCTTCCTTACGCTGGCGACTAGGCAAACCAAAACAAAAAGTCCTACGAGCAAAAAAAGAATGTGCATCCGCCGGGAGTTGAACCCGGGCCTCCCGCGTGGCAGGCGGAAATCATGCCCCTAGACTACGGATGCTTGAGCACATCAAATATCTCTAACACTTGCGATCACATTAAAAAAAAACTGTCACATTGTAATGTTTTGTATAATTATTTTTTTTTCCTGTATGGTTTTTTTGTGTGTTTTAATGAAGATGATGATAGACTCCTGCATGGACCGCCAGAACCACGCCCTTTCCGTGATCAGCTTCAACGTGTTAGCGCCTTGTTATTACCGTCTGCAGCTCGCTGATCGCCTCCCTCGCTCCTCGTTTTGGGTACCCGCTCCATCCATCCGTCCCACCTTCTTCTTTTCTCCTCGAACCAACCACAACGAAACAAAGGAACGAGTGGAACTGGAGAGCATGCACGAAGAACTGTTCGCAGCCAGATGCGAGGCCGTGGTGAAGGTGTTGCTCGGTGCTGACGCCGATATAGTCTGCCTGCAAGAGTTCTGGTTTCACCCGGCGTTTTCCGATCGGTTTCTTGCTGCCTTTCGCGAAAGGTCCGTTTGCAGTTGTTGTATATATTTCGCTCGCTGACTTTAGTTTTTGTTCATATTAGTTATGCTGTATATCCCTGTAAGCGGCCAGGTCTTCCTCCTCTATTCTTGTTCTTGTTTTTCTGCTGCTGCTTGTTCTTGTTCTTGTTCTTGTTCTTGTTCTTGTTCTTGTTCTTGTTCTTGTTCTTGTTCTTGTTCTTGTTCTTGTTCTTGTTCTTGTTGTTCTTCTTCTTGTTCTTCTTCTTCTTCTTCTTCTTCTTCTTCTTGTTCTTGTTCTTGTTCTTCTTGTTCTTCTTCTTCTTGTTCTTCTTCTTCTTGTTCTTGTTCTTGTTCTTCTTCTTCTTCTTCTCCCCCTCCTCCTGCTCCTCCTCCTCCCTTCTCTTATGTGCTCTTATTCTCTTCTTTCCGTCGCTCTCTCGTCTTTCTCTCTCGCATTAAAATGAACGTTGGGACAAAAACAGGAAGCAAGAAGGATGGGTGTCTCACTCTCGTTCGCAACGGTCTCGCCTTCACCGTAACGCAAGCGTTTCGCATCCAACCCTCCTGCTTCTCCTCTCGTGTGGCGCAACTCCTCGTTCTTTCATCATCTTCCCGTTCTTGCTCTGCTTCTTCTGCTTCTTCGTCTTCTTCTCCATCATTGTTGGTGGTAAACACACATCTCTCCTTCCCTCACAACTGCTGCTCCGCCGCATTGCAACTCTTTGAGCTCAAACGCATTCTTCAACAGCTCGACCAAACATCTCACCACCTCCTTTCTTCTTCTTCTTCCTCTCTCACCATTCTCTTTTGTGGAGACTTTAATGCTTCCTCGAGGTCTCCTGTTTATCGGCTGATGGAAGAAAGGGGCTTCCTTTCCAGCTTCCAACGAGCGCATGGCAGGGAGGCTCTCATCACCCACAAAGACCATCGTTCTCGCTTGGTTGCCTGCGATTACATTTGGTTTAAACGGTTGTTAAGAGACCAAGAAGAAGAAGAAGAAGAAGAAGAAGAAGAAGAAGAAGAAGAAGAAGAAGAAGAAGAAGAAGAAGAAGAAGAACAAGAAGAACAAGAAGAAGAAACTTTGTTGGTTCAAAAGCAGAACAAACGAATGGAGGAGCGGATAAGAACGGTGGACGTGTTGAAAGCATGTTTGTTGCCCGAAGGAGTTCCCGATGAGGTTCTTTTTCCTTCTTATTCTTTCCTCTCCTTCTCTCTCCACGAAACAAACATTTTTTTCAAACAAAAAGGAATGGCCAGAACAACAAGAAGGTCAGTTCGTTTCGGACCATCGTCCAGTTCTTTCTTCCTTTCGCTTTGGATGACTCCATTTTTTTAAAAAAAAGATACATAACAACAAACTCTTTTCCTTGTTTTTTATTAAAAAGCAAGTAAAGTCAGGAAGAAGAAGAGGAAGAGGAAGAGGAAGAAGACTGCGACGAGTGTTGTTGTAGTAGAAAAGGAGGAAGTTGAATGTCATTATGCACACCAAACGGAGAGGAGGCGTCGCTAAAGAGGGCGTGTAAAGAAGGCGGTTGCATCGCTCTCGTCGCGCTATTCGTTGAAGAAGAAGAAGGGGATTGAAAAAATCGAGGAGGGCTAGAAGATGCGATTTGAGGTTGAGGTAAGACAATTGGAAGTGAAGGCGTCTTTGTTGAAGAAGGAGAGGAAAGCTCTGAAGTAGGATTGGGCAGCATAGGAAAAGAGAGCGGAGAATGTTGGAAGAATGTTTGATGTTGCTGAGGTTGATGAAAAAACGGAGCCATTTGAGGAAGTGAGAACGAAGCAGATGAGGAAGAAGGAGCAGAAACGGAGGCTAAAGAAGGAAAAGACGGGAGTATTGGGGCAGCAGAAGATGAGGAAGGAGAAGGAGAAAAGTATGCAGGATGGGAATGTGGTGGATACGGGTAAGGATACCCAGCAATGTGTTGCGGAGAAGGGGGATTATGAGGGCGAGACTGGCTAATGGTTGGAGACGAAAAGTAAACTGGTTGACCTGAAGCGGAGTGATGAAAAGGATGAAGAGTAAATCCTTGCTGTTGTAGAAATTGTTGATCATTTTGTCGAGGAACAAAGAAAGGAACATTATGAGGATAAGGCGTGTAATGGTTTGGCTGTCGTCCAGAAGAAGAAAACGAAGAAGATCCATGATGTGAAGAAGAAGAAAGTGAAGAAGCGGAAGAAGAGGTAGGAGGGGAGGCAGATGAAGGAGAAGGCAGTTTCTTGTTTATCAGCTGTGTTGAGGTTTGTGCTCCCGTCTCCCAAGTAAATCCTTCCATAGAACAAACTGAAGATGTTAAAGCAGAGCCTGAAGGAGAAGAAGGTGAAGAGGACGACGACGAGGAAGACGAAGAGGAAGAAGCATGGTGTGAAGAATGCTGTTGTTCATGACACAATAGCCCAACAAGGCTCTTTCTGTTTGGTCGGTTGCTGTGTCTACCTCTTCTTGACGGCTTCAACGGAGCCTCCGAGGCCATTCTCGACAGCTGACTCCCTCCTATTCGCAGGATGAAGCACATGTGATTCTTGCAGAGAGGATCCTTGCCATTAAAGCTGTACTGGCATCGCTCCATCTTGGGTCCCACGTGACGCACCTGCACAAACTGTCTGACGGCCTCTTGCTTCTCCTCCGAGTTGAGTTGGCCAAATGTATGCCGCACTTCGGTCCACAGCTTTGCTGGCAGAGTTGGAAAGGCGCAATCTCTTCTTCCGCAACGTACAAGCTCTTGTTTTCTGGGACCTGTCCACCCTCTTGTTCGTGCAGAAGAGAAACGATCTTGTGGGCGTTGAGAAGAAGTTCGCTCTGCAGTTTGTTCGCTTTTTTGGGGTTCTCGTTTGAATTTGTTGTTGGAAGAAGAGCAAGAGGAAGGAGAAAACGGAGTATTGCTGCGATAATTGTGAGTCGTTGAAGTAGGTGATGATGAAGAAGGGGAGAGCTTCAACTTTTTGGTTGGGGAGGTTTGATAAAATGTTGGGGAGTGTTGTCGTGATTTGTCGTCGGCTTCCCCATCTTCTTCTCCTGCTTCTCCCTCTTTACCTCGCTTCGCCTGCGAGAAGAGTGTCTCCGAAGTGGATTTCTCCGCAGAAACATCGCGATTGTTGCCGAGTGAATGGGGTCGTTTAAGATAATTATCCGAGGTTCGGAGTTTCCCATGTTGCATAGCTGCTGCGGACAATGAGAGCAAGGACAACCCATTCGCAGGAGAGGAAGAAGAAAAGGAAGGGGAGGAGGGAAATGGATAAAGCAGGGAGTTTCCTCCAGACGATGGTTCTACCATTCGAATAGGAGGAAAAGGGGTTAATGTTGTGGAAGATGCAGATGGAGTTAGTCGAACAATGGGAGAAGGCAAAGGAGGAGAATGAAACATCAGGTGACGTGATTGTTCCTCTTCCTCTTCTTCCTGCATGGTTCTTGCTGGTGTATTTGAAGGCGAAGTGATCCTTTCCAACTTGATCATTCCGTGAGAAGATGAAGATGGCAATACCGATGATGATGATGATAACGCTTCTGACGATGTTGTTTGTTGCTTCTCGTTGCGCTCTTCTTCGATGTTTTGTTGCCGAGAAGAATAAGAAAGAGGAGAAGAAGATGATGACGAAGACGTGGTGGCCGTTGTTGTCGTCGTCTTATTATTCTTGTTGCTTGGTGTTGGCTGTTTTTCTAGCTTCGAAGACTAGCTGATCGACTGGCAACCGAACCGCACCCGGTGGTCAAAGCTAATAGAATGATCGGGTGTGGAAGAGCCGATAAGGTTCGTGTCTTTGTCGTTGTTGGGGTGTTTTAGTAAATTAATTGGGAGCCGTTGTGCGCTGTTGCTGTTGTTCTTTCGTTGCGCGTTTCGGATCCTTCGGGAGGATAATTGGGCCTCCCTGTCCAAACGCGGTCTCTTTTGTTTTTTCCCGTTTCGATGTACTGAGCCACCGGGTAGACGCGGAAAGAGACCGGAAAATCTTCCTGCAGGAAGCGAAAGAGAGAGAGAGAGAGAGAAAGATGATGTTAGGTTTTTTTTTTTGTGCGACAACAGAATAGAATGGTAGGAGATTTTTTAAAACAACATAGCAAGATAAAACGACGCACAAGGGGAAAAAAAAAGATCTACGAAAAAATAAATAGGAATAAGATCTTTTTTTCGAAACAAAAAAAGAATCGATAAGAATTGGAATCGCACCCAACGAAACTAGAACAAAAAAAAAAAAGGGATCAATCGGGATGGATGTCCGGGATGCTCGCCTTGTTTTTTTTTTTTTTTGTTTTTCTATTCCGTCTCTTTTTTTTTTCTTTTGCCAAGTGGATGACGATTCCTTTTGGCCCACGTATTGAATAGTATTATTATTTTTCGTTTGTTTCGGTTTGGCGAAATGATTGATTGTTTTGGTCAAACCTTCAAACCCATGTTCCTTTCAAATTAATTAGAGCCAACACAAAAAGGTGTAAAAATTTGGGGGCATCTCTCTCTCTCTCTCTTGCAGAGGTGTTGCCTGAGGGGAAGTGGAGGGGTTGGTTGGAGGGGAACGGAAACAGAGAAAGCAGAGAGAGAGAGAGAGAGAGGGAGAATTTTGTGGTGGTAGTGGTAGGGAAAGAGGGGGGGGGGGGGGGGGGCAGATGACCACGTAGCGGTGGCAGTAGTGCCAGTGAGGGTCTCCCGTGTGTGATCAGAGGGATAGTGCAAGAAGGTCCAAAAAAAAAAACATCCGAAGCGGAAACGAAACGAAAAGATGAAAACGAAAATTTTTTTAAAAAAAAAGATGAAAAAGAGGCAGATATTCTTGTTTTTCTCATCAGAAAAACAACAACAAAAAAAAAAAACGAATGTTTGTTCGACCTTTTGGAAAAAACACGCAATCACATCAAGGCGGTGAGGGAAAAAAATAGTACCTTTAAAACCTTTTTGTTGTTGTTGTTGATGGTGGTGGTGATGATTGATCCAAGTGGATGAGTATATTTCCTCTTTCAACAAAAAAAATTCAAACTCGTTGGTTGAAGGAGGAGTGAACTGGTAGGAGATGGTGGTTTATTTTTTTTTGTTTTGTTTTTTGGCAGTGTTGTGGTGCTGCAAGCAAAAACACACAAAACTATTCAAGACCAAAGAAAGCGAGATAAAAAAAAAGTGTGGTCCTTCGTGGTTACCTCGTTCAGCTCAACGAACCGAAAAAAATCCAATAGAGACCAGCAAATTATGAATAAAAATTACGCTTTCAATTTACAACAAAAAAAAAAGCAATCAACCGCAACAACAGTTTCGTTCCTTTTCCTCCCTTCCACGTTGTTTTTCCTCTCTCTTTTGAATGAATGAAACAAAAAGGAGATAAATTGTGGTCGTTGTTGTTGTTGGGGGGGAAGGAAAGAATGCTTTGTGCTTCTTCGCTTCATGGAAGCGGAGATGCACCCCGCAAAAAAAGTAAAAAAAAATGGGTAGGACCGACGGCCGTTTCGAAACGGGGGACGGGTTTTCCCACATTTTCGTTGGTTTTTCAAGACCGTAACAGCGTACGTTTTTTCGTTTTCGATCTATTCGCCTCCTTCGGGCCTTTAGGTTCTTTTTTTTTTCCATCCTCCGATATTTTGACCTGCCCCCAAGATAATCGGTACTTTGGCAGCGGTCTTTGGATTGAATTCGGATGCGTGGTGATGAGGTAAGAAGACCGTATGATTTTCGGGGGACCGCAATATCCATACTTTCCATATCGGTCGTTGTCGGGACTCAACGGCACCGAAAAGGAATATATGAAGGAACTTCTCAGAAACTTCCTTGCCAATTAGCGGAATAGGCCCCGGAAACCGCGACCGCATCCGTCATCAATCTGGTCAAACCGTATACTGCCGGGCAGTTTTGTTGGTTGCCCATCGGGAAAAACAACCCTACGCCATTGTGGCGTCAGCTGGCCAGATGCTTGTTGACTGGTTGTGCAACAGGGAAACGGAAAAAACAAGATTTAGATCCGTGCATTAACGAAGATTTTACATCTGTGTTTTTGTAGACAAAAAAAAAGAGCCTCACTTCAACTCCTTGTGCATTGCGGTGAGGTTCATTTTTTGATGTGGGAGGAGTTCATCCCCCCCTCAATCCACTTGTATGCAGCGGAGTCACCATGCGCTGCAGTGCATCCACAAAAGAGTGCGGGGCGCGTTTCGGTTGAACCGCTTTACAGGCGAGCACATTGCTGTTGGTTGCAGCGGCGGGGGAAGTCCGGTTCCACCGCAACCAAAGACAACCATCGGAGCAGAGTGGCGTTCACTTCCTGCGGGCACTCCTGATGGGGCCAATGAGCGGCCCTCTCTACGTGAGCTCTCTCCAACTGGGCCACCCACTGCTCCATGTGCTGGGTCATGGAGGGAGAGAAGACTGAGTCCTGGCCAGAGGTGATCATCAGCGCTGGGGGCGTGATCTTCCTCCCTGCAGTCTTCTTGTTCCATTGCCAATTTGCTTCAACGTTTCGGTACCTTTGTTTTTTTTTTTTTCATTCAGATGGAGGAGAGGAGGAGAGGAGGAGAGGAGGAGAGGAGAGGAGAGAGGAAAGAACGAAGAAAAATAAAAAGTTAAATACCAGTTTAACCCGCCATGAAATCCGCTTTGTGTAAACTGATGAACGTAATAACGCAAATCATCCTCAGAGAGGAGAACACTTCTCGTCACCTCGCTCTTTGGAGGAAAACCTTTCAGCATTCCTGTTTATTTTTTTTTTGTTTGATTGTACATGTATCAGCATTACATCTTTGGTCTGAAGCAAGAGGAACATTAAAAAAAAGCTAAAAAGATGATACCAACCTCCTCGCTGACGAACAGTGGATGTGGATAGCTTCAATCCTTTCAGTGGAGCGAGATCTTGTTCGGAACTGCCGCGAATCAAGCAGGTGAGGGTGTAGGCAACGTCCTCCTCAAACTCTCTCTCGGCTCTTCCTGGTTCTTGGAAGTAGAGCTGATAGTCGAAACGACCCGGATTCTTTTCCATTGCTTGCGTAAAAGGTTAGACGAAAGAGAACAAGGAGAAAGAGAAGAAGAGAGAAGAAGAAAATAAAGGAGAAGAACGTCGTAAAGCAACAAGTGAAAAGGATAAAGACAAGAGAGAGAAATGAAAGAGAGCAAAAGAGAAACCATGCAAAGGATTTTTGGTCGGATTGACCGGGAAAAAGGGAGTCGATACAGCGCCTACAGCCTGTACTCGATTTGGATGGTGGAGCGCCATGTTCCAGACAATACCTCCTCCCCTACGGGTTACAAAGGAATGAGTTTGACGAGGAAAAGAAAAGAAAGAAGAATAAGAAAGAAACGACAAGAAAGAAAGAAGCGACAAGAAAGAAACACAAATAGAAACGAACCAATCATGGCCAATGAAAATAGCTCGTTGCAGGTGAAGAACGTCCAACAGAGCAACGAGGTCCGCCACCAATACTTCTTGGGTGTAGGCCGAGACCTCTCGCGGCGCAGAGGTACCACCGAAGCCTCGTTGGTCGGGCGCGATGGCCCTATAGCCGTTTGCTGCCAGCGCGACCATCTACCATTTTTTTAAAAAAAAAACTATGAACATTCTCTTTTAAAAAACGAAAATGAAGAAAGAATGAAACCTGGTGTCTCCAAGTATACCAACAGTCGGGCCACCCTGAAGAACGTTTTTGAAGAAAAAAAAAGTGAGAGTTATGCTTCACGTGAAACGCGATGCTATAATAAGATCATAACATCTCCCATACATACCATGACACAAAATTACAGGAGTGCCATGGCCCTTCTCCACAAAGTGCATGGTGATGCCGGAAGAGAGTTTTGCGCGACAGTGCACGAACCCCTCCACCAACCATTCTTCTTCATCTTTTGTGCTTTTCGTCTTCGTCGTTTCCATTTTTTTCTTTCTGTAGCCAAATCGTTGGCAAAAGTTGGCAAAAAAACGCCAAATCGCTCCAAATAAATTATTTGTCGACTTTATAATGTCGTCCCGAGTTATCACGATTGCACGTCGTCATGGGGTTCATGAGCGGGTTTGTCTTTGTTGTTCGTCTTGTCGTCTTCTTCTTTTTCTTCTTCGTCTTCTTCGGCTTCGCTCTCGTAGTCGTCTTCTTCGTCGCCTTCGTCATCGCTCCTTGCTGAGGACGCTGGCTCGGGAACCAACACTCCTACCTGACATGCTCGAAGCAACTGATCGCCATGCACCCATTGATGTGTGGCGTCTAACCAACAACAGCAACAAAAAAAAAGTGTTAACAAAAACGAAGAAAAGGAGAGAGAGAGAGAGAGAGAGAGAGAGAGAAACATACAAAATAACTTAGTACAGTCTTTTCCTGCACTTCTCAAAAGAATGGCCTTGCCTCCAGGATGAAAGTCCAGATAGTCCGTAATGCTATAAACTCTGCCGTTCAACACCGTCCAGGCGTCCTTCTCATCTTTATGCTTCCTCAGCTCGCTCGGTGTTATCTTTCTGAGAGCGGGGCTCGTTCCTTTGCTGGCTCCTCCGGTCATGTCCCGGCCAGAGTTACAGAGCCTCATCCAGTCGACCAGGGTATGGCCGGGAGCCAACGGCACTTTTTGCCTGCGTTTCGGTGCGGAACGTTGTGGTTGTGGTTGAGAAGATGCAGAGGAGGAGGAGGATGAGGAAGGAGAAGAGGTATTGCTAGTGGGTGGTGGTGTTATGTGCATGTTTCTTAGAGCTTCCTCATAGCTAATTCTTTGCGAAGACATCTTTGTTGTTTTCTTTTGTTGATTTTTATTCATTTTGCTTATCGGAATTGTGCAGCATTGTTTGTCAAAAACGGCAGACGTTGACGTTAAATTCAGCAGCTTTTGTGCACCAAAGTTGACGTAATCCTGTGTCGACATTTGAGATATTCGGACAGTTTTTCTTTCAAATTTCAACGAGTTTGATCGATCAAAATTATATAAAAAAGAAAGCAAAAACAAAAAATTCAGAAAACGATGAAGAACACTCGGTCAGGCGCCTCAGCTGCTCCACCACGAACCAACAGCAACCGCCGCAACAGAAACGAGGGTGGTGGGGGTGTCTCTGTCCTCCGTGTGGCCAGCGTCGTTGTGGTGCTTCTCGCGGTGGCGGCCTATTTCCTCAACTCCTGGGGCTACCTACCGCCGGCCATGCTCACGTCGGCCCAAGACGCTTTCGGCTTGGCTTCGTCCTCTTCGCCTGCTTCTACCACCGTCACCCCACGCAAGGTCATCATCTTGGGAGGCGGCTTGGCTGGCATGTCCGCTGCTATTGAGGTTTTTTTAAAAAAACTTTTTTTCCATCCTTCTTCACTACTTTTTTTTTTTTGATGAAGTTTCATCCTTCACTACTTTTTTTTTTTTGATTTTGATTTTTTTGTATTTTTTTTTTCAAAAAAAAAAAAAGGCTCATCGTGCGGGAGCTCATGTGGTATTGATGGAGAAAGAGGCGAGGCTGGGTGGTAACTCTGCCAAGGCTAGCTCTGGCATCAATGCGGTGCTCACGCCTGCGCAGCAGGAGGCTCATTCCAATGACTCCATCGAAACGTTCACGCAAGACACCATCAAGTACACTTCTTCCTGTTTCTTTTTCTCCTCGTCGTTATTATTTCCTTAGTCGTAATCTTCGTTATTCTCTTCTTCGCCATCTTCGCTTCTCTCTTCTCTTCCTATCTTCGCTTCTCTCCTCTTCTCTTCGTCTTTCTCTCATGATATATCGCTTCTCTGTATGTTCTCTCGTGCTTGTCTGGAAGCTATTCTCTTTTCTTTGCTTTCTCTGTTTGGCTAATGCATTCAACCAAAGGTCTGGTGGTGGCATGAGCGACCCTGTCTTGGTGGATGTGTTAGTGCATAGCTCTCCTGCCGCTATCGAGTTCTTGGAATCGTTTGGCCTGGAGCTACGTGCTTTGTCCAAGTGTGGGGGTCACTCTGTATGTTTCTCTTTTTCTTTTGTGCTTCTTGTGCTGCTTCTTCTTCCTCTTTCCCTTCGTTCTTTTTTTTTTTCCTGCTTCCTTATTTACTTGTTTGTCCATTCTTCACATCAGGAAGCGCGCACTCATAGGTCCAAAGCTACTCCTGAAGGCGACATCAAGAACGTTGGTTGGGAGATCACCTCCACCCTCCGCAAATACCTCGAGTCCCTTCCCACGGAACGCCTCACCATCCTCACCTCCGCCAAAGTCACTCGTCTTCTCCTCGATGAACACAACCAAGTTACAGGTGTTGCCTACACCACTAGTAACCAACAAGACGAAAAGCAAGTAATGGCGGACGCGGTTATTCTAGCGACAGGAGGTTACGGCGCTGATAGAGAAGGTCTGTTGGAGCGCTTCGCTCCTCAGGCACGCCACCTCGCTACCACCAACGGCGGATGGGCCACCGGCGACGGCATGAAGCTCGCCCAACAGATCGGAGCGGAGCTGATACAAATGGACCAAGTGCAGATTCACCCTACTGCCTTTGTAGACCCCAAGGACCCTACAAATCCCACCAAGTTCCTGGCGCCAGAGGCATTGAGGGCCTCGGGTGGCATTCTCATCAACCAACAGGGCAAGAGGTTCACCAACGAGCTTGGATACAGGAACGTCGTCACGGAGGCTATATTTAAGCATTGTGAGGAGGCGCAGGTAAACGAGGAGGAGAAGCAGAAGGGAAGGCCTGTGCCTAAAGTGGCCTACATGATCCTGAATGACGCCGCGGTGGATTTGTTCCAAGCTGCTGCTTTGTCATTTTACAAGAGTACGTGTCCCTTCTCTCTCCTCTCTCTCTCTCTCTCTCTCTCTCTCTCGTCTGCTAACTGCTCAATCGTTTTCTTCTTTGTCAGGTAAAGGATTTATTCCTGAAGTACAGGGAGTATCTGAGCTGGCCAAACACTTGAATGTGGATGAACAAGTCCTCAAACAGGTCCTTCTTCTTCCTCTATTTTCATTCTTTTTTGCTTCGCTCTGACTTTCCTTTTTATATCCTATGGAACTCGTTGTGTAGACCCTGTTGGATTATAGTGCGGCCAAACAAAAGGGGGTGGATGAGTTTGGAAAGACCACCTTTCCAGTGGACTTTTCCCTCGATGACCACTTTCGTTCGTTTTTTCCTTTCTCCCACTTCTTCCTATTCAAAGCAGCAACAAACTCACAAACGGATGCATGACAAAAAACTTAACAGACGTGCTGACCATAACGCCAGCCATCCATTACACGATGGGCGGCTGTCGTGTTGACCCACAAACTCACGTGCTCAACGCGTCCGGCCAACCTATACCCGTACTTTCTTTCTTCCTCCTCCACGCTCTCTTATTCTCTCTCACCTCACACAACAAACTCAACAACAATAGGGGCTCTATGGAGCGGGAGAAGTGACGGGAGGGTTGCATGGGCACAATCGATTGGCCGGAAACTCTTTGTTGGATTGTGTTGTGTTTGGTAGAATCGCTGGGCAACAGGCCGCCAAGGTATCTATCTTTCTTGTTGGTTGTGTCTGTACTTTCCTTGCATCTCGCCTCCTTTTTCTTTGCTTTTGTTCTTTCTTCTCTTTAAACATCAACTGTAAAACAAAGGGAGAGCTGCATTGAACGGCCTGACGACAAAGAAAAAACGAAAGAACCGGCTTTGATGCACTAGAATAAAGTTTATTCGTTTTTTTGTAGGAGTGTGGAGGAGGCCAACCCATCGGTTTGTGTACGTACCGCTCAAACCCAGCGCCAGTTCCACAGTGCAGAGCAAAAAAATAAAATAAAATAAAATAAAATAAAAAATCGCCTGGTTTTACGCAGCGGAGCAGAGAGAGAGAGAGAGAGAGAGAGAGAGAGAGAGAGAAAATTAGCACAAGTAACGAAATAATACAAAAAAGCACCAAACACTGAAGAAGGGAGTGAGAGAAGAATCAATCAGAGATCTTGGTAGATAAAAATCAGCTTCCTGGTAAGGAATCAACGGCAATGTGCGTTGCCGAAAAATGTTTTAATCATTTTTGATTCTCCACATATATATTATGTTTTTCGTTTTTTTTTTTTTTTTTTTTTTTTTTTTTTGGGTAACCCCCTCCTCGCACAACACAACACAACAGAGCGATAACGAAGACAAAGGAAGGAAGGAAGGACATACCAGCGAACCGTAAAAAGAAGAGAGAGAGAGGGAGAGCAGAGAAGCAGGCCTGCAGAAATGTGTGTTGTTGTGAAGTCTACAAAAAGAAAAATAAGAAATAAAAAGAAAAAGAATAAGAGGAAAACACAAAACAAAAAATTTCCTGAGGGGTCATAACATCGGGAAAGGGAATGGCAACTTCGGAGTTAAATCAAAACTCCGAAACGTCGCGACGATTAAAAAAAACAAAAGCACTTAGCAAACGCAGAAAACAAAACCCCAAGGAAGAGAGGGAAGGGGGAAACTATAACAACAGATTATTTTTTTTTTTGCTTCACTTTTTTTCTGATTTTTCTGATTTTTTGTTTTTGCTCTTCTTCCGACGTTGTTGCATTGAGAAAGTTGTTTGGAACGACTTTTGTTGTTTTGGAACCTCCTTGTGTCCTTTCGAGTTTTTTTTTTGAAGCGGGAGCAAAGCGTGAACAAGAATGGATGCTCCGGCCAACGAAACCTATGACGCACGAGCATTCAGGATAGTGGTGGTTGGAGTAGGGGGCGTCGGCAAGTCTTGCCTCA
This sequence comes from Balamuthia mandrillaris, assembly GCA_031835245.1. Taxonomy (NCBI): domain Eukaryota; phylum Discosea; order Longamoebia; family Balamuthiidae; genus Balamuthia; species Balamuthia mandrillaris. The sequence goes on along the minus strand of JAVKOQ010000094.1, from coordinate 42,508 downwards.
CCTTGCAGTACATATCAGAAAAGTTTGTGGAGGTAAACTTACGCGTGCTTTCTGCTTTCTCCTTTCTGCATGCGTCTTCTGCTTTCTTCTTTCTCTTAATACAACCTCTTCATTCTTGTTCTTCTTCTCTTTCTCCCGTGCAACATCAACCTTCTTCTCTTTCTCCCGTGCATGGTTGTCCACGACATGATTCCTTCTACGGTGCTCACTTTATCTCTTCCTGTCGATACAGGAATATGACCCGACCTTGGAGGACAGTTACAGGTTAGTAGCTCTTCAACTTTGCCTGCCTTTATGTTGATAGTTCTGACGAGTTTCCTGTGGTACCCTTTCCCTCCTTTTCTCCTTCAATCTGGGCTTGGTGAACAGAAAACACGTGAACATTTCGGGCGAGGAATGCGTGCTCGACATCTTTGACACAGGTATGTTGTGTGCGGGAGGAAAGGAAAGCCTACCAAATGTGACGCTTGCGTGCTTGAAGAAAGATCTTGCCAGAGAGAGAGAGAGAGCAAAATCTTAGAACTTCAGAGAAAGCAAGAAAGAAAGATCAAGGAGAGAGGAGAGGAGAGGAGGACAGGCTGTGGAACTGAACGGACTGGGACAGTACCGCGTGGAACGAAGGAGAGGCTAGAAAGCATCGATATGCGTCCTTAATCTTTATTTAACCAAACCAAAAAACCAAAAAAATATAAAAGCTGGCCAAGAGGACTTCTCAGCCGTTCGAGATCAGTACATGCGAACAGGGGATGGCTTTCTGGTAGTGTTCTCTGTTACTCTGCGGAGCAGCTTTGACGAGATCCCCGCCTTTCACGAGCATATCCTCCAGGTGAAGGATGTGGATAACGTTCCTATGGTGCTTGTCGGCAACAAGGCGGACTTGGTGGAGGAACGGGTGGTATCTACGGAAGAAGGAAGGGCCTTGGCTGAGAAACTGGGTTGCAAGTTTTTTGAGACGTCCGGTATGTTGTCACGTTCTTTATCCAACCGCCTTTTCTATCTCCTTTTTGACTCATCATTATTATTATAATGATAGCAAAGGAAAACAAAAACGTGGGTTACGCTTTTGACGCTATAGTGAGCGAGATCAAAGCGTATCGAGCGGCAGAAGCGGAACCAGAAACCCCCGAAACAAAAACGAAACAGAAATCAAAACGAAGGGGGTGCGCATTGTTCTGAGCTGGACGTACTTCGTTATCTAAGAAAGCGCTACCAAACAGAACAGACTGTGTCCACCTGGCTCTCTCTTACTCACTTACCTTCTCTATCTCCCTTTTAGTTTTTCTGCTTCTGTCAATGTTCAGTAACGATATGATAGCTGCATCCAAGTAAATAGTTTATAGTTTGAGAAACTTTGATGTCCTCTCTAAAAACATTGTCTTTAATTTTTTTTTTGTTCTTCATTCACATTTTTTTATACATTAAAAAGTAACTATGACAATGACGGATGGCTCCAGTGCAACACACAACGGAAGGACATACAATGACTGAACGTTTCGTTTGTTTTTTTTTTTTTTGAATCGAACAGGCACAGGGCCTGAAAAAGGAATAAATATTTCGTCATTATATACCATTTTTGAACAAAACCCACGTCACCATATTTTACAATCAGTCGACAGTAATGTAATGTCGGCAGTAATTCATTCATTTTTTGAACGTTATTGTCTGACAACAACAACCCTGAAGAAGAACGAAGCAACACCCCTGAACAACCATAACAGAAACACGAAAAAAAAAGAACAAAGAGAGACTGACGCCTCTAGAACCTCCTCTTCTTTTTCCTTCTTTTTTTTTTTTTAAAAAATATAGAAATAATTTAAAATATAGAAACATCAAAAAAAAAGAAAAAAAAAAAAGAAAGAGGAGAAGAATAAATGCAACCAAGCATGTCCCGGTCCCAAGAAGTTGGTCTGCCGGCGCGAAGAAAGAAGAGCATGGCTCCGCTTGCCGCCTTGGACTCTGCCGAGAGCAACAGCAGCAACAACAGCGGGGAGTACCGCCTTCCTCTCTCCGTCAAGCTGCAGCGCACGCTCCGCATCTTCCAGGAGACGCTGCGCTTGCTGCAGGAGCACGTCCCCGCCAAGTTCAACGTGCAGGAATGGGTGGACACGCACCTCCTCATCATTGCCACCCTCTCCGACGAGGCCACCGGCGGCAAGCCGCCCAGGGGCTGGCCCAAGGACCCCGTCGTCGTCGAGGAGTTTTGCCTCTTCGCCGCCAACTTCCACCTCCTCATCCAACAACACGTTCAGCAACAGCCTTCCGAGGAGCAACAGCAACCCGTTCCACAACAAACGTGCGAGGCCTTGTCCTCCAGCTCCAGCTCGACGATAACCGCCGCCGCCACCGCGGTGAGCCTGACCAACTTCACCTCCAACCCCAGGCGGCGGAGGGACGCCCAGCGGCTGAACAACAACCTCTACAGGTACTATGCCGCCATTTGGGAGGTCAAGGAGGGGAACTTCCAGGACGTGATCCTGGACCAGGCCGGGAGGGACTGGTGGCTCTGGGCCTTTCAGGGCGTATGTTATTTCTTTTTTCTTTTTTCTTTTTTCTTTTTCTTTTTCTTTTTTCTTTTTCTGTATAAATAAAACTAACCGCTATGGCTATCTCAACCAATGCATGGCATAACACGGGAATGGATGGCAGCGGTTTATGGTGACGTGGGATGAGTTCACAGTGGCCCTGCAGAGACGCCTGCCCACCATGGAGGATTGGGATCCCAGCGACTTGGAGTACCTTCGTCATATCTTAGGTGCTTTTTGCTTCTCGTTCTTCTTCGCCTTCTTCGCCTTCTTGTTCTTCTTCTTGTTCTTCTTCTGCTTGTTGTTGTTGTTCTTGTTCTTCTTCTTGTTCTTCTTCTTGTTCTTGTTCTTGTTCTTCTTCTTCTTCTTCTTCTTCTTCTTCTTCTTCCTTCTGTCATCCAATGTCTTATTCACCTCCTCTTCAAAGACTTTGCCGACACCGAAATGATCGGCGTCCATCAGTTTGCTGAGTTTCTTAAGGGCTTCGGACCAATGCATGCTTGTCTCGAAAACGTTTGTCGTCTTCTTTCTTCTCTCCTCACTCACTCACTCACTCTCTCTCTCTCTCTCTCTCTCTCTCTCTCTCTCTTTCTCTCTCTTCTGCTAAAATTGACTTTTCTTTGCTTTTTTTTTGCAGTTTTTATCCGTTATCGACGAACCGTACGTTTTACTCCTTCTTGATTTCCTTCTTCCTTCTTTCTTCCTTTCTTCTCTTCTTTGAGTTGGTTTCTTTTTCTTCTAACTCTGTTGTTAAACATTACATAGGTGGTTCCATGGCTATCTCTCCTTTGTCGAAACAAAGCGGCTGCTCTACTTAGAGCCTCCCGGTACCTTTCTCGTTCGTCTAAGGGTATGCTTCTCTTCCTTTCTTCTGTCCTTCCTCGCCTTTCTCCTCTTCTTCATTCTTTAACAAAGTCCTATATTACTGCTATGTGACACAACCACTATAGGATCTTAGAGCAGGAAGCTTCGTGCTGGCTTTTGTTCGGCAAAACACAAAGACGTTGCAGATCGTCATAGAGTCCTGTCAACCCTCTGGCTTTGCCGTGAAGGACGAGGATGGCAACTCGATGGTCTTTGAGACCCTTCATGACATCATCTCTTCTTATCACGAGTTCCTCGTTCGTCCTTTTACTTCTTCGTTGAACACTCAAAGGTTTCTTTGTCTTCCTTTCTCTTGTTTGTTCATTTTTGCTCTTGCTCTTTCTTTCTATTCTGCTTTGGCCTCCTTCTTATACCTTCTCTCTCTTTCTTATAGTTGGTTTTATGGCGACTTGACCGGAAACGAGACACACCGCTTGTTGCAAAACAAACGCAGAGGCACGTTCTTGATACGTTACAGCGTGCAACGACAGGACTGCCTGGCAGCTGCTTACGTGGATAACAGCTCTCAAATCTCTCATGCACTTATCACAAAGTCTACTGCTGGTTCGTTCTTGTTCTCTCTCCTCTCTTCGCTCTCTTTCTCTCTTCGCTCTCTTATTGCTTCTCTCTTCACTCTCTCGCTTGCTTTATTGATCCGTTCCTTCAAACAAAAACAAACCAGGGTATCGTCATGGAGAGGATCGCATCTTTGCAAGCATAGAAGACTTGATAGCGGCCTACCAAGGCGTTCTCTCCTTTCCCTGTGAGGACATCGACATCATCGAAGAGCTCAGCGACAAGGCAAGGCTTCGCGTGACTGCTGAGCGTTTCAAGTCTTCTTCCATCTCTTCTCCCGAACCCGGTTCTTCTCCATCAGGCACTCCTCGACATTCGTTCATTCCTCCTTCTTCTGGCTCTTCTGCTTATGGCTCAATCCCTGGGCACGCTCCAAAAGAGAAAGAGGATACAGCGTCGAGCCCTTCCGTTGCTTCTTCGTCTTCCTCTTCTGCCCCTTCCTCGTTGGAAGACGTTGGCGGAAGGTTCAGCTTGAGAGCTCGTATTCGTGGACAAAGACCGAGCATTACTTCGTTGGATGTCAGTGCTCTCACCAAAGACAAGAAAGAAGGTACGTTTGTTAAAAGCTTAGAGAAAGAGAGAGCGAGAGAGGGAGAGCGAGAGAGGGAGAGAGAGATGGCAATGCTGAACTGTTCTTTTTTTTAAATAAACAGGAGGAAGCACAAGAGACGGACGAGCGTCATCCAGTGCTGCTCCCACGAAGAAGGATTACAAAGTCTTTGGCGAGGAGCTCACCGAGGTCATGAGGCTCACTCCCAAGCTGCCCATCCCGCTCGTCGCTGAGCAGGCCATTCTTTATCTTTGTGCTCATGGTTTTTCTTTCTCTCTCTTCTTTCCTTCTTTCTTCATTCTCTTCTCTTCTTTTTCTTGCTTCTCTTGTTCTCCGCCTCGGTCTCCCTTCCTCTCCTTTTCTTTGTCTTTAACACAGCATTCTCTTCGTTCTCTCTTTCTCTATTTCATTGCAGTGGACACACCGGGAATACTCAGAGAGAAGGCCAAAGGCAGCGTTCAAGAACTCCGCAAGGCCTTTGACAAAGGTCACACCGTCAACTTGCAGCAATGCAAGAACCCGCACAACGTGGCCGCTCTGTTGAAGAGCTTTCTGGGCGAGCTGCCAAACCCGCTGTTGACCTTCGACTTGTATCGTCTATTCCTTCGTACTCTTTGCGTTGATTGTATGTATACTATAATTTTTTTTGTCGTTTTCTTCTGTTATGCTTCTTTGTCGTTTCTTTCTTTCTTGTTGTTTCTTTCTCGTCGTTTCTTTCTCGTCGTTTCTTTCTTTCTTTCTTTCTTTCTGACCAACAAACAACAAAAACCAATACAGCAAACAAACAACTGGAACTGATCAGCAAATTGGTCGACCAACTTCCAAGCGCTCACCAAACGTTGCTCAAGTACTTGCTTCGTTTGTTGACCCTCATAGTGGAACATCAGGAGAAGAACGAGATGGACGTGAAGCAAGTGGCCGTCATCATAGGCCCCATCATTCTTCGTGACATGAACGCCACTATGGAGTCATCGGGACAGGACACGGAAGCCATTGTCAACGTTACCGTCGTTCTCATACAACATGCTTATAAAATATTTCCGGTATGCCCTTTCCTCGTTCTAGTTCTTGTTGTTCTTCTTGTTGTTCTTGTTCTTCTTCTTGTTCTTCTCTTATAAGTTTACTATACGGGTAATATAGGACATGAAGAGCATGGTGGTGGATCGGATCGTGGGAAGGGATGTAATTATGTCTTTGGATCGATGTCAGGTCAAGTCGGGCACCAAAGAGCGTTTGGTGGCTCTCCTTTATTCTTCCGGTGGTTTAGACTATGCTGCTAGTACGTTTCTCTCTCTCTTCTTTCGTTTTCTTTCCTTTTTTTCTTCATTATTATCTCGTTTAACGTCCTTCACCTTTGGTTTTTTCAAACAAGTGCATGGCTATGCTCCCAAGTTTTTGTTGACCTACAGAGCGTTCTTGACGCCCAGAGAATTGTTGCAGCTTCTTGCCTCCAAGTAACGTTCCTTTATTTATTTGCTCTATTCTTTTTTTTCTAAAAAGGCTTATTACTTACTTATATTGCGTGTTTGTTTGTTTTTATTGTACGTAGGTTTTGTAAGGTGCAGGAGAAGGAAGGCAACACGAAAAACAAAGGCAAACTTTTAAGGTTTTTTCTTCATTCTCTCTTTTGCTTTGTTAAAACAACTCTCAACTAAAATGGGTGAACGACTTCTGCAACAACAACAACAACAACAACAAATAGAATATGTAACTTTTGCAAGAAATGGACGGAAGAACAGCCTTATGTCTTCACGGATGAGCTCATGACGGAATATCGCAACTTTGTCAACTGCATCAGAGATGAGACACTCTTACGATTCATGACTCTCAGCATTGAAAAGCTGGTATATATCTAGCTTACCTTGTCCTTCTTCTTGTTCTTCTTCTTCTTCTTCTTCTTCTTCTTCTAACACAACGAAAAAACAAAACAACAAACAGAACCAAGACAAAGACGTGGTGATCGTCTTTCCTGTTCCTCCGCCAAAGTCGTTGCTCCCAAAGAGCAAGAACCTTAAGTTCTCCAACATAAAACCATTGGAGTTGGCTCGTCAAATGACGCTCATCGACTTTGAGCTCTTCAAGGCCATTCAACCACAAGAGCTCTGTGAGGTGGCGTGGACCAAATCCAACAAAGAAACGCTAGCTCCAAACGTCCTCAAGAATGCCCGTCGCTTCAACTTGGTACCTAGCTCTCTTTTCTCCTCTTCTATGCTCGATGTTTAGCTAACCAACCTTCTTAATAAAGATGGTGGATTGGATTAAAACGGTGGTGTTGCAAGCCAAGTCACCAAAGAAGCGAGAAGCTTATGTTCTCAAATGGGTCGAGATTGCCAAGGTTTCCTTCTTTCTCCTGCTCTCCTCTCCTCTCTCGTTTCTTGTTCTCATGTTCGCAATACCTTGCTTGCTTTGCACAATTCAACTCTTCAGAGACTTCGTGAGCTCAACAACTACAGCGGCGTCATGCAAGTTCTGGCCGCCCTCGGCTCCGCCTCCTTGGCCCGTTTGAACGAGGTCAAAAAGAAGGAATCCATGTGGAGCGACCTCACCGAGATGATGAGCTCCGCCCACAACTCCAAGAACTACCGAGCCGCTCTGGCCTCCACCAACCCGCCGCTCATCCCTCATCTGGGCTGCTTCCAAACGGACTTGGTCTTCATCGACGACGGCAACAAGTTGATGCTCCCCAATGGCTACATCAACTTTGGCAAATGTTACCTCATGGCCTCCGTCATCCAGCAGATCCAACAGTATCAACAAACGAGGTATAACCTCAACCCGGTGCCTTCCATTCGCAACTTTTTGGATAACGTGGAACCGCTCGACGACGACAACTGTTACAAACTCTCCCTGAAAGTGCAACCTCGAGGGCAGTGAATGCACTGAAGAAAAAGGAGAACAGGAACTGTTGTTAACATGTGTTTGTTTATCTTTCTTATATTTTTGGTGCTGTAAAAAAAAACATAACTCTTTTCCCCCACTCGGTTAAAAGTTTACTGTCTAACCGTTTGTTCTTCTCTATGCATCGCCCCTAGCTCGTCTTCCACAAACCGAAACTCATCGATAAAGGAGACAGGTCGGTAGCGTGGGCTATACTCTTCTTCCTCTTCCTCCTCCTCGTCCTCTTCTTCTTTCTCCTTTTCCCAACTTTCTTTCTTCATGAGTTCCAGCATCGAGCTTTTCTTGCAGTTGTTACTGTCGCTCGTTTTGAGCAAAAGTTTCGCTTGAAAGAGAGCAGGAAAGAAGACATCATCGTAACGTTCGATCATTGTCTGAACGAGTCGCTGTATCTTTCCAAAGAGAAGGTGCGATTCGAGCGTTACCTCTCGTGGCCCTATAAGAGCAGGCCCAAAGATCAATGCGAGGGTGGAGGCTTTCATACCGTTGATGTCGGCGCAGAAGCTCAAGTTCTTGAGGAAGTTGAGGAGATATTGGAGGAGAGCGCGGTTGGGTGAGGGGAGCCGCTCGAAGATGATCGTTTGTAGTTGTTGGAGGAAGCCGTTGGGGTCTTTGACGTCTTCGAGTGCTGTGAGAGAGTCGTAGAGATTGTAGGTCATTAATGGCTCTGGCAGCTCTCGAAAATAACTTTTTAAAAAGAGGGTTAGAAAAGAGAGAGAGAGAGAGAGAGAGAGAGAGAGAGATGGGATGGGGATGAGAGCACTAGAGATGAGAGAAAACATGCAGGAAAAGAGAGAAGAGAAGAGGTACAGTTTGATTAAATCAGCGACGTTAAATGGGTCTTGACCTTCGAGAGAGGGTGGACGACCTCCCTCCTTGAAGAACAGATCAAAAGCAGTTTGTAACTGTTCCACCACAACTGAACTTCCCGATTGAGTGAACAAATCTTCTTTCGTGATTGCTGTAAAAGACGCCAAAGTTGACTTAAGAAATGAAACAACTATGGAGAATGTATTGCTTATTGGAAGGGAGTGTTGTTACCATTTCGAGAGAGATAGTTTACACAGGAGTAGACGACGTAAGGAATACCTAGTCGGTGTTGCTTTTCATTCAACAATACTTCAACGAGAGTACTTCCGAACACTTTGAAGAAAGGCATGTTAATGTTCACACAATGAAGAACGGAGAACGCAAAGTTGTTGGGAGGAATAAATACCTCCTTTGGGCTTCAAGCGCTGGATTGCGTTTTTGATGTCCTTCATCCAAACTTGTTTCGTGTCCAAAGTGGCAAACTGAAAAGTGGCTCTAAGAGAAGGCGTCTTCAAGTCAAAAGAGTGTCCACCATGTGGCTTCGTTGTAGTAATAAAGGATGAAGCCCTTGGGCTTACAAGTTGCCTTATTGCCGAGCTTTTTCGTTTGCGTTCTGTATGTTTGTTTTTTGATTGGAAACATAGTTAAAACGAAGATATCAGGCTTTCTTCTTCTTTTGTCGCTTATCGTTCTTCATTCATTCATCTGTTCCCGCTCTCTTCTCTCCATCCTCTGCTCTTCTGCGTGTTCTTCTCTCTCCTCTCTATTTACCTGTTGTGGATTCTTTCTTTTCCTTCTTCTTTGCTTTCTTCTCTACCTCCGAAGATTTCTTTGCAGAGGAAGTCACATTGCTGTTGTTGTTATTCTCCAAATCCGTTTCTTTCAAGGAGATGGCCATCTTCACGTTGTACTCTTTCCTACGAACGAGCCCTTTGCCGTCACCGTCCACCGACATTGATGCTCTCGTTAACCTTTTCCACTTGCCACTTCCACCTCCAATGGAGTTTTGTATTTGTTGTTGCTGCTGTTGTTGTTGTTGCAGCAGTTGTTGCTGCTGCTGTTGCTGCTGCTGCTGTTGTTCCTCGTAGAACGGCATCAACTTGGTGAGAATGAATTCGTTCACGATGGCTTTCTTCTTTTCCACTGCTAGACTTTCGCGACTTTGGCGTTGGGCCAGCTGACGCTTGGAGGCGACAGCATTGCAGACCAACAAAACGTCGTCAAATACAAAGACATAGCGCTTGTGTCCGTTGACCACCACCTTGCCCTCTCGTTTGTACCGACGACGTATCGGCTTTCCAACTTTTTTTGTGTTGAAGAAATAATGAAGAAGAATGAATAAGGAATAACTAAGAGAAGCTAAAAGACAGAGAGAGAGAGAGAGAGAGAGAGAAATAGAAGAGAAACGAGAAGCGAAAGAACAGAGGGAAGAAAAGCGAGAAGAGAAAAGAGATAGGTGAAATGAAAACGAAGAAGCACGAAACGATCAATGAACAAGAGGAAAGAAAGGAAGAGGAAAGGTACGATGGTCTTGAGAGGCGAGAAGATCATAGCCATGAATGCGCGGAGCGAGTGCCAACAACAAAGCTTTATGCGGAGCTTCTTCCAAGGCAACAGGGACCTGTTCCTGTATTCTTTTCAGGTTTGCAAGCGAGTTTTTTATCGCGCTTTGGTCGCAGTGATTTACTGGAGTGTTTTGAGCAAGTTCCTTTTATATCAAGGAGAAAAAATAGGTTAACCAGAAAGAGAAAGAGAAAGAGAAACGACGAAAGAGAGAGAAATACTTCAATAATAGGAACAAGATCGTCAATATCATTCAATGCACGAGTAAAGTAATGCTGAAGAGTACAGCCAAGTATTCCTTCTTGCTATAGCCAAAAAAAAAGTGAGTTTATAATGTGAGATGGAAACCAAAACAAAAACTAAACGACTTACTTCTTCCACGAATCGGTTTAACATGGGGTTGAGCCGACAATAGAAAGAGAGAGCCGCGTAAGCGTAATGCGAGTGTCCTGCTATCGTTACATAACTTTTGGCTCCAGCCACCTATAGCACCGCAACAAAAAAAAAAGAGGAGCGAGCACGAGCAGAGAAGAGAAAAAGAGCAGAGAGGCGTGAGAACGAGCGACAGAGAAAGAACAAGACACGGTACGAGAGGAACGAGAGAAGCAGAGAAGCAGAGAAGAGAGAAGAGAAGAGAAGCAGAGAAGGTGAGGAGCAGAGAACCGGAGAAGAGAGAAGCAGAGAGGAGAGAAGCAGAGAAGCAGAGAAGCAGAGAAGCAGAGAAGGTGAGAACCAGAGACGAGAAGAGCGAAGAGAGAAGCAAAGAGAGAAGCAAAGCGAGAAGAGCGAACAAGAGGCAAGAGAAGGGGACTAGAGAAGAGAAACAGACGACAACATACCAACTTCTCAAGCACGCGGCCCAGGCCCTCCACATTGGGAAACAGGCTCTCGTAGCGCTCGCAAAGCTTGAGCACCGTCCGGCTGTGCCGCTTGTGCAGCTCCTCGATGACGTCCAGGTAGTCCTCAAAGAGGGAGGCGTCCCTCAGGAGGTTGCCCCCCGTCTTCATGGGGATGATGAGAGCGTCCAGCATGGGAGAGATCCTGTCTACACACTGGGCCTCCTTCTGGATCAGCTTGCGAATGGCTTCGTTTCGTTTGATCATTTTTTGTTTAAAGTCTCTATCTATTTTTTATATTTTTAAAAAATAAAATAAAAGTGAGGAGCGAAGAGAGAAGAAGAAAGAAGAAAGAGAGAAAACAAAAACCCCATGCTTGGTAGTGTTTGCGGAGGAGCTGCCCGCGAACATGAGCTTGCACCTTGCAGATCCGTCGGATTATTTCTTCGCGTTTCTTCTGTTGTGTCGCGTTTGCGCCGCTTTTATCCATTGTTTTTTGTTTGTTTGTTTGTTTGTTGGTCCAAGAAGAGAGCGAAAGGGTTGATCACATGGAGAGAGAAAAAAAAAGGCTTTCTTCGTCTTCTCTCTCTCTTGTCGCTTCTTCTGGTTTTATTATTTTCTTTGCACGCCCAATGTAACGCGGTAATGAGTTTGGTAATTCATTTACCTCCATTATTTGAAGGTGACGTGTCTTGGTCTTTATATGGTAATATTTGATCATTTTTTGAAAGATCTTATGATTTTTCGATTTTTTATTGGCTCCCATATATTAAACTGACGTCAGTGGTGTTTACGCGGAGAACGAGAGAGGGAGGGAAAGAGAGAACGAGAGAGGGAGAGCGAGAGAGGGAGGGAAAGAGAGAACGAGAGAGGGAGGGAAAGAGAGAACGAGAGAGGGAGAGCGAGAGAGAGAGAGAGAGAGAGAGAGAGAGAGAGAGAGAGAGAATTACAGAAGAGGAAGATCAAGTCACAAAGTAAGTCTTCTTCTCACAAAACAAATTGGGAACAACCATTGGTTCCATCGTCGTTCAGGTTGATCAGTCTTCATGAAGAAGCCGCCGCCGCCGCCGCCGCTGCTGCTGCTGACACGGTACTAGCGAGCCCCTCCACCTGTGGCTGTGTGGAGAGCTTTTGCGACGCTCCCACCATGCTCACATCGTTCCTCTCCTTCTCCTCAGCGGCCATCAGCATCGTCATCATCGCGGCCGCCTGCTGCAACTCCCTTCGTTGCTGCTGCTCCTGCTGTTGCTGATGGTGGGCCAGATAGGCGTGGTAGCGCTCCCTCATGGCGGCATCCTCCGGGAAGTCCTCCTTCATGGTCTTCTCCAGCGCTGCCACCAACCTGCCCATCATGGCATCTGTGTGGAAGGGGCTGGGCGTCAGCCTCAGGCGCTCCTGCCCTTTGGGCACCGTGGGGTAGTTGATGGGCTGCACGTAGATACCGTGGGCGTGCAACAGCCTGTCCGTGATGCGCTTGCAGCGCGTGGCCTCGCCCACCCACACCGGGACGATGTGACTCGCGGAGGGCATCAACGGCAACTCGGCCTGTCTGACCAGGGTCTTGAGCCTGCGGGCGCGCTCCTGGTGCTTCTCCCTCAGCTGGGGGTTGGTTTTGAGAAAGGCGACGCTGGCGCGAGCGGCAGCGGACATGGGAGGGTTCAACGAGGTGGTGAAAATGAAGCCGGGGGCGAAGCTGCGGACGGCATCCACCAGGGAGGAGCCAGCGGCGATGTAGCCGCCGCCAACGCCAAAGGCCTTGGCCAGGGTGCCGGAGATGATGCTTATGCGATCGGCCAGGCCTTCCTGCTCGGCAATGCCGCCGCCACGAGGGCCATAGAGGCCCACGGCGTGCACCTCATCGCAAAAAGTGAGGGCGTTGTGCTCCTCCGCCACGTCGCAGATCTGTTTCAACGGGGCTATGCTGCCCTCCATGCTGTAGACTGACTCGAAGATGACCATCTTGGGACGGTCTTTGGGGTACTCCTGCATGAGGGAGTGCAAGTGATCGGCATCGTTGTTGCGGAAGACGCGCTTCTCGAGGCCTGAGTGGCGGATGCCTTGGATCAAGGAGGCGTGGTTGAGCTGGTCGGAGAAGAGCACCATGTCGGGGAAGATTTTGGCAAGGGTGGTGATGGTGGCCTCGTTGGCCACGTAGCCAGAGGAGAAGAGCAGCGCAGCGTCCTTTTGGTGAAGGTCGGCTAGCTCGCGCTCCAAGGCGACGTGGTGGTGGCTTGTGCCGGAAATGTTTCTTGTTCCTCCTGCTCCTGCTCCACACTTTATTTTTTGGTGAACGGTAAGCAAAGAAACCCAAAAACAAAACAGAACAGAACAATGACAGAGGAATAGAGGAGAGAGAGAGAACTGAGCAACAAAAAATCGTACTTTGGTGACGGCTTCAATGAAAGCGGAAGTCACAACAGGGTTTTGGCCCTGGCCGAGGTAATCGTTTGAACACCATACAGTGACGGGTTTGGTGACTCCTGGTTGGGCGGGGTCATGAAGGAGCGCTTCCGGAAAGTGTCCGGCCCTCCTTTCCAAGTGAGCAAACACCCTGTAGCGACCTTCCTGCTTGATGCCTTCCAGATGTTTGTCAAACGCGGCGTCGTAGGTGTTGTGTACTGCTTCCGCAGTCTTTCTTTGCTTGTCTTCTATCCGTGTACGTTGTTTCACGTTTAGAACGAGAATCTAAAGAAAAGAGAGGAGGTAACAAAGAAAAAAAGAAAACGAACCAACAGAAAGTTTGGAGAGACCTACGGAAGTCCGACCAGAAGCCCTCTTGGCGGCTTTCAACTCGGACAGGACCTCATTCTCCACTGAAACCGGGGCCGAGGAAGTCGTTGGACCGTTGGTAAGTGCCTTTCTCAGGGAAGCAGCATCCAAACCGAGCATGGACTCCCCGTCTTGTTTTAGCTGTTGTTCCTCCTCCTCGTCCAGGAACTCGTCTCGGCGCTCGTCCATGGGCTCTCCGCCGAGATAGGGCAGGGCCAGCTCCTCCAAGGAAGTGGGAGTGGGAGGCAAGGACATGGGGGAGGGGAAGTGCGCCTTGGAGCCGACGTGGCTCACCGGGCTTTCGTGGTGGTTGTTCAGTTGCACCATGCCGAGGAAGGGGCACTGGCCCGCAAAGTTGGCCATGTAGGCGGCAGAGTGTTGCTTGGTGTTCATCTTGAGAAAGGGGCATTGGCTGCCCAGCGCTGCCTTGGCCGCTGCCTTGGCCAGCCCAGGTCGTTTGGTGGTGGAAGCCATTCGATTTGATCAGCAAGTTTTTGGGTTTAGGGTAAAAAGCTCTTTCTTCCTGTTTGATGAGAGGATGCAGATCAGAAAGAGAAAAGCAGAGTGCAGCGGAGAGCAGAGAGAGCAGAGAGAGCAGAGAGAGGGAGAGAGAGAGATGGGTTTCATCAAACCAGACGTAAGTTAACACAAACAAAAAGAGCTGCTTGCCTTTTTGTTTTGATTCAACAAAAAAAAAAGGAAATCAGAAGAAAAAGAAAAAAAGAACAAACGATTCGTAGAAGTGGAAACTTTGTGTTATTGTTGGTTTTTTGGTTGGGTGTGAAGGTGGAGGTGGTCCCCGAAGAAAAGAGGCAGAGATTCAAGGGAGAGAAAAGATGGTTTCGTGTATGTTTGTTTTTTTCAAAAAAAAGAAAAGAAAAGAAAAGAAAAGAAAAGAAAAGAAAAGAAAAGGGTGTCCCAACCAACCAACAAAAAACAAAAACCAAGAGAAAGAAATGAAGCAATGAGAACAACTACTTCAACCCCCCCCCAAAAAAAAAAAATAATAATAATAATAAATAACAGAATGAATGAGGAGGAGGATGAAGCGACCCCCTTGAGTAGCAGCGAAAAAAAAAGAAAAACGTAGAATTTTTGTTTTTTTTTGAGTAGCGGCGAAAAAAGAAAGTGTAGTACCTTTCAACAGAAAATCAATCCCAACCGAACCGGGAAGTCGTGACGGACGAAGGTGGTGGTGGTCTTGCAACGGGGCAAAGCGCGGCTGGAGCCGAGGAAGATAGCGCTTCTCTCTCTCTCTCTCTCTACTGTTTTTTTTCTTTTCCCTTTTCTTTTTCGTCAGAGACCGCCAAACAAAGAAAAAATCAAACTCCGCATTTTTGTCGACCGACCTGATTTCTCGGCGTTCGGGATTGGTCGTTTGATTCATACATTTGAAACGCAATTAAGATCCAGACTACCGATCACAGCGGTTATTAAATGCGGACAGGGGTGATGTCATTGATAGAAATGTCAAGAATGGCTGGAATTCAGGGAATTTGCAACAACGAACAAAAAAAAATAACAAGATGGAAGGAAAGGGATTACGCTCGTCGTCGTGGATGTTCTTGTACGCTGCCGTGGTGGGCGCCGTTGCGTTCGCGGCTACACTCGGGCATCTGGTCGTGTTTTTCCAGCCAGCTGAATCTTCTTCCATCCGTTCCACGCAGGTAACTATCCGTTTTTTTTTTTTTGTAAAGGTGCTCCCTGCTACTCGATTTTGACGATTTCTCATCTCTCTCTCTCTCTCTCTCTCTCTCTCTCTCTCTCGTTTTCTTCTTTCTTTCTTGCTTTCTTTCTTGCTTTTGTGCGATAGAGCTTAAGGGACTTTCGTGAGGCGCCGTGGTCCAACAAAGTGGATGTTCTCCTGGACCTCTTGACGGACGCAGCGCTGATCGGCTTGTTCGTGCTGCAGCACCGCTTTTTGACGGCGGTGCACAAGCGGTGGCAGAAGCACGGCCTTCACCCCAACCTTGCCCGTAGTCTCTACGTGTTGGCCACTTGCTGTTGCTTCGAGGTATTAGCTCCTTTGGCTCTTTTAAAAAAGTTTTTCGTTCCTCTAAGAACTTATTTTTTGTTTCCGTTCGGTAGTTGATGATCGCGTTTTGGCGGGTGCTGCCGAGCTTGCAGCAGAACGGGTGGTGGTGGCATGAGGCTTACCTTTGGAGCACCCTCTATTATGCTGGCTGGTTTGTTATTCTGCTTCTGTTCTCTCGAGTCTTGACTGCTAGCTTGCTTCTCTTCTGTCCTCACATCTCTCATCTATGCCACCTCCGCTCTGTCTTCCTTTCTTAGTCTCTCTCTCTCTCTCTCTCTCTCTCTCCTTTTCTCGTCTTCTCTCCTCTCGGTCTCTCATTCCCTCGTTCTCTCGTCCTCTTATTCTCCCATTCTTTCTTTCTCTGCTTCTCTTCTGTCTTCCTTCCTCTCGGTCTCTCATTCTCTCATTCTCTCTCTGCTTCTCTCTAGTCTTCTACTCCTCTGCTTACCTCAACTATTTTAAAAAAACAAAACAGGATATTAGCAGCTCTTCAAACCTTCTTTCTGCTCGACCCGCTAAACTTTATCGGCTTCCAACAAGACAAACAACAAGAACGCGGGTTGGAACGTCTCTTCCAGCACATGCGGCATCCGCTTTGCACTGCTGTCCTCTTGATCCTTTGGTCGCGGGGGCTTTGGACGTTGGACCGATTGATGCTGTCCTCTTGTTTGACGGCGTATCTCTTCCTGGGACATCGCTTGGACGAGCAAGATCTTTCCTTTGTTTCATAAACGACAAGGAAGAAGGAAGAAGGAAAGAAGAAAGCAAAAAAAAAAGAAGTGTTCAAAAAGAAAGAAGGTTCGTTTCGCACACGAAAAAAAGTTTGTTTTTTTTTAAGAGTGAGAAATGTTGCTGCCTTTGGCAAAGACTTCGGCCAAAGAGTTCTTCAAGCACTGGAAGTTATAGTTGAGAAGGCCATGCTTGTCAAAGTGTTCCTTTCGGAGCAAACAAACCAACGCCAGATATCTGTTTATCATCCAAAAAGTGAGAAAGGAAAAGAGAGAGAAAAGAAGTGAAAAATGAGAAAGAAACGACAAGAAAGAAAGAAAGACACGGCAAGAAAGAATAGAGAAAAGACGAAAGCAAGAACGACGAGAAGAAAATCGTACTTGTTGACTTCCCGAAGGTAGAGGACCATTCCGTTGTTGAGTTTGATGATGGACTGTGACTTTTCATCATAGGCCAAACCTTCTGTTTCATCTTTCATTCTATTTATTTGAAGTAACAAAAGAAATGGATGAGAAAAAAACAAAGAAAGAAGGACAGCGAAAGAGATACCCATAGATGCAAGAGACGTCAATGACCACGTCGATCATGTCGCTGCACAACTCGTAGGTTTGCATGTCAACGGAGGCGCTGTCTGTGGCCACGTAGATCTTGCTCACAACATCTATCAAGAAAGACTTTTCCAATCGACAATTCTTTGGTTGCAGAAATGGTGAGAACAAGAGAAAAGCAACGGGAGAAGAGAGAAATAGAAAAGAGGAAAATGAAAGCAAAAGAGAGAGAGAGAGAGAGAGAGAAAAGAGAGTTACGTTGTTGAGAATATCTAAAAGGTTTTCGAGAGTGGGTAGCTGAGGGATGAGTTTTTGGATCACTTTGCTGAAGGCCTCAAAGATAGAGTGGTCGTAGATGCTAGTGAGGTAGAAGCTGAGGTGCACATCGTCCAGTCCGGCCTCAGCCAGATCGTCCATTGCTTGTTGCTCTATATCTCGTTGTGACTCTGTAAATGAAAGAAAAGAAAGAAGCAAAGAGTTCGTAAGAAGGACAAATGAGATTAGAGCAAAGATAAGAAAAGCAGAAAAGCAGAAAAGCAGAAAAGAAAAAAAAACAGAGAAAAGACAAGAGAAAGAAGCAACGAACCGATTTTGTGATCGTCAGACAGTCCGTCGACCTTGTGAATGAAGACCTCGAAGCATATGCGAGGATTTACCTGTATGATACAGAGGGAATGCGTTCAGTAAAGGAGAGAGAGGCAAGAGAGAGGCAAGAGAGAGAGATGAGAGAGATGAGAGAGATGAGAGAGAGAGAGCGAGAGAGGACAGATACTTTGTAGGCTTTGGTAACAGTAATGTGCAGCTTCCTAAGAGCCTCTTCGTATTCGTCCTGTGTTTAATGCAAATGTTACGAGTTCGTTTCTCTCCCTCTATCTCTATCTCGTATCTTTGTGCTCTTTTCTCTTCATTATTTTTTTTCACCCTTTCTTTCTCTTTCATTGCAAAAAACAAACCTGAGCATCGATGACGAAGATCAAAGCGCCACAACCACCGAAAATGGCGTCCGAGTCAAAGGCAGGGTCAAAGAAGTCGAGTTGTCCAGGAAAGTCCCATATCTGGAACTGCACAAACGAGCTGTTGGAGATATCTGGTGGTCACAAAGAATAAGTAAAAAGAAGAGAAAGAACATCAGTATGACAAAGGAAGGAAAGAACAAAGAACAAAAAGAAAAAAAGCAAACCATTCTTGACGATCTTGTTTGTGGTTTCCAGGAAGAGAGTCTCGTTGGGCGACATTTTGTGGAAGACAACTTTTTGGATGCTAGACTTGCCGCTCCTAGACGTTGCCATTCAATGCAAAGAAGTTAGAGATAAACAGAGAAAGAGAAACGGCAAGCCGCCAGAAGCACGCGAGAAAGG
Organism: Balamuthia mandrillaris; assembly: GCA_031835245.1. Classification (NCBI taxonomy): domain Eukaryota; phylum Discosea; order Longamoebia; family Balamuthiidae; genus Balamuthia; species Balamuthia mandrillaris. Next base: position 24,453 of record JAVKOQ010000094.1, on the reverse strand, counting down.
AGAAGCAGAGAGAGCCACATAGAGAAAGAAAGAGGGGAGGGAAGAGGGAAGAAAGAACGAGAGGAAGAGAAAGAGCGAGCGAGGGAGAACGAGAAAAGAGATCTTTGGAAGCGAAAAAAAAAAACAATAAACAAACCTTCGGAGACCCATCAACAAGATACGGGGCTTGTTCTCGTTGTGAGCCGGCATGGCGCCTTCCAAAACTTCAGGGCCATATCTTTTTTTTGTTGTTGTTGTTGCGAGCAAAAAATAAAAAAAAAACGGTAGTCAACCGATGGTTAGTTATGCCACAACATTGGCTCCAACACAACATAACAAACAAGGGGAAAAAAAAAGTGGAGATTGATTGATTACCCAAGGTCAGAAGGGAAGGAAGATCCGTAGGGATACTCTTCTGTGTTGTATTCTTCGTAGTGAGAGGGCCGAAAAAAAACCACAAGGAGGGGAAAACAAAAAAAGAAAAGAAAAGAGGAGGGCAAAAAAACAAGAGAGAGAGTTAAGGATCGCACTGCTTCGATCAAACCAAAATCAAAATCAAATCATTTTTGTTTTTTTTTTTCGGGAGAAAGAAAGAAAAAGGATATCATTTTTTGTCTCCAACCAGGAAGTTGAATCTAGCTACTACCAAAAACAAAAAAGGGGGATGGTTTGGGCTCAAAGGACACACAAACGTTACAGCAGCAAACAAAGAAAGCAGCACAAGAACAAGAAGAAAGGCAAACAACAGCAACAACACGCCGCCGCCGTCAAGTTCTTTTCTTCCTCTTTTTCTTTCGTGATATTTTGTGCCGACAACATGAGGGTTCGTTTCCCATTCAAAAAATTTCTCCAATTCTTGTCATTCCATTATGAGAGTTGATGATGAGTATATTTGCCTGGATCGCATTTCTCCAATTCTTGTCATTCCATTCTTTCAGAATGTTGTTGATGCAAATTCCTAGAATTCCATACGTTCCTTCCTACTTGAAATTCCTTAGATGCCGAATATGGGGTTGATGATGAGGTGTTCCTGGTTTTTTCTAAAATAAAAAAAATTGGAAAGAAGAAAAGAAAGAAGAAAGAAGAAAGAAGAGGAGAGAGGTTTTTTTTTTGTGGTTTCATCAACGCCAGATCCCTTTTCAGAACCATGCCAAAGTCTCGCAGAAACAAACTTAGTATGGTTTTTTTTTCTTTTGGTTGAAGTCATTGTTGTTATTGTTTTATTGAAATGCGGAGCTTTTTTATCACATTTCCATCTAATCTCCTCTTTGCTTTTCTCGCTCTCTGTTGCTGCTCTCTTCGTTGGTAAAAAAAAAGTCACTCTTGCCAGAACGGAAAAGCGGGTAGGAGAGCGGAAGGAAACGTTGGTGACCCAAATCCGGGAGAGCGTCAGCCAGTTCCAGACCATTTATGTCTTTACCACGCAGAACATGCGGACCAACTACCTTAAGGAGGTTCGATCGCAATGGGCCGCCAGCAGGTACGCTTTTTTTTTTTTGTATTTTCTGTTTCTTTTTTACCATGTTGTTTGTCTTATCGTCACTCTCTTTGTCATTTCCTTCTTTCGTGCTTTCCTTCTTTCTCTGAGCACTTATATTGTTTGTTCCTCTCCTCTCTTCTTCTTGTTCTTCTTGTTCTTGTTCTTCTTCTTGTTCTTCTTCTTCTTCTTCTTGTTCTTGTTCTTCTTGTTCTTCTTCTTCTTGTTCTTGTTCTTCTTCTTCTTCTTCTTCTCCTCCTCCTCCTCCTCAACGAAACAAACTGACAAACAATGAGAATAGATTTTTCTTGGGCAAAAATAAAGTGATGCAAATCGCGTTGGGCCGTTCCGCACAAGAAGAAGCTGCTGAAAACTTGCACCTCCTTAGCAAGGTTTGTAACCTCTTTCATTCTTTTCTTGTTGTTTCATTTTCTATCGTTTCTTTCTTGTCGTTTTGTTTGGTTCTCCTTGCTGTTTCTCATTTCTCATTTATAAATTTGCTCAGGAAGTAACTGGTAACTGTGGTCTTCTTTTCACAAACTCTTCTCGCGCCGAAGTCGAAGAGTACGTTCTTATTTTTCTTACCTCAGAAACAAACTAACAAACAAAAAAATCAGATTCTTCAAAAACTACACAAAGAAAGATTTTGCTCGCAGCGGCTCTCCCGCAACGGAAACAGTGCATCTATCGATGGGTCCTCTTGAACAGTTTTCTCATTCCATAGAGCCTTTCCTTCGGAAACTTGGAATGCCCACTAAACTTCAAAAAGGTTTTACTTTCGTTCTCTCTCTCTCTCTCTTGTTGCTTATCTTGACACACCAAAAGGTGTTATCCATTTGGAACGAGATTACACGGTGTGCAAAGAAGGAGAGCCACTCACACCAGAACAAGCAAAGATACTGGTACATTATATTGCTTTCTTTCATCCCCCGTTCTCCATTTCTTCTCTCTTTCTTTTCCATTCGCTTTTCATTCCATTTCTCATTTTGACAAACATATTCTCTGTAGCAATTGTTGGGAATGGAAACTGCAGAGTTTCACATAGAACTCACTCACGTGTGGCACGATGGCAAGTTCCAAAGTCTTCTTGAATGAGTTTGGGGGAAAAAAAAACAAAAAACAACTCTCTCCAGGTTCTCTCTTTCGCTTTTTCTTTCTTTCCTTCTTAAGAAAACAACAATTATTTGGCCCTATCCTCCTTTGTTCTCCTTCTTCTGTTTTGTCATTCCTCCTTGGTGCTTCTCTTTTACTTCTCTCTTCTGTTTTGTTATTGTCGCAGGCGATTTGCGAGAGAAGACTTGCGAGCAAGAACCACCAACACAAAGCGATGCGCCACCAAGCCGACCAAATAAATGCTCGCCAACCACAAGTAGATATCTCTCTCTCCTTCTTCTCCTTCGTTCGTTCTAAATTGTGATAAATATTTATCACTCGTCGATGAAGCAGAATGAAGAAGAGCAGAAGGAGAAGAAGAGGATAAAGAAGATGAAAAGGAGGGTTCAGGAGAGATGTTGGTGTGGTCTTTGATCCACCGGATGAAGGTGGAGAGGTTTTGTTGGTAGACGTGCCTAGCGCCTGCTGTGCCACCTTTGAACAGAACGACTGTCGGCATTCCTCTTAGCGAAAGTTCTGCGGCAACACTTTGTTTGTTTCGGGATGATGAGAAAGAAGAAAAGAAAGAGAAAGAAACGAAGAAGAGACAATAGAGGCGAAGAGAAAAGAAGAGGAAACAGAGCAGAGAACAGAGATAGAGAGACAGAGAAAGAGAGAAAAAGAGAAAGAAAAAAGAAAGAGAAAGAGAAAGAGAAAGAGAGAAGAGAAAGAAGAAGAAAGAGAAAGAGAAAGAGAAAGAGAAAGAGAAAGAGAAAGAGAAAGAGAAAGAGAAGAAGAAGAGAAAGAGAAAGAAAGAAAGAAAGAGAAAGAGAAAGAGAAAGAGAAAGAGAAAGAGAAAGAGAAAGAGAAAGAGAAAGAGAAAGAGAAAGAGAAAGAGAAAGAGAAGGAGAAGCAAGAAAACGAAAAAGAGAGAAGAGGAAAGACCGTACTAAGGATAGAGGTCAAGGTTGAGGGCAAGAAAGGGGATGGAGGGAAAGAGCCTAGCAGCGGCGGCATATGCTGGTGCCATCTGTGCACTAAATGGACACTGCAGAGAAAAAAAGCAAACAACGTGAGACAAAACAAGAACAAGAAGCATGGAAGTGAAAGGGGGGGGGGGGAGGGGGGAGATACCCATGGAGCGTAGAATTGAACGAGGTGATATTCAGGAGCAAATGCTTTGTCCAACAACCTTCTCAGCTCCTCCTCGCTTACTTCTATCACACGAGTCGTCGCTGCCAACGAAAGATCTAAACAAAAAAAAAAGATGTTTAGATGAACAAGAAAAGCAAGCATGAGGATGAAACAAAACTGGAAATCGCTGGGCAATGCTTTTCCTTGGAGAGGGTGGTGGTCACTGGGGCGAACAGCAGCTCAGAGGAGGCAGCGGGGCGTCGTATGGCTGCTGGACATGTGGGCGGTGGTTGATCGGAAGCACCGCCGCTGTGGGTGGCAGCTGTGGCTGCGACGGCGCCAAGAAGGGCCAGGAGAAAGAGGAAGGAGAGGGGGAGTATCCGCTGCACGACGTTACACCTCCTCCTGTTCCTCATGGTCATCGTTTCGCTCCAATAATTTTTTTGTTGCTTCCATTTTTTTTTTTTGGAGCAGCAATAGTTGGTGATTATTTAATAGGATTTCGATATTATCAATAACAATTGAATATAATATTGTTACATTCTTAACTATCGAAAAAATGAATCTTTCTGCATGGTTATTGATTTTTCAGACACTTTCTGAACAATTGTCGATATTTATCTAGGTTCTGATAGGCAGTGAAGGCCAGCGAGTGGGCTTTGTTTTTGTTTTAAAAAGAACCGAGTCAACTCCAGGAATATGGAGAGACTCAGGCCACCCTTTTCAAGGGTGTAGACCGTGAACCAGTCAAACTTTGCGTAATCGTGGATGTTAGCGATTATTGGATTTCTCTCCTTCGTCCTTTTATACCATTCGCCCCTCCCTATCAGTTATGGGACTCTCTTGCAACATAGAGACAGATTCTCTTGTTTTTCAGCTCCACTCAGTCCTTTTTTTTTTCATTTCACAAGAAATTGTTTTGTTTCTAATTTTTGGTTTTATTGTTCTTTACTTTTTGCAGAAGGAGCTTTTCCTCCTCCTTCCCTTCCTCCATCAGCATCCGCAATCTCCATTGCGGAGGCGGATGCGTTCTTGTTGTTACTATTGTTCTTGTGTTGTGTTATTGTTGGTATTGTTCGTTTGTTTTGTGACTTTTTTGTTGTTGAAGTTGAAGAAGAAGCGTTATTTTCCGTCGCTTTCTCGTTGGGAGGAGAAGTAGAAGAGAAAGAAGGAGAAGGAGGGGGAGAAGAAGCAAAAGAACGTGGCCAGAAAAAAGAAGAAGCAGAGAGGAGTGGATCTTCCTCGCCCATTGCCGAAGGTTGTTCTCTCTGTTGCAGTTCTGCTAAAGCTTCTTGGTATTGGTTAACTAAACGTTGGCACGCTCTGTTGGTGGCTCCCATTATCGGCAATAATTGTTTCAACAATTCTCTTCTTGAGAGTCCCAATATAAATGGATGCCATCCACTGCTTTCTTCTTCTCGTTTATCACGAACATCGGATAGCTTTTGCAAATCTTTTATCCTTTTTGATTTATTGAAAAAGAAGTGAGAAGATCGAGAGTGGAAAGAAGTTAAGCAGACACGCAGAGAAGAGACAAAGAAAAGAATAAGGAGAGGTAAAAGAGAAAGATACCGGCCCGGGGGTCCAAGAAGGGAAGTGCAAAGCTCGTTGAGACGAGGAAGGGCGGCTTCAGCAGAGAGATAACGAACATATGCCTGTAGCCAGTACTTGTACTCAGTCGCGGAACCCAAAACCAAAGCTGCTCCTATTTGGCTCTGTTTTTTTCGGTGCAGAACAAAGGGTAAGTATAAGTTTACAATATTAGAGAAAAGTTAAGAAAGATTCGAGAGAAAAGAACAAATAGGAATAGAGATTAAGAGAAAGAGACAAAACAAGGAAAAGTTAATAACCTCAAGATGAGATATCGTTTCAGCGCTTTGCTGCTCTACAGAAGCGTTGAAGAGAGCTACAGCGTCGCTGCCGCCACTCTTCCAAGGGGTCATGGCTTGAATCTTGGCCAAAGGTCCAATAGTAAAAGCAGAGGGAGAAGAAGAAAGAAAAGTGCCTGCATGAGAGTTGAAACGGGAATGAGGAAACTCATTGTCTGTGACCCGTAGCCACGCTCGCATCTGCTTGTGGAACACGAACGAGTGGTGGTTGCTTAGAGTGATGATAGGTTGGGCTTCGTCCGTCACTTCTGTTCTTACTGTATAGAACAAGAACAGCAAACAATAAAAAGAAATTCATGGATAAGAATAAGAAAAGAAAGGAAGGAAGAAAAAAACGAACATATCCGAAGGTTTGGCTGGTTTTCAAGTAGTTCTGTCATGCTTTCCTTGGAGATGGCTCTCAATTCGAGAATGTCCCTGAAGAAAGCACAGTGAGGAAATACAAAACAAGGTGAAAAGGAAGGACGTGTGTACTAACCATATGCTGACGTTCCCGTCCCGAGTGATTGCCATCAGATATCGCGAAGAATCCGTTTCTAAATGAACAATGGCGTAACCTAAGCAGATACACGGAAGCAGCTGTTTTTTTTTTTTTTTTTTTTGGTTTAGAAAAGCTTCAGCAGCCCAAATGAAAAAGAAATTAAACAAGAAGAAACGTGTACCCTTCGTCCTGCAGGAGAATAGACGATTAAAGAGCCATCCGCACAGCCCGCAGCAGCAAAGCTTTGATTGCCAGCCAGCGCGGTGACTCGCTGCGGGACAATGTCTTGCCACAAAGTGGCTCGCTCTCTGCACGCTATTACCGAAGAATACTTTCCCGCCTCCGAGGAAGGGGTGATGGTAGCTTCCAAGAGAGGCTCGGGGGGAGGCATCATTCCTCCACTTCCATCCGCTGCTGTTGTTCCACCCGTTGCTGTTACACTTGAGGGAGCAAGTGAAGAGGACGAGTCATTCGTGAAGGCCATTAATGGCCGTGGAGAGGTTTTGAACTGTTTGGCCAATCTGGTGATGATGGGTGGCGCTGGCAACAAATACTTTACAACTGCTCCTTTCAAGGAAGTAGAGGAAGATTGTGAAGAGAGAGTAGTTGAGGAGCTTTCTTTTTTCGTCAGTGTGGAAGACTTCTTTGAAGATTTGGGAGAAGCGCTGGTTGAGGATGGTTTGGAAGAGGTGGAGGAAGATTTCTTCTTCTTCTTTTTCGAGTCGCTTTCTTTCTCTTTGCCTTTCACGCTTTTCGTCTTGCTACTGCCATTTGCTTTGGGAGTGGTTTTGGGCGTAGTTTTAGGTGTGGTTTTCCGGGCTTCTGGTGATTTGGTGGCAGCTGCCGTTGTCGTCGTTGCCTTGGAGGTTGCTTCAAATGAATGTGTTGCTAAGATCATTTCTTCATTTTCTGTAAGTTTGGCTTTTTTGGTCGGTCTATTTGTAGGGTTTTCGCTGCTGTGACAAAAAATAAAATATCAGAGAAAGAGAAAACGAGAGGAAAAAGCGAAAAGGACAAAAGGGATAGAAGATACCCGCTCGTTTGTTGTAACGCAGTAGTAACTGTAGAGGGGAGGTTAGATGTAGTGGAAGTTGTAGCGTCCATATTAGTAGGAGATGTGGCAGGTTGCGAAGTTTGGCCTTGTTGCGAGAGCGAACTGTTGGAAGGACTGTAATCTATCGGATTCCATTGTTTACTTGCTACAGGTGAGGTAGCACTGGAGAGAGAGAGAGAGAGAGAGAGAGAGAGAGAGAGAGAGAGATGGTTTATAAGCCAGAAGAAAAAGAAAAACGAAAAAAAGACTAAGAGACTAGACCAAATACCCTAAGAATTGGGGCGTGATGCGGCGCTTTCCGTTCTTTAAACGAGTTTCCACCTGCTTTGAAGCAATAGGACTTGGTGTTGCAGCCGCTCTCGAAGGACGAGGACTAAGAAGAAATGAAGAACTACTTCTTCTGGTCAGATTCTCGCGCTCGAATTCCAGCTGCTCCGGAGTCTCTGCGAGAAAGATGGAGGCGGCTTGATGATTAGTAGCAAATGCGGCCTCTCCGTATAGGCCCACCAACATCTTTTTCTGCTCTGCTGGCGACATAGCAACGCCCAGTTGTTGCTCGTTGAATTGAAATAAGGTGACGGTCCCGTCTGTCGAGCAGCTCAAAAGGCTTTTGCCGTCGCTACTCCAACTCAGGTCCAAGATGCTTTGGCGGGAGACGTCGGTAGCCACCATCAATGGCATCTTTGTGGCTGTTGACCATAAAGAAATGCCACAATCTTGACTCCCTATTTATCATTTAAACATTTAGAAAAGATGAAAAAGGAAGGAAAGGTAAGAAAGAGTACCTAGAGCACAATAGCTGCATGGCTGCTTTTCTGCGCCTACTCTAAAAACAACAGGATTGAATTTCTACGAGAATAATGACAAAGTAAGTTTAAAAATAAGGGTGGGCGAAGGAGGAGGGGGGAGAGAGCTTACAGCGCAGACAACAGGCTTTTTGTGACCCACAAAGTCGCAATAGACGTCATCCCATTTGGACCGCTCCAGGATAGGAGCCACATGTGATGGGCCGCTGAAGCCATAGGATGTGGCAAGGAATGTGCCATCTGGAGACCAACTTATCCGTCGAAAAAAGCAAGAGGAAGAAGAACGTTGGTAAGGTTTCTTCACTTGTGCCTCCATCTTCCAATCGCTAGTTCTCCAAATTATAACCGACTTGTCATCTGACTGTTACAACAACAAAGGCAAACACAAGCACATCAAATTAGAATTGCTGGGTGAATAAGAACATGAGAGAGAGAGAGAGAGAGAGAGAGAGAGAGAGCAGAGTAGGCAATAACCTGACTAGCAATGTATTTGCCCAAGGGACCCCATGCTACGCCCTTGACAAACTCCATGTGGCCATTGAGGCGAGCCAGTATGGTGGCTTTGGGTATGTCCCACACGATTACTTCGTTTGCCAGACTGGAACTCACCAGCATTGTCCCATCTGGAGACCAACACAGATCCACCACATCTTTTTAAAAAAAAAGACTACAATAAGGATACTGAAACTGGAAGAGCTTAGATAGCAGGAGAACCAGAAGAAGAAAGAACACCAACCACAAAAAACAGCGGAATGGTGTACCTTTAATGTGACCATGGAGAGAAGCGCAGCGACACCAATTCTCCACGTTGGGCGCCTCGTCCGAGCCAAAGGCAGGGGTGGCCCTCCCCTCCCTCAGCTCCCAGATGAGCACCAGCTTGTCGTCCGAGGCGGTGGCCAGGTAGCGCCCGTCCGGGCTGAAGCGCACGCAGTTGACGGGGCTGCCCTCCTCCATCACTGCCAGTAGCTTAGGCACCGACTCGCTGGCGTCCAACTCGGGAGAGGCCAAAGCCAACAAGTTCCATATCTTGATCTTGTTGTCTTTGTGTGGACGAAAACCACAAACAGAAAATCAAAGAGGAAGTTGAAAGTGAGTGTGATTGGATGATAATAGTACGATGGTTTATGGAAAAAAAAGAATTGTGGAGAGAGACAAAGAAAAAAAAAGTACCTCCACCACCAGTGGCGAAGCGAGTGCCATCAGGATGTATGTCTACTGAGAAAATGGGATACTCTGATGGAATCAAAAAAAATGGATGAGTATCAGTCGCTTCTTTTGGATGTTGTTGATGCCGAAGAAGGAAAAAGGGGGAAAAGGTTACCGCTATGGGAGACCCATTCAGGTTGAGCGATGCGGACCTTGGATGCGCTCATTGTGTGCAATCGTTATCTCATCGGCCGCCTATATTCCAATATCGACTGATTGTGGCAGCGTTGCTCGATCCCTTCCTTGCTCTCGACCAGGCTTCAGTCCAGATACAAGGCTGTCCTCGTTTTTCTCTCGCTCTCCCTCTGTTTCTCCTTGTTGATCTCCTTCTTTCACCACCAAAAGGCCTCAATTTCGAATGCCCCACGCAAAGTCGAACAGGCCACTCCACAACAAACCAGAGAAAGAAGAAGAAGCAACGAAGCAAACAAGAAAGAACGAGAATGAAAAAAAAAAATAATAATAAACACCAAAGAGGAGGGGAACAAAAAAAAAATAGAATAGAATATAACTTCAACAAAAACAAAAAAAAAAAAAACAAGAAGGAAGTTGAAGGAAGAAGAAAGGAAGGAAGCAAAAAAAACAAGAGTTTTTCCTCCCCCTAAAAAAAAAAACGTCTCTCTCACTCCAGTGCTCTCTCCTCAAAAACTCTCGCAACCGGCGAATTCAAAAAAAAAAATAAAGCGCAGTGCGGAAGTGCAGCTGAGAGGTCCCCCCCCCAAAGTCCCAAACCGAACGGAAGTATACAGCATCGGCCAACCTGGTGAACCCTCGCCGCCTCCATGTGGTTCCTTCCCCTCTCTCTCTCTCTCTCTTGCCTTGCTTACATCATCAGCCCTCAGCCGGAGGAAAATCAGACCACACAACAGCCTGCGGGGGAAAAAGAGAGGAAAAACACCACCGTCGTCGCTTCTCGCTTTTTTGAGGTTTTTTTTTTTTAAACTTGGAAGAAATTCTATGCTTTTGTTTTTGTTGTTTTTCAACAAGAAAAAAACTCATGCACCCAGTGATGCGAAGAGGGAGTGTTGGAAGAAGAGGCTTCCCGGATGGAGGGCACGAGCCGGAGGGGTGGGGGTTGACCATGGAAGAAGGAGGCCTGCGAGAGAGAGAGAGAGAGAGAGGGGAAGGAACCACATGGCGCACAGCAAAGGAGAAAAAAAAACGTGGCGGGAGATTGGACGTCGACAAAGTCGACATTAATGACATCATCAGCGTCGACTTTAATTTTTTACCTTAAGAAGATAAAATCTGTCCCTTCAGCCAAGTGTGACGTGTCCCACTCATTTCTTTTGTCAGATGATTTTTTTTTTGTTGTGACTGTGCTGTTGTTGTTTTTTTTTGTCGCTTTTTCTGAACGGTCCACAAAGACACTCCTCTCCAGCGTTTTCTCTCCAAGATAATGACAAAAACTGTGACCTTCCTCGTGGCGGTCTGCTGCTTGGCCCTCTTGGCCTTGGCGGCCGCTGAATCAGACGTTGTCGTGTTGACTGACGCAAACTTCTACGAACATATCAAAGAGGGTGATTGGCTGGTCGAGTTGTGCGTGGCTTTGCTTTTGCTTCCATATTTCACTGTTATGGTTTACTCACCCCTCTCAATACAACACATCACGCAGCTATGCCCCCTGGTGCGGCCACTGCAAGAAACTTGCTCCCACTTGGGAGGAGCTCGCCACCTCCGCCAAAGAGCATGGCTTCAAGGTTGCTAAAATAGACTGCACTGTTGAGAAACGTTTGTATACGCACGTGTGCTTTTGGTTGAAAGCTAAGTTCTTACTTGATTCTTTTCCGTTGGACAGAGATCCCAAATTTGTTTGGCATTCGGGGTTATCCTACCATCAAATTGTATGGCTGGTTTCTCCCTGTTACCTCCTCCTTCTCCCTTTCATTTCTGGCCTTTCTCTCCTTCTATTCCCTTGTTTGACTTACAAGGACGTATGGTTTTAACACAGCATCCGTGGCGACAAGTACTACGACTTTGCCAGCCAAAGGACGATCGAGAAGTTCACCGAATTCGCCAGGGGTGGCTACCAGACCGCGGACACTCATCCTCTTCCCCCTCCTCCTACCGTTGCCCCAGCTGCCGCACCTACTACCGCCGGTGAGAAGAAGGAGGCTTCTGGTGCCGCTGTCGAGACTGCCAAGCGAGAGGAAGCCAAAGATGTGGAGGACGGCGTGGTTGTCCTTACCGAAAAGAACTTTGTTGATACCACCAACGAAGGGCTTTGGATGCTCGAGTTGTACGTCAAAAGCTCTCTCTCTCTCTCCTCTCTTCTCTCCTCTCTCTGCTCTCCGTCTCCTCGCCTCCTTGTGCGAGATGCACCTACTCGAGTTTGGACTGATATCCAAGCTTTGTTGTGGATGAAGTTACGCTCCGTGGTGCGGTCACTGCAAGCGTTTGGCGCCTACTTGGGCTGAGCTCTCCTCCCAAACCGCCGGCAAGTTCAAGGTCGGCAAAGTGGATTGTACCGTGGAGAAGGGTGCGTTATGCCTTCTTTTATGACAACCGCTTCAGACTAAACTTCTTTCGACACAGCCGTCTGCGGCAAGTTAGGTGTGAAGGGATACCCCACTATCAAGCTGTACATTTTCTCTCTCTCTCTCTCTCTCTCTCTCTCTCTCTCTCTCTGTCGGCTATGAGCTTACCACTTCTGTTTGAACATAGGCGAAATGGAGACAAGCTCTACGCATACCAGGGAGCCAGGACCGTGGAGGCTTTCAAGGAGTTCGCCAATGGCGGCTACGCCAGCGCTTCCTCCTCTGGCTTCCCCTCTTTCGAGGAGGTCAAGCTGGAGACTAAGTCGGACGCCAAGGAGACAGTTGGTGAGTACCCCAAGGAGGTCATCGTCCTCACAGAGTCCAACTTTGATGAGAAGATTGCCACTGGCGATTGGCTTGTTGAATTGTACGTCCCTTTTCTGCTTTTCAGTTCATGTGAACTTTCTTATCCTTTTGGTTTGTCTGTGATGGATGAAGCTACGCCCCGTGGTGTGGTCACTGCAAGAAGCTAGCCCCGACCTGGGAGGAGCTTGCCACCAAGGGCAAGACCAACGTTGCCAAGGTTGACTGTACCGTGGAGAAGAACTTGGCCAAGAGATTCGGTATCAAGGGCTTCCCTACCATCAAATAGTTGCGTTCTTCCTCCGTCCCCCTAGTTTCGTTTCTTCCTCTCCCTAAACGACCTGCGTCTACACTTTTTGATACATAGCATCCGTGACGGAAAGGTGTTTGACTACAAGGGACAACGAACCGTGGAGGCTTTCACCTCCTTTGTGAACAGCGAGTACAGCTCCGCCAGCTCTGGCCCTCTGCCTGCTGCTACCGCTCCTGCTGCTCCTGCTGCCGCTGGCGTCAAGCATGATGAGCTATAAACAAAACCCTCGCGGTTGTTACCATTTAACTGTGTCTCTTTTACCAATGACAGTCCTATAGGGTGACTCCACGTGGGTTATAACATGCACGGCATATTGGTTGTTTGTGCAAAAAACCAAAAGGAAGCTCAAAACCTGACACAGTGGACGATGAACTTTATCCCCTCCCCAAAAACTGTTGCATCGTTGCTGATAGGCACTCCAGGAGAAAACTTTCGGGTCGGTGAGCCATCCAAAGAGAAAGAGCTTGACAAGATACACGTCTTTGTTGTCCATGAAGGCATGACAAAGCTGACGGACCGAAGAAGGCTGCTGATGGACAAGAACGCCACCCTTCGTCAGGAGCGGAGCCGTATGGAAGCGGAGCTCGGCAGACCATTAGTCCATGAGGTAATGACCGACCACCAGAACTACCGTTTCGCGGAGGAGGTGCTGGACCAGCCGCTGTGGCACTTTAGCACCAAGGGCTACCTTCGCGTGGCGTTTGTGTACCACCACCTGGAAAGGCTAACCAAGGCAGGCGAAGAGGCATTGGAGAAATTCAGAGGACAAATGCCTACCAGTTGGTCCCTCCGAAAGGCTCGCCTGTGAACCCAAGAGGAGGCCTCTTGCGCTTGTCCCAGTCGACGATTATTGTCGAAGTATTAAATATTAAATCGTTTTTTTGGTGAAGATCACCTCGGGCTTTGATTACCGATTGGTGATTTGAAAAATTCGATGGAGATCACTAGCTGATATTATTGACAACCATTAATAAAAATATCGCTTCGATTAAAAAAACCAAACAAAAGGAAGAGAGAAAAGAAGAAACAATAAAAGAAAGAGAACGAGAGAAGAGGAACTCTCTCTCTATTCTCTTCTCTGCCTTCTTCGTTAGGCCAATAACAAGTTTAAAACAAAAAAAGACAGAAACAGAAAAAAAAATGAGCACCAAGAAAGAAAAGAAAGACAAGAAGCCCAAGGCGTGGAAGAAGCTCAAGGTCTTCTTTGACGACAAAAAAGACGCTTCACGGCGACTAAAGTCTATCATCTCATTTCTAGGTACCAACCTTCCCTCTTTTTTTTTTTTAAAAATATATACATAAAGATAACCATTTCTGTGACCTTATCTCTTCCCGTTTAACGTTTAACGTTTTTGCTGATGCATGTTTTTTTTTCCAAAAAAATAAATAAATAAATAAATAAACGAAACTAAAAGATGGAGCTCATGAGGAACCCCAAGAAATAGAAAGCTTCTTCAACGCCGAAGCAGATGAAATATTCAGCGTGTTTGCCGAAAACTTTGAAGCCTACCAAGCCACCTGTAAAAAAGAAAAAGGTTCTCTCTTTTTTTTTTTTTTTTTTTTGCGAGCAGCTTTTTTGTCAAAAAACTATTTCTGATCCTTCATCCCGTGCTTGCTCGGGTGACACGCAGGCAAGTATGACGCAAAGGAATTGGGCCATCTGATAACGCTTATGAAGGCCATACTCGTGCAGCTCAGGGAGAAAGTTGCCGGCAAATGGCAAAAGCAAGGAATAGGTATGTTTTCGCTCTCCTTTACGTTCTCTCTCTCTCTCTCCTCTTGCAGCTGTACACTCTCTCGTTTATTCTACTTCGTGCCTCGTTTCTCTTTTCTCTTTTCTGCACTCTCGTTCTCTTCTCGTTGCATCCCTTGCTCTGTCGTCTCTATCGGTTAGAGACCACCGAGCAAGAGAAGAGGGAAAGACTCATCATTGTCTCATTGGGTGCTCGTTCTGTTTACATCCAATCCAGCTTCCTTCATTCGTCAGTTGCTCTACAAGGAAAACATGCAAAAGATAAGAGTAGGCGGCTTTGAGCTGTTGCTTCAATATTTGGACAACCTGGCCGTGGTGGACGATGACATCGCCTCCATGCTGCCTGCCGCCATCAACCTCAACGTCTTTGCTGAGGATTACCATGGCACCATCACTACTGGCGCCTGGGCTACTGTTTTAGAAGGTATTTGTTGGTCTTATCCGTGCTTCTCCTCCCCGTTCTCGTTTCTCTCTCCCTCTCTCCCCCTCTCCCCCCTCTCTTAATTGCCCTCCTTGGTCTTTGCTCTCTGTTCTTCCTGTCGTGTTCTTGTTGTCTAATGCTATCTTGTGCTTACAGCTGGTGATCGTTCCGAGGTTCTCCTGCCAAGTGCTTTGGGAGAGGACAATCAGTTAGAACGCTCCGTGCAGTTGCTGGTTAAAATGTTGGACTTTATGGGGACTCACCCAAAGACATTTGAGTTTTGGTTCACCATCCTCAAGACCTACTTCCTCCGTGTATTTTATCCAGCCGTTACGGCTTCCTCCTCTTCCATGTCTAGTGGTACTTTCTTCCTTCTTAAAAGCGAAAAAGAAAGATAACAAATGAAAGCAAAGAGCGAGAGAAGGAAAAGAGGAAAGCTCGTTCTCATATTTATCAATCTTTATTTGCTCGCCACTAGTGGAAGGTTTTATACCTTATTGTCCAGCAAAGGTGCAAGACGCACTGGCCGACCAATTGGCTTTGTGGACACGAGACGCAAAGCTACTCGCCATCATAGTCAATTCGCCGGAGAACCTTAGTTACCTTTGGGCCTTTTACAGGCAAGGCATGGCCTTGACCTCTCACTTTGGAACCGTTCGCAAGTTTTTGCATGTTTATCGTGGGCTTTGTTGGGTAACTCCCTCCTCTCTCTCTCTCTCTCTCTCTCTCTCTCTCTCTCTCTCTCTCTCTTACTCTAACCACCCCGCCTATTTCTCACTCTCTCATAATGCTAAATATGTGAAAACACAAAGCCCACGGGAAGTCCCATCAAAGAAATGGAGAACAGCATCTTTGAGTATCGTAAGGTAACCATTACCAACAAGCTTATTTTAACTTTTCAAAGGGACACTTTTCAAGTCTCACCTTTTCTTCTTCATTTCTATTCTTTTAAAAGCTTTATGTGGAAGGGCTTGCACGTCCTTTCCAACTTACTGTTGCAGCAGAGCTGAAAGATCAGCACTGCGAAGTCTGTCGCGAAATTCTTCAACTCTACCGCAAAAACTTGGACACTGCCAAAGAAGATCCACGTCAAGAGTAATATTCCCATTACCGTCTTTCTCCTTTTTAACGCTCTCTTTCTTTCTTGTCGTTTCTTTCTTGTCGTTTCTTTCTATCTTTCTATCTTTCTATCTTACTTTCTCCTCTCGCTATGTTTGTATTGTTAATTGACAAAATAATCATTGTTTTGTCTACTACTAGGGAAATGCTCTTGCTCAGTCTTTTGAATATGGTAATCTCTGGAGTTGTTACCAACCAAACTTGTCCCTATCTATCGGAGGCTCTTGCAGACGTTGCAGTGGAGGTATATATCCACTGTTTTCTTTTTTCCTGAACTTTCTTTTGTTGTCTTCCTGCTGATCCTTCTATTTTTTTTCTCTCCTATTTCTTCTGGATACATATTAGACTGCTCTCTTTGTTTGGATTCGAGTAAACACCGACAAACCAGAACTATGGGAGGCTCTGCACCAAGGCATTTCGGATCTGTTCCAGCACAGCATGGCTGCGATACGACAGGCTCGTAACGCCATCACCAAGCTTACCATCACTCTCCGGGACATGGTCTACCCCGCCCCCCTCATTCTGAAGATTCCTGGCAAGCCTGGCGCTCCTGACTCTACTCCCACAACTTCCAGGTTAACCTTCATTCTCTCTCTTTCTTGCCTTCAATCATGTTAACAAACTGCTACAGCGGAGATATGAGTTCCACTTCAGATGATCATATAAAGGATACCGGCACGGCAAGGTAACACTGCTCAGCTTTTTATTGTCATTATGAGCGACGAAATACTCATTCTTTTCTTCTTTCTTTGTTTTTTGTTGCTTTTGTTTAAAGACGGGACACAACCACGTTGCGTCCAGCTCAAGCATGGACGCTAGAGACCATCACCCAAACTTGGCACAATGTGCTGCGCATCTTTGACAAAATCAACACCATTGTAGACAGCAACTTGCACAAGGAGGCTCTGCAAGTCGTCACTGACACCATGGATCTCCTTCTCGACGCCGAGATCTCTGCTTTATATGAGGAACTTACTGATAGTAAGCCTTTCTCCTATTTTCTTCTCTTTCTTGTTTCTATTTAACGCGTGTCTTGTTATAGCATCACGGCCAAAGCCCTTGGAACTAGTGGATATATTTGGGCCTTGGTTATTTGAAGCATGTGCTCTTCCTAAGTGAGTAACTTAAACTTCCTCGTTCTATTGTCAAATTCGAATATCACTAACTTTCTTTTCTATCTCGGCTTCTTTTCTTTCTTTCAAAGCAAATATTTGGCAGGAAAAGCCAACGCTTATGCCACTCTCGGCCGCCTTGTCTGCCGTCATCACCACAACCGCCTTCCATTATCGTTCATGGTTCACTATTATCGCATTTTACTTCAGGTATGTCTTCTGCTTTCTTTTTATTTTGCTTTTTTTTTCTTTCTTTATTTTGTAATGTTTTTGCGTCTTGCTAGGGTTTGAGTGAACCAGAGAATACGCAATGCACCAGTGAGATTATAGTATATTCATCGGATATTTTTGCACTTGGCTTTGAAGGCTCCTCTATTTTGATTCCAGCATATTTGGATGCTATCCACTATATCGTACGACCTTTCTCTTACCGTCCTACTTTTCGTTCATCGAGAGAGAGAGAGAGAGAGAGAGAACACAACGATTAGATTAACATCTGCCCATTTATTTGGTTATAAAAGCTGTTCGGTAATCCAAAGCCGGCACCATCGGCCCTTGTGCAACGTAAGGCTCTGACCATTGTATGCTCCTTGATATGCTTGACTCCTCATCTGCAAGGCGTGGAAATACCTTTGTTCACTAAAGACGAACACGATAAACAAACCAAGTTCTCATGCGAACTGGTAGCCTTCACCCTATCTCTCTGATTGTTTTCTATTTTTGATGCAGTAACCTCACATATGATTATTTTTGTGTGTTTGTGCTCTAAGGCCAAAGAGAAAGTATCGACTATTCTGTGTGATACGCTGTCTTTGCCGGGTTCCTCCCAGGAAATGAAAATAATGTGCCTTTGGGGCCTCTCTGTGGCTATTGTGGAAGAATTGGCCGCTGATCACCCATCGTACTCCTCTCCTATTCCATCTGTTTCTTTTCTCTCTGTCCCTTCTTAACTTTGAAAAAAAACATAGGAAAGCGAGCGTTGAGATGTGGGTAGAACGCATTCTATCAATGACCACCTTTGAGGACAGCGCAGTTGTGGACAGTGCCTGTGATTCGCTGAACACTGTGAGCAAAACTTACGATGCTCTCATGCTTCTCAATCCAGTTAACTCTCTCTCTCTCTCTCTCTCTCTCTCTCCTTTTTCTTTTTATTTCTATTCTTCTTCTGACATTCTTTCTTGCTTCTTTCTTCAAGAATTTGCCGTTAAGTGTCATTTCGACTCTTATTTGCAATGTAACGAACAAAATGACTGCTTATGCACAAACGACCTCAGAGACAGAGAAAGACCTGGCCGAAAAGTTAGTGACCAAACACCTTCAAGTCTTGCTGGACTGGATCATTCTAGCCCCAACCGATCTGTTCAACGATGCCTCAAGGGCTCGTGCCCTGTTTGAAGCCATCGAACTCTGCCTCTTTGGCCAAAAGCTTTCTGCCTCTTCTTCCTCTCTGGCTTCTTCCTCCCCTACTGCCTCTGGGGAGAGCAACCAACTCACCATTACTCCCTCTTCTTCCTCTGAAAACATTCAACCTCCTCCTTCGCCTCCCTCCTCCTCTTCTGCATTTACTTCTTTCTGGGCGATGTTTAGCAGCCTTCATACTTCACCTTCGCATCGCTCTCAGTCCATTCGCATGGGCGCCGAAACGCTGCTCTTCACCCTCAACAACCACTTCAATTTGTTCCCGCCAAAGGAAGGCCCCGTGATCATGCACTCTGTTCTCAAAGAGCACGAGGACGAGGAGGAGACCGATATGTCCAAGTGTCTCTACTACATCTGGAACGGGTGGTCCATCATCAGCCTTCAACCTTTGCCTCCCACTGATCTTCCTCCGCCACCTCCTTTGCTCACTGGCAGTGGCAAGTCTTCAAAGGATGGAAGTGGCGGCAAAAAGAAAAAGAAAGGAGGAAAGAAGAGCAACAGAGCCTCTTCCTCTCCTCTCTCTTCCAGGTCAGGCTCTCTTGGAGGATCGAACTCCGCCTCGAACAGAGGCTTTGGAGCCTCTCCCCTGAGGGCAAGGATCATTCTGCGTGACCCCACTGGTAAGTACTCGTGGGAGTCCTGTTTGGCGTTTGACAAGCTGGTTCCGCTTGTTCCTGTAGAGGCATGTCCTTCCCTCTTCATTCCACCTGCGCCCTCTTCCTCCTCGTCCTCTTCTTCTGCTGGTAAGAGCAGTGGAGGAGGAGAGGCACCAAGGACACCCAAAAAGTCCGCCACTTATAAGAGGAACAAGACTGTGGCACCCTTCTATTCAGCAGAGGTTGATGAAAGTGGCATAGACAAGCTGGAAGAACTCCTCAAATAGTATTGCTCTCTCTCTCTCTCTCTTCTCTGTTTCCCTCTTTCTCTTCTTCCCCTATTGCTTCACTGACCACTGTTGATCAACAGTTTAGGGGAGAAGCATACAGATTGTTTGCCCAGCTATGGAAATGCGTTGAACATTCCTGCCCCTGCCGAAGAGCAGTTCCAGAAAGACTTTAGGACCTATGAGCAGCAGCTTTTAGTCCAAGCCAAAGAGGATCGCAGCGGCGCCTTCGAAAGCCTCAAGTAACTATCATTTTTTCTCTCGTTCTCATTCCTCTCAGCTTGTCTGTTCGATTCTGTGCTCTATTATCTTCTCTTCTTTATTCTTCGTTCTTCTTCTTCTTCTTCTTGTTCTTCTTGTTCTTCTTGTTCTTCTTGTTCTTCTTGTTCTTGTTCTTCTTCTTGTTCTTGTTCTTCTTCTTCTTCTTCTTCTTCTTTTTCTTCGTCTTTCTCCCATTACTTTGGTTGACAGTGGTCATGTTGTGTTATACCAGGAAATTAGGCAGTTACGCTATACAACCACGTGCACCAACGGCACCTGGCTGGAGTCCCGCTTTCCACAGCTGCAGACTTTTGCTCAGTCATTTAGGCTTTTTGGCGGTGGAGGAGAACGAAAACACGTTCTTCCAAATGCCTGACATCACCCTCGTACAGGCCAACGAGAAAGTTCGTAGAAGCTTGTCCCAACTCGATAAAGCTTCTGTGTATGTTCCTTTTCCTTCTTTTTTTTCTTTCTTCTTCTTGTTCATTTTCTTTGTCCGTTCGAAAACAAACAGACGTGAGCTCTTGAAGGTGGGAGTCATTTATGTGAAGGAGGGTCAGGAGACCCAACAAGTGATCCTCCGCAACGACCGTGAGTCCCGCTCTCCCCTCTACACCGACTTTATAGAGAGCGTGGCGTGGACCACCCGCCTCAAGCACCACTTGGGCTACTTGGGAGGATTGGATCGCATTCTGCTGAGCACGGGAGAGGACACGCCCTACTATGCCGACCATCGCTTGGAGCTCATCCTGCACGACATCACCTCCATGCCGACTGATCCGGAGGACCGTCAACAGATTCTCAAGGTTGGTCTCTCTTTTCTTTCTCTCTCTCTCTCTCTCTCTCTCTCTCTCTCTCTCTCTCGTTTGCGTGTTCTTTCTTCGAAGTAACGAAAAAAAAAATGTATGAATAGAAACGCCACGTTGGCAATGACATAGTGCACATCGTCTACAGCGAGCACTCTCGCGACTATCGCCCTCTTACCATTACCAGTCAGTTCAACGATGCTCATATCGGTTCGTCTTTTTTTTTTTTTTTTTTCCCTCACTTTTTCTCTTCTCTCTGCTCCTCTCTTATCTTCTCTGCTCTCCCTTCTTGTTCTTCTTCTTCTTCTTGTTCTTCTTCTTCTTCTTCTTCTTCTTCTTCATCGTCTTCTCTCATCTCACCTACCTATATAAAAACAGTTATATACCCACTGCGAAACGGGCTCTTCCGCACCCAAGTCTTTCGTAAGGAGAAAGTGGCCCTCTTCGGCCCGGTCCTGGACGGCATGGTCCTCAGCAAAAAAGTGTTGGGGCTGCTGGTGCGCCAGACCGCCATCAACGCCAACCAATACGTGCGCAACATCATGCAAGGGTATGAGCACCCCTACCCCACCCGCCGCAGGTACGTGGCGGAGTTTGCCGAGAAGTTCAGCGTGGGAAGGGAGGATGAGGCAAACTTCTTGGGGGAGGTGTGGAGGAGGAACGAGCCCAAGGCCACGATCAGCGGCGGAGGTGCAGCGGGCGGAGGAAGTTTGCTGCAGCAGAGTAATAGCGGAATAAGTGCGACGGGGCATATTACCACGGTGGCCACTCCGCCGGGCACGCCCGCCAGTTCATCCGCTTCTGGGTCAGGATCCCCGGTGGGAGCGGCGATGATGGCGGCGGCGGCGGTGGTGGGAGCGGCGGCTGCTTCGTCGTCGGTTGCATCGCCTTTGTCTTCGTCAGCTTCTGGTACCGCTGTAGCACAAGCAGCAGAGAGCAAGGAGTAAAGGAAGAAGAAGAGAGATCCTCTGACTGACTTGTAGGAGTAAGGCTATGCATGTGAGAATTTTTTTTTGTTTGCAAACAACAAACCAACCAATGCTACCCATCCCTTTTCTTCGTTCAACAAAAAGGAACAGAGAGCTAATAAACAATTGGAAGGAGTGAAGAAGAAAGAAAGGAAGAGTAGCAGCAGTGGTGCAGGGAGGAAATCATTCCTTTGGATGTGTATGTTCTGCTTTTAGGACTCACCAGCAGTACGGCTTTAAAAAAAAAAACAGAGTGAAGGAAGAACTTAAACAAAATAACGAGGGAGGGATCGGGTGGAAAAGGAGAGGAAAAGGAGAAGGAAAGGGTTAGAAAAAAAAAAGGATACTTGGACCACCAGCAAGCGAAGAGGGGGATAACGAAGCCAAGAGACATGCCCGCAAACAGCTTTTTTGCAGAACGAGTAGCGATATAACCAGAGCCGGTATAGAATGGCAAAGTCTTAATTTTTTTTTTATAAAAAAGAAAGGTGTAGAGTGAGACACAGACACGAAAATAATAAAATTCAAAGATTGAACTAATGATTGAAGTGACCAAAATAAATAAATAAATCGAAAACTACGTACAGAGCCAACGGGCTCAGGTTGAAGCCAGCCGTCTTTCCAGTGGGCGCCATGACCGCGCAGCGGAAGGCTGTTCCTGAGCAAAGCGGGGGAGGCGGCTCCCCTCCTCATAGAAGCGACCAGCAGGGAAGAACTCATCTTTGTGTGTGCGTGCTACTCTTTCTTTTTCTACTACTTTTTTTTTTCTCTCTTTTGCGACTTGGTGTGAATTTTTGCGGGTAGTTCACCCGCCGAAAGGAATCGAGTTGTGCTTCGTTTACGAACAAAATCGTCCAATGATTTTCGCCCTCAGGTGCTAGATGCTCCTGTGGACAGAACTTTGCTGCCAGGAAGGCCTCAACGCACTCCAATATTCGTCGACAAAAGTAGCGACGAAGGGGAAAAAAAACGATCAACAGCAGCAAAAAGTAGGAAGAGAGGACAAATGGCTTTGACGCTCACGACCGCCTTCTACGCTCTCACCGGCCTCAGCGCCTCCCTCTTAACAAACGCAACCATCCACCGTCCTCTTTGGAGGAGTATGTCATGCCCTTTCCCCTTTCTTTCTTTCTCCTTCCGTCCTTCCGTCCTTCCATCCTCCTTCAGATTAAAAAAAAATTTACCTTGCTGACCTAAAGTTCAATCCATCCCTCCATCCACTCCGAACACAACAGATATGCCTCGTCACATTCTCTTTGGAGGGCTTGGCTATTGGTTGGGCGTCTGGACGGAGGAATACCGGGACAAACAAGCCCTTGGCCTGAAGCAAGCCCAGGAGTACACCCAGCAAAAGTTTTACAAGTCCTTCCGGCCCGCCCCTTTTGCCGAGAGGATCGTTGCGGAGAGGACGCCGCATGTGCCGGCTGACTTGCAGTTGGACGCTGAACAGATTTTGAGGGATTGAGAGCTCTTTGGGGACATGGAATACCGAGAAACAAATAACTGTTTTTTTTAACGTTATGTTTGTTTGTTGTGTTATTTGTTTGCTGTCTACTGTTGTTTTTCCTTCTCTTCTCCTCGTTTTACTCTTTCATTTTGTTTTTATTTTTCTTTTCAAATTTCTGCTTCTCCTTCCCCTCTTCTATTCTCCATTCGCCTTCCTCCTTCCCCCTTCCTATCTTGTGCTTTTTTTTTTCTTGATTCTTGTGGCCCTTGATTCCTAATTCGTTCTCCTTTTTGTTTCTTGTTTCTTCTTGTTCTTGTTCTTGTTCTTCTTCTTGTTCTTGTTCTTGTTCTTGTTCTTCTTGTTCTTCTTCTTCTTGTTCTTGTTATTCTTCTTCTTCTTGTTCTTCTTCTTGTTCTTCTTCATGTTCTTCTTCATGTTCTTCTTCTTCTTCTTCTTCTTGTTCTTCTTCTTCTTGTTCTTGTTCTTGTTCTTGTTCTTCTTGTTCTTGTTCTTGTTCTTGTTCTTCTTCTTCTTGTTCTTCTTCTTCTTGTTCTTCTTCATGTTCTTCTTCTTCTTCTTCTTCTTCTTGTTCTTGTTCTTGTTCTTGTTCTTGTTCTTGTTCTTGTTCTTCTTCTTCTTCTTGTTCTTGTTCTTCTTCTTCTTCTTGTTCTTCTTCTTGTTCTTCTTCTTCTTCTTGTTCTTGTTCTTCTTCTTGTTCTTGTTCTTGTTCTTCTTCTTGTTCTTGTTCTTGTTCTTCTTCTTCTTCTTCTTCTTTCTTGTTCACGGCCACGTTCTTCTGGGTAGTACTTTTCTCCTCCGTGACGACACGATATAAACAAAATTAATTGAGGATCAAAAAAAGAAAAGAAAAGAAAATATTAAGGAGGAGGAGGAGGAGGAGGGAGGGTGATGAGTACAAAGCCGAGGAAAGGAGGCGGCGGCAGCCAAACCAGCCAAGAGGCCTTTGCCCAGCTCAAAGAGGAAATAGACCAGTTCGTCCTCACCAGCCAAGTCAAGCCTCCCTCCCTGCTGCAACACTGGTTCTCTCTCCGCACGGCTGATTTTGCTGCCTCGGCGGGGGAGGAGGAGGAGGCGATCGGCTCCGAAGAGAACAGCGACCAGGAACCCATTTCACGCCTCGCCTCCGCGTTCAACTACACCAGGAAACTGACCGGCAGTCGCAGCGGCTTCACCAACTTCTTCACCGGCAGGACCAAAAAATTGCTGGCCCAAAGCCTGTCCTCCCCCCACATTCGCCACCAACAGCGGTTGCTCACCTTCTCCAAGTCATCCAACGTGAAGCCCGCCGTCGCCCAAGATGACATCGAGGTGAACTATCCCGTCTCCACTACGACTGCTGCAGCAGCTTCAGCAGCTTCAACAGCGGCCGCTCCGGTGGACATGAGTGAGGCTGCCTCCAAGTCGAATAGACACACCAAGAGCTATCGCTATCGCTCGGGGAGCAGCATCGCTGGGAGTGCTCCCTCTGCGCATTCTTCTTCTTCTTCGTCTTCGTCTTCGTCTTCCTCTCCATCCTCCAAACTCCGACAAACCACCATGAAAAAGAACAAGAAGAACCTGAAGAAAGGGAAGAGAGAAAAAGAGGAGGAAGAGGAGGAAGAGGAGGAGGAAGACAAAGAAACGGGAGGACCAAAGGGAAAAGGACAGTTTGTGCGATTGAGGGAAGGCGGTTCGCTTCGTGAGTGGGCAAACACTCTTCCTTCTGCTGATACAGAAGGAGGAGGAGAAGGAGAACATGCTTTGCTTATTCAAGCGGATTTGCAAGAGTACAACGTGGAAGTTGGAGGTGGTATCTCTGCTGATGCCCTTCCTTCTTCCCCGAAGAAAGCAGAGGACAGCAACAAAAGAAGAACGGTCAACTTTGGTGGGGGTGATGATGAAGACGGAGATGAAGGAAAGAATACGAAGGAGACGGCTCCGGTAGAACCTCCTGTTTTCTTGGAGCATGCTGAAAGTGATGTTCCTTGTTACC